>VDFB02256132.1:1199924-1411001 GCA_007258455.2 Sequoia sempervirens
CATGTATAGTTGAAATGTTGTTGAGATGTTGTGAGTACATGGAGCTATCCTTATGATGTTGCAGATGCGCTGAAATGATGAGTTTCCAAGTGATTTTTAGAAAATTAATAAAGAGTGAAGTCAGAGTTGTGTATGGGTTCAGAATGTACTCTGGTATGTGCTTTGTGTTTCTTATGTGTTGATCCTATGCTTGTGTGGATCTAAAGGTTTTTTTTTGGTGATCTGTTGGTGTCATCTTCTGATTTGTAGCTTCTAGTTTGATGGAGTCTAAAATTTGTGTTCACCGGTATGTGAATTCTTTTGGAAAAATTGGTTATCTATGGATTACAAGAAATGTTTCTAGTCCATAGTCCTTCACTTTTTTGTTTCAGGTCTTGCAGATTTGGAATATGTCTTGTAATGGTGTTCTCTAGGTTCTGGAAAAGATGTTTGTGGTTTGGTGATCCGGAAGTTGAGTTTCAAAATTGTTGTATGTGTTTGTACAATTTGGATGGATTGATGGAAGGTGTTCTATGTTCAAAATTTTTTGCACCTACTATGGATTTATCTAGAAGTATCTAAGATGTGTTCTTGTGCATGATGAAGTGTTTTGCATCATTTGTGTGTTATCTTCTTGCTAGGAAGCATGTACTTCAATGTTCATTTGTGTTTTCATTAGTTTTGGCCAACCTAGTGTTTACACTTCATATGAAGAATTTTAATTTTAATTAAAGAAGCATGTGGTTGATATGAGACATTGTTTTTGGTCTTGGTTAAGTATTTAATTGGTCCACTCTCATTCCTTTCCACTATGGGAATGCTGAGTTGCTGACCTAGTTTTAATTTATGAAATGAAGCATATGTGGCCAACCTTGGAGAAAGTTTCTAATGTTGAAGAGGGTATAAATGCAACTCAAGATGTGAAGAATTATAATCATACACAAGTAACGAAGTAAGCCACAAGTGAAGAGAAGAGTTGTGCGAAAGTGAGTTAAGGAAACAATACTTTGTTGTGTTAGATTCTTGAAAGTAGTCAAGTAAAGGTTTCTGGAATCTTCTGATCAAGGCTGCAAATGTGTGTATATTTCTATGGTGGATATTTCTATTATCTTTTGTATCTATAGGTAGTGAGACTCCTTGTTGGATAGTGAGTCCCTTATATAGGTAGTGAGCCATTGTATTCAGGCAGTGATCCCTTGGTAGTGAGCCTCTTGTATTCAGTTTTGCTATCACTTTATATTGTGAGTTAATCCTCACTGTGTTTTTAACCTCATTTGGTTTTCCACATAAAATCTAGTGTTCATTGTGTTGATTTTTCTTTTTGTTATATGCATTTCATGTTCATACTTAATAATAGAATAGTGTGGTTGTGAAATTGATAAGTGTTGATGTATTGTGTTTGAATTTTGTGACAATTGATTCACCCCCCCCTCTCATTTGTCTTGTGCCTTTTAGCAAAAATAACCATGAAGGAAAGAAATTTTCACATTCATTTTCTCAACCTCTAAATCATAAGCAACAACAATAGCAAGAAAATATCTAATGGATTTCATTTTTGCAACATGAGAGAATATTTCACCATAATTAACACCCTCAACTTGAGAGTAACCCTTCACAACCAACCTTGCTTTATACTTCTCAATACCTCCATCTGAACCAATCTTTTTCTTGAACACCCATTTGCAACCAACAATTTTTCATCCTTTAGGAAATGGTACAAGATACCTTGTATCATTATTTTTCAAAGATGCCATTTCTTCATCCATAGAAATCTTCCAGGATTCTACATCATTCATACCTAATGCATCTTCTATAGATCTGAGTTCATCCATGTTAGTATTCAAAGAAAAAATACTTCTCCAATCATTAGGTGAATAATTTTCAGGTGGTTGTTTATGTCTTGTAGACCTACGAACAAGTTGATTTGGAGGTTCTTCCTCCTCTTTTGAAGATTCAGAGCTAGATGAGCTCTCCTCAACTTCTTTTCTATCCATGGGCCTCGATTCAACTTTCTCAGGTGTAGAAGGAAATTGAATTGCATCTTCATGTTTACTTTGTTCAGGCTGCAATGTAATAGAAGAAGGCTTAGTTTCCCTAAATATAACACTTCTACTATATATTACCTTTTGTGCAATAGGATCTGAAAGCTTGTATCCTTTCACACCATAACTGTATCTAATGAAAATACATTTAACAACCTTGTTCTCCAACTTTGTTGACTTCCCCTTTGGAACATGTGCATATGCCTCGTAACCAAAAAACTCTAAGATGTATTAATGAAGGATTGCAACCCAACCATGCCTCTATAGGCATCTTATCAACAAGAGATGATGTAGAAGACTTGTTATTCAGGTAACAAGTAGAAACTATTGAACACCCACAATATTAAGAGGGGGCTGAATCAGTATTCCATTAAACCATTCGGCTATGCACCATGCAATTATTGAAGCATATCTAACTGTAATTGAGAATGAAGAAATTGAAAAGAAATAACACCACATAAAACATGAACACCAAATTTTTTACATGGTAAACCCAAAATGAGAAAAACCATGGTGAGGGTTAACTCACAATATAATATATCTATATATAGAATATTACATTGGCTCACTACCAAGACATACTATCCTTGAAGGCTCACAACCTGAGATAATTTTAAAAAAAGAGTATGACAACACTACTAGGATGATAAATGAGATAGAATGCACCTTCCTTGTGCTGGAGTTCAGTTTTGGTGAAGCACTAAATACAAAACACTTCTCTGTACAATTCTTTTTACTCATACATACAATTTCACACATTCACACTTACTGACTTTCATCATTTCTCTCTATCTCTCATATTGATCTCTCATTCACAATCTATCTTCAAAAGTGTCTTACATATATATATTGTATACATTCGCATTCACTAATGAGATTGACCTAATAAGAGTAGCCCTATTTCAAATCAAAATTAACTCTGTTAGCTTTAACCTCAAACCATATCCATCTTTACACCCAATACAAGTGTGTAATGCATGATATCAGTTGGCATGGACCTAAGATGGATACCTTTAGTATTCTTAATTCATATTTTATCTTCTTAACACAAATTCATAATTAGGTTGGCTAGAGCTAGACCTAAAACTTCAAGGACTTCAATTGTATATGCAATTTGCCAAATGTGTAACTCCAAAACTTGTTAACACATCAAATTATCCTTTAGACAAAATCAAATAACTTATCTTCAGCTTTGCAAGACAAAATAATTAATCATGAGAGAATGTGAAATCTCCCACATTAGTGCACTATACAAAGACTTATTGTAATCCTCATAACACAATACTTTTACTCATATTTTTTGAATACGTTCACATATCATCATAAAAATTTATGGTAAGATGAATCTTGTACTCAAAAATCTATGTACAAAGTCCTATAATGATATCCTTCTTTGAGGTAGAATCTAGACCAAAAAATTGACACATTGAACCAATATATAAGCAAAACATTATTTACCAAACTATTGGTAACTATATCTTTCCAACCGTATAACCAAGCAAACCCAAATCTTGTTAGTAAATGCACATGATGTAAATATAGAACATATTATTAGCTTCTGAATGAATCTTACAAGATAAGATAATCCAGACCAAAATACCAGATCAACAAATTTCCAATACTGGATTAACATAGCTCGAATATGTATTACCGAAGCAACCATTGGTCTATACAAGTAATGTACATCAATGACAATCTTCAAATTTCCCTTGTTGACATCAATGACAACCTTCCAATTTCCAACAATCTCCCCCTTTGTCATTAATGGCAACACATGATGTGAAAACCATCAAGAACATAAATTAAGAACAAAATTTCTTCTTTCATATCTCTTTTTCATATAGTATTCTCTCCCTAATTTTTTCTTTTTCACATTGTACTCCCCCCCCCTTTGCCATAAATGGAAAAGAATACATGATATTGTATTACTATTAAAAAATCCTAGATAATTTTCTTCTATGTACCTAAATACCCCTCCTTATAAGTACATCCAAAATAGTAACTATTAGCAATTAACCAGAGGTGTTTGTCCTTAGAGTTCATGAAGAGTACTTATCCATGAAGATTTTCTTTCATCTCATAATTTCTTTACTTTTGTCAAATCTCTACATAGATGCTCAAGTTCAATTAAGATATATTTTCTTTCAACTGGAGTTTCAGGAGCGACATTTGAATTTTGAATTCTATCAATAAGAGACAAAGCATAAGAGACTGGTGTGTGCTTGATTTTGATCATGTCTCTAAGCCGTCCATATCATTCAATCATTTCTCCTTTTTCCTTGTGTAGTGTGAGATATTATTCATGTAGCTTTGTTAGACTAGACCAAGTCTGATCATCCTGATCTAGAGTAGGATAAAAGGTGTTAGATTCATATTTTATATGTGTCTCAATTGTGTCCTCAACATCTTTGAATCACATCAGGCCATGTCCAAAAATTGAGAATAGATTTCTAGCCTCTTTTTCACAATCTTGAACTTCTTCTAGCTTCTTAAGTGCATTGCTATATGTAGACTTACATCTTCCTTCAATTTCTAACAAGCATTTTTCCCTTACCCAAGTGACCATTTCACTTACTACTTGACTTTTCAGTTCGTTGAATAAATTAGTTAATGCATTTGTGATTTTGATAATGGACTGTGAAGAACTGGTGTGTGCCTTAGGAGCTAACTAAAAATGTACCTTTCTTCTGGCTCGTTGCTTGAGTCTTCTTGGAGTTGGCTTTGTCTGAGCAATTAATACATGAACCTTAGTAAATTTTCTCTTTTCTCTAGAGGCAATCATTGATTTATCATAGATCAACTCAGATTTATCATGTATTTCTCAAGCCACTTCTATATAAGTCTTGAATATTGGTTTTCTAGGATCTCTAGGGTTGTTAATTAGTATTCAAATAAATCCAACAACATAATATTTATCAATTTCATAGCCTAGCTCAAGAATCCACATCGTTCTAGGTTTAACCACCTTAATGATACAACAATCAGTGGATACCAGAAATGTTATGTCACTCTCATATCTTTTCACAAGCTCTCTTGGAATTCTTCACCTTCTATTCACTTTTCTCTAAAAATTTCCAAAGAATGCAACAAGGGAATCACCTTGTGCATCCATATCTCCAATATTTCTCAATATTTATCTAATTTTATGTGCAACCAGTTTGGTATTCTCCCATACAACTCCTACAGCAGGTGCTTCCTTCATAAAGTAAAATATTAAGCATATTGTTAATGTTTCATACCTAAACGTGTAATTCTTCTTCTTGATATCATTCAAGTTCTCCAACATTTGTTTCTGAAGCAACTCACAAAGATAAAATTTAATTCTTTTCTCAACCATATCTAATGCTATGTCAACTGCGGTGACAGAGACATCATTGTCACCAAAAATCAAATGTGCAATAATCATACTCACATACTAAGATACTGGATTAGTAATTTCAATACCTGTACTCTTCATCAATCCTTTTCCTTTGTCAAGTTTTCATATTGGAGTAGGTCTGAAGGAAGATAGATCAATAACATCTCTAATTGCTTCTTTGGTTATCATATGAGAATCATTAAGCCACACAAACTAATCATGAAACATGCTTAGTTCCAATCTAATGCATCTTTCTTCATTGATAAAGTCAAGAAACTAATACCACACATCCAGTTTCATCTTTGTTAGTACATTGCATTCCAGTTTCAGGGTATAGTCTTCTCCAATTAACTCTTTAAACCATAATATACGTTCTTCCAACTTCCTATGAATGTATGTCCTAATGTATTCAATTGGTATAACACCAAGGGGAACTTCAGAAAATCCGTCCAAAGGGTCAAGTTCTAGGGTTTTAGTAGGGTACCACTTAAGTTGTGGTTTTAGTCTTTCTAAATTATCTGTGAATTGAGGTGTATCTATAACATTCAACTAAATTCAACATATAATTCATAGAGAGTAATATATAGTAATAATCACTTACCTTTTGTCTACACACCAAAGTTAAATTCTAAAATTCTGCAATAGGGAAATTCTTTAGACTCTTCAAGATTAATTCTCCACACTTTACTTCTTTTCTACAAATTCCTTTCATCGAATGATTTATCTCTTTAATGCACTTAAATTTTATTTTTTATCACATTTGCTTCAACAATAAATGCTTCAGATAACACATAGATGTCCTCAAAATATGTGTGTACTTCCATCTTTTCAAACTCTGCAAAATTCCTTCTTTGCACATGTCCACTTAAAATTCCTTTCATAGGAGATCTTGAATTCATTATCTTCAATAACTGTAATAATTTCATGACATGACATCATTTATTGACAAGGGTTTATTAAATGTATTGATATTTCTCCCTTAGCCACTGTCTAAATTTAATTTTTGATGTGATTTTCTGCACTAGGGGATGATACAAATAAAATTGAAAATTTATATTCTCCTTGCTTCTTAGATTTTCCTTCTTAAATTTTGTTGGATCAATCTTAGTTATTGGTTCATATATTTTTATGAAATAGTCCTTTTTCATATTTCTACTTCTGTAGTCTCTAGAAAAGTGTCTCAATTTGCTACAAATATAACAAACAATATTCTTCCACCCAAATTGTCCTTTATTCAATCTATATTTGCACTGGTTAGTCTTGTGTCCAAATAAGTTGCAGTGATAACAATATCCTTGAAAGGGATAGTTCATTCTATTTAGCATCTAACTTCTACATTCTATAGCTTTATGTCTAATTCTTTTGCACTTAAAACATTGACTGGAGAATGATAGAGCATTTTGAATCATTCCATCATTCTATTTTATTCTATTTCTACAATATTTTTCCCTATGTCCAAATCTATTGTAGAAATAAAAAATACCATTAAAAGATGAGTACCTTTGAGAATTGGGTTGTTTAAGAGGAGTCCTTCTAGTATTACTTCTTTGATTCTAGACATGTCTACCATTTCTTTGATTCTTCCTTTGATCATCAACATTGTTAGGGGTATGATTTAATTTTGAACTTTGTCCTTCAAATGCCAGACCACTTTTATCCTTGCATATTTTTTGATCAACAATCAACTCATCAAGCATTGTAGAAATTTTCATGAATTTATCCTCATGTCTTCTTGCCTTCTCCAGATTTGATTTTAGAAATACCACTTCTTGTTCAAGCTTTGCACACTCATCCATCTTTCTTTGAATTTCAACTTTTTGACAGTCTTTAATTCTCCTTTTTTCTTCCACTTGCAATTTTAGTCCGATAATATCTTCATTTGCTTTCTTCAACTATTCACTAAATTCTCTATGCCTTTCTTTAAATTTCCTAATTTTTTGCAATGGAAAGATGTGTTGCCCTCAGATTCAATGTACGAGCAATTTAATGACAAAGACAATGACAAAGTCCTAAGCAAGATTTTGAACAATTTAAAATGACTATAATGCTATCATGCAAATGATAAACATTGAAGTAATGTGTAAACTATGCCAAAATAAAGTCTATGACAAGAATGTAAGATTTCTTAAGATTCAACAATTATGCCAAAATGAAATATCAATAAGTTGTCATCTAAAATGTGAGCAAAATTGGCATTTTATAGAAAATGCAATTTTGGATGGATGGCCAAGATTAAAAGTTGATGAACGCCTAAAATTAGAGGTCAAGATTGTGTATGACAACCCATAATTAGGGTTAGGGTAAAAAATCTAAAATGAGTGGCCAAGATGCAATTTAAGAAAATCACATCAACGGTTGAGAATAAATGTGACAAGAGGATAAAGATTAGCCAAAAAGATAAGATTCAAAAAATCAAGAAGATAAAGATTGGATAGAAAGATAAGATTTGGAAAATCAATAATTTTAGACATTACTTGATTTATGGAAGAAGATTACTAGTTTTGAATTAAAATTAATTCAAAAATATGGATTTATGTGACAGTAAATAATTGATTTTGGATTATTTACTAAAAGAAGTGGCAGTTAACAACGTGAGATCATTTTAAATAATTAATTTTATTCAAAATGAGGGAAATGTCCAATAAGCCAATTAAATAATTAAAGATAATTATTTAATTGAAGAAGGTGACCCATAATTAAATAAATTAATAAATCTATTTAATTATAAGAATTAGTGACATTTAAATAAATAAACTAAATTTATTTATTTAAATAATCAAGAGGAATTATGGGACAAGGATAATTAAATAAATTAAGAAATTTATTTAATTATAGAAAGACATTAGACAATTAGTGACACGTTAAATAAATAAATAAAATTTATTTATTTAAATAATCAAGAGGAATAAAAGGACATGAATTAATTAAATAATTATGACTTATTTAATTAGTAGTCAAAAGTGGGTCAAAGACATAATTAAAGTGTCTTAATTATGCTAGGAAGAAAAAGATGAAAAATAAAGTTTGTAGGCCTAGGTCATTTTTAAGTGTCTACAAATGCAATTAAGAATGAAGAAATTGAAAAGAACATAACACTACATGACACATGAACAGTAGGATTTTTACTTGGAAAACCCAAAATGGGAAAAACCGCGGTGAAGGTTAACTCATAATATAATATATCTAGATATAGAATACTAGAATAGATCACTACTAGGAGACACCATCCTTGAAGGCTCATAGCCTAAGATAATTTACAAAATAGGGTATGGAAACACTTCTAGGGTGAGAATTGAGATAGAATGCACCTTCATTGTGTTGGAGTTCAATTTTGGTGAAGCACTCAATATAAAACACTTCTTTGTACAATTTTTTCTACTCATACATACAATTTTGCACATTGACACTAACTAAATTTTATCATTTCTCTCTATCTCTCATACTGATCTCTCATTCATAGTCTATCTTTAAAATTATATTACATATATATACCGTATACATTTTCATTCACTAATTAGGTTAGCCTAATTAGAGTTGCCCTATTTCAAATCAAAATTAAATTTTTCAGCTTTAACTTTGAACCATATCCATCTTCAAGCCCAACACAAGCATGTAATGTATGATAATAGTCATCACAGACCTAAGATAGATCCCTTTAGTATTTGTAATGCATATTTAATCTTCTTAACACAAATTCATAATTAGGTCAGCCAGAGCTAGACCTAAAAAATCAAGGACTTCAATTGTATATGTAATTTTCCAAACATGTAACTCCAAAACTTGTTAACACATCAAATTCTCCTTTAGATGACATCAAGTAACTTATCTTCAACTCTACAAGACAAAACAATTAATCATGAGAGAATGAAAAATCTCCCACATCAGTGCGCTATACAAAGACTTACTGTAATCCTCATACTAGAATACTATTACTCATATCTTTTGAATGCATTCGTATATCATCAGAAAACTTTGAGGTAAAATGAATCTTGTAGTAAAAAATTTATGTACAAATTCTAGTAATGATATCTTTCTTTGAGGTAGAATTTGCATCAAAAAATTGATGCATTGAACTAGTATATAAGTAAAACACCATTTACCAAACTACTGGTAACTGTATCTTTGCAACCATATAACCAAGCCAACTAAAATATTGTTAGTAGATGCACATGATGTCAAGATATAACATATTATCATTTTCTAAATGAATCTTAGAAGATAAGATAATCTAGACTAAAATACCAAATCAACAAACTTCCAATACTAGATTAACATAGATCAAATTTGTATTACCATTTGAGCAACCATTGATCTTGTAGACATCTAAATTTGACCAATTACGTTTGGTCAAATTTACCCCTTTTCATCTAAATATCCTCTTATCTACATTAATTAAATAATATTGTTATTATTTAATTAATACCCCTAAAGTCCTCTAAATCCCTAAGGTATTTAATTAAATAATTAAATACTTTACCCCTTATCCCTTTCCTCCAAAAAAATAAATAAATAATCTATTTATTTAATACCCTCATGTTTCATCCTCCATAATCCACTCCTAATATTAACCCCCCTTTCTTAATCCTTGATTAAGGATGTACACATTCCCAATCATTGATTAGGGAGGTGTTACATCCTCCATAAAATGCAAGTGGGATCCTAATCTCTCTTAACCACTTAAGCTTCCTCTAATCATCCATTAATTAGCCTAATCTAACCCATAGTCAACCCCCTAATAAATACTACCCACATCCCAATGGAATTTTTAATTCCATTTTATTCTCCCAATACCCCTCAGGGAATTTTTAATTCCATTTATAATCCCCATGTCCTTACCAATGGAATTTTAAATTCCATTTATTCATCCAAGGTTTCTAAGGAATTTTTAATTCCTTTTATCATTCCCATGCACGTTAAAAATTAATTTTTAATTCCTTTGGTCAACTCTTGATCTCAACCCTTGATCTTCTTCCCCCTTTCAATCTCCAACATCCATTTCCATCTCCCTTGCTAAATGGCTAACACTTAGCCATTTTTTCATTCTCAACCATTCTAACCATATACTACCACATTCAAGCTCACACCACCATCTTGCATCCATAGAAAAAATCCACCACCCTTGCATCCAAATCAAACAAAAATCAAGTCGTTATGCTTCCAAAACTGATCTAGGAGCACACATAACAAGCCATCAAAAGGGGAAAACAAACTTATCAAGATCAAACAAAGTAATATTTTGGTATTTTATTTTCAAGTTTGAGTTTCAACTTTAAGCCCTAATCTGAGTGTTTTGTTTTGTTTTTATCCTTTTGCTTAAGTTTATTTATTGCATTTCAGACGAGGTAAAAACATTGCACACAAATCTATAAAAGTAATGTACATAAATGACAATCTTCCAATTTCAATTATTGACATCAATGACAACCTTCTAATTTCCAACAACAAAAAATTCAACCCAAAACCTTTGTTCTAGACCAACACCACTCAATATACTCCTAGCCTTCTCCATCATTGTCCTATTCATTCTTTCTACAACTCCATTCTATTGTGGATAATACAGAGTTGTCTTCTATCAATGAATACCACAATATTTATAGAATCTATAAAAATAATTATAGAAAAATTCACCACCATTATCAGTCCTCAAACATTTTATTTTCTTTCCACTCTACAACTCAACATTGCTTTAAGTTCTTTAAATCGACTGAAAACTACAGATTTACTCTTTAGAAAGTATAACCATTTCCTTCTACTATAATCATAAAAAAATGGAACATAATATGTGGATTTACCAATTGAAGGAACATCTACATGACAAAACACATCATAATGAATAGGATCCAATACACCACAAGATTTATGTGAATTCGAGTAAAACTTAACGCAATTTTGTTTCCATAAATGCAATGCTCACAAAATTCAAATTCAAGATTACAATTAGATAGACCTTCAACATGGTTTTTATTTTTCAAGGTCCTTAGACCCTTTTCTTCAATGTGGCCAAGTCTCTAGTGCCATAACATAGTTTTCTCTATAGGTAACTTTGATTCAAAATAAAGAGCACCCTTGGGTACCCAAAAGCTATGACCATCTACTGAAAAAGAAACCATCACCTCTTCCATAGACTTTCTTTTCATAGAAGTACTATTGCACTCAATAGTGCATGGATCGAGCTTATATAATGTGCCATATTTGACACCTCTAGCAATCACCATAGCACATCTGACCATCTTACATCTTGCTTTAGAAAATACTACTTGCACACCTACATCTATTAGTTTGCTCATAGATAAAAAATTTCATGCTAATCCAAGGATATCAAACACACCTTTATTCCTTTTTATTCTACCATTAGGAAACTTGATTTTAACTTTAACATGACCAAAAATATCTAAATGAGAATCATCACCCAAGTACACCTTACCTCCATCAAATTCTTCATATTCAGAAAACCAATCTCTATTATAGGCCATATGGAAAGATGCACTTGAATCAATTAACCATGCATCATTACCTATAAAATTTACCAAAGCTACAATTAATGCATCACCATCTTCCTTATCAAACTCAAAATTAGAATCAAATCTCTTCTTTTTCTTATTTTTTTCTTCTTTGCATTCCTTATGAACATTTCTAGGCTTATCGTAGTTCCAACAAATAACTTTGAACTTTCCAGGATATTTAGATCTCCCCTTGGACTTGGATTTGTCATGCTTCTCATTCTTCTTTCCTTTTTCCTTAGGTCTTCCATGAAAATTTAGGGCCTCCTTGGTAGTGTTGGATACCTTCCCCCTCATCTCTTTGGAAATAAAAGAACCCACCACATCTTCAGTCTTCAAAATAACAATTCTCCCAATAGTCATAACAAGAGAATCCCATGAATTGGGAAAATAACAAAGAAAGATCTGACATTTCTCCTCCTCATCCATTTTGATACCAACTGATGGAAATTGAGCCACCAACATATTGAATGCTTTCAAGTGGTCTGTGATTCATCCACCCTCTTTCATTCTCAAGGAATCCAATTTCTTCCTCAAGAAACTCTTGTTCACTAAAGATTTGGCCTAATACATCTCACTTAGCTTCTTCCATAGTTTCTATGCAGAGGTCTCCTCATGGACATTAATTAAAATAGTCTGCCAAGCACAATCTGATTAGACCCTTGGCTTTATGGTCCATAACATCATATTGAGCAACTTGAGTAGGATCTAAATGCCTTGAAACATTCTCATCAACAATATCCCATATATCTCGATCTATGAAAAGATCCTCCATCTTTAGCTTCCACATTTCAAAATTATTTCCAAAAAATTTCTCCACCTCTATTCTCCCTGATGAAATTTCCATTAGAAAATTCTTGCAACAAGATCACAAAGTGTCTTCTACACAAGCTCCCACTCAAATCTAGATTAGTTCAAAATTCCCAACAAACCACAACTAAAAGAAAATGTGATCAGGCTCTGATACCACTTGTAAGGAAGCTAAGGTAGCAAAAAAAGTTTCTACGCTAATCTTGAGAGGAGAATAATACAAACCTTTTATAGATCTTTAACAGTTACAAAAAATTAAAAGGAATAAACATAAATATCATGCATACCACGACACAATGATTTACATGGGCAAAACACTTTTAGGAGAAAAACCCCACACTTCGAAAGTCATCTAATATATTATTCAAAAATCACAAGGATTAGAATATACTTGTAGAGCAAGCTTCTCATAGGAGTATCACCACCAAAGATCAAGAGAAAACATCCACTATCAGACTCTCAAAAAACATCACACTCTACTATAGCCATAATACAACACCCTCATAAAATAGGGTTACATTCCAAGGAAAGAAGCCAAAAAATATTTTCCATTAGATCTAAAACCTAATAATGAATGGTCTAGATTTACAATTTATCATTTATTTAATGTATGTCATCCATTTTAGGAGTTTTTTGAAAAAGTTAACACACTCACATTTCACTCTGTGCTACCAATGTATACACCTATCGATGTAACTAGGGAATATATATATATATATATACATCCTATCAACAATAAACCTTTGAAACAAAGAAAAAGAGGTTCACCACAATGAGATCAACAAAATGATGAACCTAATTTTACTTGTTTTTTTCATTCAATTATGAGGGCTATAATGCCTAAATGATAATTAGAAAAAAAAACCTAACTGTTATAATAGTAAAAAGGAAGGTTTTTAGATGTCAAAATGACGTGTACCTTTTTGAAAAAGTGTTATTTTGGGCCTCATTGAGGACTATTTCGCCTAGTGGTGAATGGGTTCCTATTAGGGTTCTGGAAAAGTCATTTTTGGGTTCTATTCTTCAATGTCTAAACTTTCGAATCTTAGGTATTTAGCTCCCAAAAGTTGGAAATAAATTTTGTAGAGTACTTTTTGTGATCTTGCAACAAGGATGACAACTTTTGCAGCTTTACAACTTCGACAAATTTTTTCTTCACTTGATCTTTAACCTACAATCACACATCAAGAGAGAAGAAAAATGGTTGTTTTGTTAGGTAATATGGGTTTTCCTTTGTCAAACCCCATTTAGGTAATTAAACCTTATGATGAAATAATGAACATGAATATGAAACTTGAAACATGAAATAGGAAAAGAAAATGATACCTTGGATGAAGTCTTGAAATGAAAATTAGCAATCTAGCATGAAGTGTCCATAAGAAATGTAGACCTTGATCTTGAATTTGGATGTGACACAATGCTTGAATTGTATCTTCCATACTAAATCAACACATTAGCTCAACAACATGCATGGTACACTATGCCTTTGACATGATGACACCACCTTTGATTGTTGTAATAAAACTTCAATAATCTACTCTTGAATGCCTTTGAAATGCTCTTGAAATTATCTTGTAAATGCTCACTTGAATTCTCTTAAGATCACTTGAAAATTGTTAGGATGGCTTAGATGAAACTATGTGAATTAGCCTTATATTTATACGTATCTTAAGATTAAATCCCGAAATTCAAATAACACAAGCTGACATTAGATCTAGGATTTGAAATCATTAAATTTCTACCACAAAAATTTTCAAAAAGGGGTGTCCTAAGTTAAAGAGGACCCATTCACCATAGGGTAAATGGGTCCTAGCACACTCAACTAGGACATGCTTCGAGGAGGTGATATAACATGTGAAAAGGGGATCCTAAGACCTAGGAAGGACCCATTCACCAGGTGGCAAATGGGTCCAAGGTCACTAGCCTAGGACCCAAACCTTGCTAATTTAAGTGTTGTGAAATATTATTAGTGAGTGTCAGGTTTTATCCTTCAGAAAATGCAATAAATTAGGCTTGGATTTGAATTTAAGGGACCAATTAAGCTCTAATTAACTTCAATTAATTAATAAAGCCCTATATTAGTGTGAAAGTGTAAATATACACTTTACAATACATTAAATAAGGCACAATTAATTCCATTTTATCATTAATTACCCATTCCCAAACTAGGTAATGGAAAAGGGATACTTTTTCCATTACTACATTTTACCCCCACTTTAGTGAGAATTTTCCCCCATGAAAAACTCACACTAAAGTACACATTGAAGAAATTTGTGTATGCAACAATGACAAAGAAACATAATCATACCCTATCAAAGACCAAGAAAAATAATGGAAAGTAAACGATCAAGCTTTTCCATTCCAATGCAATGCAGAATGTGACTATTTGTCCAAGAAAAGGGATCAAGCTTCGACAGTCTTTCCAACATGATGTGGACTAGGTCTAGGTTGTTTTTCCAAAAAAATTTACAAGTGGAACACAATATCCACTATATAAATTACACACATGCTCACTTTGGGGTAGTGGAACCTCAGGTTGTCTACTATGTGAGTATCCTGAAAAGGTAGAAAATGAGAGAATCATATTAGCCTCCCATACCATACCAAATTTATCCCCATAAAAACTTTGATAAGGCACCACAATGCTAAATTATTATGAATGTTATGTTTGTAGGTTTTTGTTAAAGGGGATTTTTCTTCATTCATGTAAGGTCTTCTTCTTAGGGAACATCATGCCTAATGTCTCCAAGAGAGGACAAGTCAAGAATATCATATTGACACTTATGGGATGACTCATTTCACATCATTCCACTAAGGGAAATTGTATACTTAGAAGTATCACACTCTTGGAGGACATCAAACCCAATGACAACACCAAGAAAAGGATGCATCACAAGAAAAATGAAAATCATGCCATGAAATATACAAAATGTCAAAAGATGTCATCAATGTATTCCTCCACTTTAAAGCAATTTCTAACACCATTATTGTGAGCAACTACTTTAAAGTAGCCAATGTTTTCTCCTAAGACATGAAATATTTCCTCAGAAAACCCTATGCCAAGTCATATGTTTTCAAAATAAAGCTATGTAATGAACAAGGAGGGAGGGGTTGCCCCCAAGAATACATAAGGGATCTATTGATTTAGGGTTAGTATGTCTTTGCTACAATGTTTTTTTAGAGCATGGAACTTTCATCATTCCCCAAATACTCATAGAACTAGAAGAATGACACAAAGAGAGTGAAAAGAAAGAAAAATCCTTTGGGTCAATATGGAAGGGACCTAAATGTATCGACACCTTGCATCATCCCCAAAAGGAAAACACAAGACACATGAAAAAGATAATTTTTTTACAACATAGAGAATAATGTAGGTACATATAGAGGAATGCACAAAAAGAGAGATATATCAAATGAAACAACATGAGGGATCACATTATGCACATGTAATCACATCAAGAAACATGAAAAAGGAAACAACACAAAAGACTAGTAAGGCACATGTGAGTCACCCTATAGCAGGTTGTCTACATCCCAAACTCGATCGGTATATACGGAAGGAAGAAAACTAGCCAAAGGGACAATAGCAAGTGCCAAACTAGGGGAAGCACCAAGTTCAACACTCTTTTTAGGAGATTTTTCATTTAAGCTTATAGAAGAGGTAAAAAAATGTATTCAACTCATTATGCACTTGTTCATCAATCTTTATAATGTTAATTTCATCATCTAGATTAATCACAACATGAGCTTAAATGATAATGTCCATGGAAGGTTCTTATTTACATTGCAATGAGGGTGTAGGGTTATCATGCATTTCTTTGGGTACATTTGGATTTTGATTTTATGCATTGTTCTTGTCTTATTTAGTCTATAACATACAAGCAATAGCACAACATCTACACCTATGCTTCATAGAATTTTGATTTCATTTTACTCTATTGTCAATTTGAGTTTGTGTAGGAGCGGGTTTTTCAATCATAGGATTCTTATCTTCCTTTAGGGGAGGAATAAACAGAACCATGGGAGGTTGTTCAACCACTTTCTCTTTATCTTTGTAAACTTGTTTAATTTTAGGAGGAACAACGAAATTATTTTTGTTGTCTCATGGTTTCTTTTAGGAAATCACAAGAGGTTTTTTCATAGGGTGCTCTTGGATGTTTGGAAGAATGTTTTGTTCAATCATCAGTTCATCAAGGATAGGTGGTTCAATCATAGGTTGAGGCATGTTTCTAAGGGGTAATTTTTCTATATGCTTTACCTTAAACTTTTGATAGGATTTGAAAAAGAAGTCCTCACAAGGTCTAATAGGTTCAATAGGCTCGGGCCAAAATAAATATAATGAAAAGTTCCCCCAAGAAGACACGAGATTAGACCCACTATGATGCACAATAAAGATATCATTGCTAAAGGGAAACTTTACACATTTATGCACAACTGAGGTGACAACATTGATGGATCAAAACCATGGATAACCTAACTTCACATGAAATTGGTTTGATTGTGGGATGATGGTAAATGTGACATTGTTTTTGACCCAAAATTCAAAGGGAGATCTATTGTGCCTATCATAGGACAAGAAAAACCATTATGCATCTTGATCCATGCTTTTAGTTTATCATATGCTTCTTGATAGAGTTCATGCACAAATAGAAATTCTTTAGTGACCACATTCTCTCCATAGATGGGATCAATTGATATCCCATTAGTAGGCTTGTTATTGATTCATTTGGCTATGTAAAGAGGACCATCAGGTGCATGCTTAAGTATGTTTTTTTGTGAGAAATCAATATCAAGAGGCATTTTGTTTGAGCCCTTATGAGGTATAGCTTCAATAAATGCTACCACTTTAATCAGTTTTTCATTATCATCTTTAATGTTTTCATCATCTATGTCAACATTCATCACATCATTCTTCGTTTTGCTAGCTTTGAAAAATGAAATAGTGTGCTTTACAATGGAATTTTTAAATATTTTTAAATTTTGGTTAGGAGGAGCTACGGACTTATTTCTTTGATCATTCAAACCTCCAATTTGAAGTTGATTGTTATCAATAAGTTCTTACACAAGATGTTTAATATGCTTACAATATTATGTACCATTCCCATTTTGTCATCGACAATGGCAATAAGAGTTTTGTCAAAAGCCTATGAGAAATCATAGATTAGGATCACGCTCTTTAATAGGAGGTAAATAAAGCATATTATTTTTAATGAGATGCAACATGATATTATGGAGGGTATTGGGTAGAGGATTAAAATTTCTATTTCTATCCCGAAAGGAAAAATGAGTTATTGTCTTTATAGCAGCCACTTGGTTATTAGCTTGTTGACTTGGTTGAGGGGAATTAAATTGTAAAAAGCCCCTATTTTTCTTCTCAAAGGTTGGTAGTTATTTTGAGTTGTGGATTCAGATTTTTTAGGAAGGCTAGGGGGATTTTTCACATCACGACTGCAAGCCATATTTTGGTAATCATGAAGCAATATGCATAGTTCTGTAAAGGATGGGAATCTCAACATTTCAAGTTCTTTTTGTAGTCTATTTTGAAAGTTGGCAATAAACATTCATTGAAGGTCGGCATCAGGAATATGAATGTTTACTTGTGAATAAAGTGTTTGCTATCTTGCTATGAAATTAGTCACTTTCTAATCATCCTTTTGTTTACATGTCATTAAATCAACTAGGGTCATCTTGGGACCCATGTGAATGTGGAAGTAGTTGTAAAAGGTATCAACAAGCTCATTGAATGAACCAAATGAATTATTTGGTAAGGACAAGAACCACTCTAAAGAAATATCTTTCAAGGATCTATGGAATAGTTTAGCCAAGAGTTTATCTTCAAAGATGAAATCACTACATAGTGCTATAAAAGTGGAAACATGGCTAACAAGATCTCCTTTCCCACCATATTTCTCAAATCAGGGAACTTCTATACCTTGTGTCATTTGTTCTCTCAATATCTCCAAGGATCTAATAGATTGGTTTTGATGTATTGCAAAGGTTGACCATTGTTGTTTTGACTTAGGGTTGCAACTTGTTGTTGAGTGGATGAGATGGTTTGCATAAGTGTGTTACGGATAGCATCATTTTTTTATTAGTGATAAACAGATTTTATGGGGACTAGAAACCCCTTACATACCAATTTTGAGGGGACTAGAAACCCCATCCAAAAAAAAGAAAGATACAGAAAGAAAGGAACACAAACAATTAGTAGCCCAACATCAATAGTCTACCAAAAGATACACGCAATAAAACAAACTGGAGAGAATTAGCTTTGAAGGGGCTGAAAACCCTTTTACACCCAAGAATTCACTTGGACCTTAAACCTAATCATTTTAAAGAGATCGCTTGAGTTAGCTAGGCACTAAACATGGCTTGTGACATCTATTCCATAGTAAATGAACAAGGGTTGCCAAAGCACCCATCAAGAATGATCTTTCCCCCAAACTCCCTACTTGAATAAGAGAGAAATTGAGCATAGAAACACTCTGAGAAGGATCAACCACCAAGTAGCACTAGACCACTCGAACCACCATCTCTAACTCTACCTATAAAGGAGATAACTCCCCTCTATAGGAGAGCATAATATGGGAATCCTTCCTAATGAAGCCACAACACTCCACCTTGCACAAAATCCACCTCAATAAGAGCTCATAAGAGAGGAGAGATCATTTTTCCATCCCTACAACCACCAACTCCACCTCCATAGGAGTGGGATCCTCCTCAATAGGATTGGTCTTCACCTCAAAGGAAGACACAAACTATAAAACATGACAAAAGATGGTGACAGTAGGAAGGAAAACCATAACATCCTTAAGCACCACAAACACCAGGTGTAGGACCCAATAGGTAATAAGTAGCCCATCTAGCAGCAATAGGAGAGCATCCATCTAAGCCATAATAATGAAACCCAACTGGGGATCCTTGGCAATAAATTTGAAACCCAACCCCCATATCAACATAAATTTTGAAGCCTGGTCGGGGCACCAAAAAAACCATACCAACAAGACAAGGCCCAAAAAGAGAAGATAGAAGGATTCAATAGGAAAAAGTAAAATTTATAACAAAGGCCTCAAACCCCATTAGAATAATGAACACCATAAACCACCATGGGATCAAGAGGAACAACAACAACCTCAGCAAAGAGGACTAAAAGATATTCAGCCATAGACAACAAGGTTGTAAAGAACACAACAAAAAAGGGAACACATGCCAAAAGACCACCAAGAGTAGAGGCCCAAACCTAGAGCAAGTGGGAACAACCAAGATCCAAGAGGAAATGGGGCCCCAAACAGGATGAAAACAAGGAGAAGGTCCAACACGAAGAAACACCAAGCTACCCCAACACATCGGTTAGAGCTAGAGATAGACCAAAACTCCTCAAAACCATCTAGAGGGAGACACCTCCATTCCACAGAGGAAGGATAAAAACCCAAAAAAATCTAGGAATAAAAACCCAAAAATAAATTCATAGAACAAACAACAAGAAGAAATGAGGGACAACCAGGAAAAAAAAAAGCAGAATAGGCCAAAATGAGGAGCCCCCAAGCCCTCCTACTACATCAAATAGGAGAAAAAATAAGGCCAATCTACATTTGAACTTCCACAAAGAAACTGATGTCCCACACCTACTACAAGGAGAGTAGCTAGAACATGAGCATGAATGGAAAACACAGCTAGAATGAGAGAGAGGTAGAAGGGGATAGCCTCCTCCAATCACACCCAGAACAATCTCTACATGACCCACAAATAGAGGAAGGAGAGTAGGCACCACACCAGATGGGAGGAAAGAAAATCTTTTCCCCACCCAGGAGAAAATCACCACAAAGGTGATGGAAGTCAATGAACAAAACCCCCAACATCCTCATCATCATCTATGTTTGAATCAACCTCCCCTCTAGAATCTCCATTCAAACCTACTCTGCTAGAGCAGTTCTTGCTCAACGACGCCATTTTTTGTTAAGGATAGCATCATTGTTATTGTAAGGTGGAGGGGAATAAGGAAAAGTGATGTATGTATGCAAAGGGCAAGTGAATTGTAAGTTTGTGAGGGATTATGATTGAGGATGTTGGCATATGGATTCTAGTGTTGTCATTGATGGCAACCGAAGTCATTGATCCAGTCCACATTTCTATATCTAACCATACCAAAAGATAGAGTAAAGAACAGGGTATCCAACTAAAGTTGTATCTTTCAAGTGGTTTGCATTACCAGTTTATCAGTTTTGGTTGTGGATATCAATCAAGGTCGATGGGTATATGAAATGTGTTATTCTTGAGATTTGTGTTGTCGCATCAAGTGGTGTACAAGTTAGGAGATCCAATCATTCAATTTTATGTTCAATAATGTATGAAGGTCAACTAAGTGAATGTAAGGTGTTGAGGAATTTTAAGGTGAAATTTTTTGGAGTATTTTTGTGCTGGAGATTTTGTTTTGGGTCCTCACTATGCTATGGCTGACTTTGGTGGATGTGCATTAAATGTTATTCATGATTTGAGCCAATAGTTGGAAGATATTTTCTATTCTATTGAAGGCAACATATAGCGATTGAATTCTTGATAGCGGATATAAATATGAGATTACTTAATTCATTTTGGTGTGTATGTGTGAGAGTTCGATATGTTTTTATGTGTGTGAAAATATCAAAAGAATAGCTAAGTGATTTTCATTTGTGTAGAAGAGGATTTTGTGAAGTGAATTAAGGCAGAGTAGAGTGAAGTGTAGAATCAGACAAAAGGTCTAGAATATGATCTATGAGCCTAACCGAAACCATAATCAGGTATTTGTAGATGCTATCTTCATAGTTCAATCATTTGATGCAATCCAAATATTTTGTAAGGTAGTGAGCCTTCCCGATTTTAAGCAGTGTTCTTGAATGCAATTGCATTCCCCATTTTGTAAAACACTTATATTTTGAGTACTGAAATTGACAATTGACCTCCACCATGGTTTTTCCCCTAACAGGGTTTCCACGTAAAAATCCTTGTGTTATTGTGTTGTGGCTTATTGTTCTATGTTCATGCATCTTTATTTTGATTGAATGTTATATACACTTGAGAGATCAATTTAATAAAGTTAAAAATTGCACAACACTCAACAATTGGTATCAGAGTTAAGTTCCTCAGAAAAAATTTTACAGCTTGAGGTGGATCTTGGAATGTAATGGACTCTGGTAGTCTTCAACAACAAATTTTGGTGGCACTTGATGATCTTGATTAGTCTAAAGCAGAAGTTTGGGAATTGAAAGAAAATCTTAAGGATGTTGAGAAATTCATTCAAAAGTTGAAGGATCAGATTATTAAGTCTAGGGAGAAGAGAAAGGATCCTTGTGATCAAATTAAGCAAAAAGAAAGAAAAAGAATGGATGATGTTCACCTGAATCAAACCTTGAAGGAGATAACCAAAGAATGTGAAAAGCTTGCTAAAGACAATGCTACCCTAAAGCATTAGATAGAGTCTATGGTCATGAAGATGACTAAGGAGATTGAAGAAAGATAGAAGAATGAGGAAAATCTTGCCTAGTCCCTAAAAGAGAGATCTGATGAATGCAGCGTAATTAATGGAGAATTCATTCAGTTAGAGATTGAACTACAACAATCTAAAAAACAATGAAGAAGATCTTGAAAAACAATTTATTATTCTCAAAGGTAAACTTGCTACTGCAAATGAATACAAGAAGTTCAAGATTAGCTCTGTTAAGCTTGATGAGTTGACTCAAGGATAGAAGAATGCAAATGATAAGAGAGGTATTGGATATGAGAAAGGACAAAGTTCTAGATCTGGACAAAGGAATTTCAGGCAAGGAAATCTGATGGACAAAGCAAAAAGGCATATAGTAAGACAACCTAATGTTCAAAATTTTAATGGATACTATTTTGTTTGCAATAAATTTGCTCATATGGCTGCTCAATGTAGAAGCAAAATGAAATCAAATGATTCATCATTTTCTGGTCAGTGTTTCAATTGCAATAAGTTTGATCATTGTATACACCTAAAAATGGTCACATCACAATAGTCTGGTAATTAATTAAATATTTTTAATATTTAATTAAATCTCTGAATTTAATCTACATATAAATAAATCTAAATAATTTATTTATATTGTTCATTCTTTCATTTCGATTAAATAAATAAGTTTATTTAATCACTTTTCTTATCCATTTCTTAATTAATTAAATAAACATTGTGATTTATTTATATTACTTATCATATATAATCTTTTCTTGAATATTTTATTCAAATAAAGATTAAATATTCTTCTCTTCTAAAAATCCTCTAAATTTCATTCACAATTAAATATTCTAAATATTTAATTAATTCTTCCAAATTCTATTCGCAATTAAATATTCCAAAAATATTTTAAATCCTCAAACCTACATAACACATAAAATTAAATATATTTATTTATTTAATTTGGATTATCTACAACAACTGTGAAATAACTTTAAAACAGAAAATTAACAAATTTCTCTGTTTCTAATCAAAGTTACTCCCATGGGTTGAAGACAAACCTCCATTCTTCTCTCCAACCTCCCAACATTTTCCATCTTCCTCTCAACCTCTCCATCTCTCACCATTCAAATTTACTAGACAATCTCATAGCCATTGATCTTTGCCAGCCAGGCTCTTGCCTATAAAAATCTATAAAAAGGACTGTCGGGTCTTTGAAAAAAAGAGAGAAGCTTGCATACAGGAAAACTATAGTCAATCAGCCTTCCAGCATCCATAGCCTCTAGAATCATAGCATAGCATAGCTTAGCATATTAGCAATCCATCTCATGGCCTATCATCCTCATATCATAGCTTCAAAAGCATTCATAATCCACAGCCCCTGTGCATATCCACAAACCAGCATTTCACTCCACCAGTATATAGGATAGAGAAGTATTCTTCCTTTACATACTCATTCTATAGCTTTCCATTCTGAGAAGCTTTGCTTATACAATCTAAGAGTAGCAGCTTCAAGCAAATCACTAGAGATAGAGGACAATGGAACGATTCTGAAGAAGCTCTGTTTGATTTCTTTGATTTCATTCTATTTAGCTTTCTTTAGTTTAATGTTGCATTGGTGTGTTTTTGTCATATCATTTTGATACTAACATTTCCCACACACATTTTTGGTGCCCACCATGGGGCTCTTGCCCCAATTTTAACATCTTTTCACAGATTTTTCTGAGAGGTTACAGTTGGAAGAGCATATTAGCACATCAAACACGCTTCAACGAATATCACACCCAGTTTAGCACTCTTTTACTCTATTTTAGCACTCTTTAACTCTGTTTTAGTGCTCATTGCAAGTTCTACAACGCCCTTTAAGGATTATACAATGCCCTTTAAAGATTCCACAGTTCCCTTTACTAATTTTGTAGTGCCCTTTAATGGTATTATAGCGCCCTTTACTAATTTTGTAGTGCTGTTTACTGTTTTCATAGAACATTTCTGTTTTAGTGCTCTTGGTGTCTGTTTTAGTGCATTTCTTTATCTTAGCATAGAATTTGTAAGTCTACAACTGTAATCTATAACTTAAGTAAAATTTGACTGGATCCGATGGACCGCGGCCAGTAAGAGCTTTAAAAAAATGAACCAATCCTAGGATAGTCACTTAATTGGAATGAATCAATCGTAGGATAGTCACTTAATTCAAAAATGAAGGAATCCTAGGATAGTCACCTTATTTTCTATTTTGGACTAAAAATAACTCCATGACTTTGTGAAGCAATATCTTCACCTAGCATAGAAAACTGTTTATTTGGGCTTAAAATTGAACTCTTGCTTGCTATGATTAAATGGTGATAGGTCTATGCTCTCGCCTTAATTGGGTGATCAAAATGCCAAACTCATCTATTCTATTTCATGCAATTTTAATCTTTGTTAAAACCTTTTAGAAGTCTTACCATAGTGGGAAAAAGTACTCACCGTACGGGAACGAACTAAGTGGGAACAACTAAAGCCAAGTTTTCCAACCCACTTTAATCAAATGCGGATGGTTGATGAAAATCCCATTCGACGGTAGTGTGCAAGATAACCATCCCCAAAGTCTTTGTTCTAAAGTTGGGAGGTCTCCTGAGGGATTTTATTATTGCCGCACCGAATGGAAACCCTTACTATGAACTTAGTGTAGTATCCAACCGAAGTCAGTTTCCAAACATCATAATAATCATAGTCCAGGGGAGGGAAGAATCTACCCCCAAGATACTCACCATATAACTGCCAAGGACCGTTTCCTTAGGGGATCCGGTATTCACTTCCATCACTCTGAGTACGCGCCTAGAAAAGACAAAAACACGGGCACCCCTTTGGGGGTGACATGGCTGTGTGAGTCGACGCAATTCTAAGATGTGGGTTGTTGATTATTATGGTGACCTACCTGAGTACTAAGAGTGAGTCTGCTTGAACCATCTATCATGTGTAAAACCTATGAAAACATTTTGATCATACACTTAATGTTTAGTATAGGACTTAAAAACAACTATTCTACAACTTGCTTGATGTGTTTTCAAAACATTAATTTAGTAAAGATCATCCAAAACTCACAATTACATTGATTACTCTCATGTTAATAGATTGTAAATCCACAACCTTTGTTAAGAAATCAATTCTCAAACGAATAAAAAATCCAAAGAAACCACTTAGCTACAAGAAACTATTGAAGAAAAGATGATTCTTGTACCAAAGTCGAAAGGTTTTACTTAAGCATAGAACCTTTATCCATCGATATCATGACTGTGTTAGAGGTTTCACTAATGATTATGCTCTAGAACCATTATACTCATGAACTTTCTTTCAAAGAAGAGCCCTTTCTCAAAGGCATAACCACAACCAGCATATTCGTTCTTCTTATATTCCCCAACCCGCAATTGAATATTCTACTCGTCTGAATCAATTTCTACAATAGAGAACTCAATCACATTAGGCATTTCTCACAAATCCATCTTTTTACGAAGCTACGATCAAACTTCATAAAGTGCAAAATCATTTTTTCTTGATATTTTGCTTAAATTCCCACCAACAGGATTTTCATCCTTTCAATCAGGGAAAAAAAGAGCTAAAGACTAGAAATCTTTTAAGTCATAGAATCTTCATTCTATCCTAACTTTCATGTCAATCAAAAAAAAAATTTGCACTATTTCATTCTTTTGATCAAAAGTTAGTAAAATTTGGGGCAAAGCTTATGCCTATTGTTAGGAGATCTTGAAAGCACATAGAAAAAGATGAAAGAGAAAGTACCACAAGCAAAACGGGCGATAATAGTGAGAAAGAAGAGAATCCATTTCATACTAAAGAGTTAACAGAAGAAAAGCTTCAAGAAGCAGAGTAGGATCCCCAATTCCATACTCTTATGGAAAGAATTTTAGAACGAAACAAAGAAAGATATTTTCTTTCATTAGCTAATCAAGGAGCTAAGTTACCTTCTGATTTTGATATAGAAGGGATTAAAGAGAATCCTGAAACTCCTCCTAATGATTTTAGTGCCCTTACTCAACAGATAAAATTATTACAAAGGCAAATAAAGGAAATGCAAGGGGGTGCAACAAAGAAGTATGTTTTGGATGACATATCTACTTATCCATTTGATAGGAGTCTACAAATGATCCCTTTTCCAAAACATTGTGAAATCCCTAAATTTGATAGGTACAATGGGAAAACTGACCCCATTGAACATGTGAGGGATTTCTGAAATATGAGTCTAGAATTCACTTATGAAGATACCTACTTAATGCGATTGTTTCCATGAACTTTGGGTGGAAAATACATGGAGTGGCTTTCCAAGATCACTCCCCCCATCAAAACCTTTGAGGAGTTAATAAATCAGTTTATATCACAATACGCCTACAACATCCAACACCAGATAACCATGCTTGATCTTTGTAAAGTGAAACAAAAAGTAGGGGAATCTTTCACTATGTTTTTGCAAAGATGGAGAAGATTGTTTATAGGATATTACCATCTTGTTCCTAAAAAAGAAAAGATGGATATCTTCATCAATAGCCTAGATCAAGAATTAAGCTACAAGCTTAATCTTCCTTGTCCTCCTAACTTTGAAAAATTGATTGAAAACACAATTACCATTGAAGGGGCCTTGGTCAAAAGAGGAGTGATAAAACTTGATAATCCAAGTTCATCCAACCATAATAACAATGATAAAAAAAGGTTTTGGAATAGAAATAAAAATGTCATCAATGATGGTATAGTGGATGAAAACAATCTATGAACAAGACCATCTATCTTCAACCTATCAAGTGCTCCATGAAACAACCAACAAGGAAATACCAACCAACAAGGAAACAACAATCAACAAGGAAAAAACTCCAATCAAGAAAGCATGACCAATCAAAACAACAAGGATAATCATGGTAATTTCAATAACAATCTTGGCAATACCCAAACATCAAATCTACCAAGACCTCCATTCTTTTCAAATCGATAGAATTTTACCACTTTGGTTCAATCTCTTGAGTCTGCTCTCAAGGAGCTTCTCGATAATAAGGTTATCACCTTACCACCACAAAGAGATTATGAGCCACGAGTCAAACCACCATCATGGAATGACTTGTATTATTGCAATTATCATCAATGTAAAGGTCATAGAACAAATAACTGTCAAGCCTTGTGAAATCTAGTACAAGATTTAATTGACAATGGTACCATCACAATTGAAGGACATCATAACAACGATGATCATCAAGCATTCAAAGATCCTTTACCAAATTATCAAAAGGGGGAAACATCAGATACGAAAGCAAAAATTATAAATAATGTTGAAGACAACATAATCCACCACATCTATGCAGATGATCAACAGGTTAATGTTATTAAAATCAAGGAAATACAAGAATATCAATAGGTCAATGTGACTACGAGAGGACAAGAAAAAGTTGTCTTAAGAGGAAGTTCATCTAAGGCAGCTATTCCTCCTCCAAGTCATTATAATCTAGTTGATCAACTGAGAAAAACATCAGCTCAAATCTCCATCCTTGAACTTCTCAAAATATCCACCGTACACAAGAATATTTTAGAAGAAGCTCTTGTAAACACAACCATAGACACTGATCTGGATGTAAAAAAATTTCAAGCCATGGTGGGACATTTGTCTTCCCCAACTTGTCTTTCATTCTCCAAAAAAGATGATTCCTCCATGACACATCCACATAATTCATCGCTTTATCTTAAAGTCATGATCCATAAACACCGAATCAGACGTGTCTTGATAGATGGAGGAGCCGGTTTAAACATTTGGACCCTAAAGCTAATACATGCATTAGGAATATTAGAAAATTCCATTAATCCATGAACAAAAATAACTATCAAGGCATATGATGATGAAGAAAGAGCTTCTAAAGGACTAATAATGCTACCTATCAGAGTGGGACCTGTTGTGAAAAATACCTTTTGTCAGGTTCTAGATCGTGATCTTTCCTATAACATACTTTTGGGTCATCCATGGATTCATGATATGTAGACGGTACCATCAATGTACCATCAATGCCTCAAGTTTTTGTATGATGGATAGGAAATAACTATACAAGCTGACTACAATAGCACTCAAACTTGTTCAAATCTCTGAGCAACTCAGGACACATTCATCCCACATAATAGAGAGGCTTTGACCATCTCTACCTCTAAGTACAATGAAAAAGCAAGGGAAATGATAAGTAATTTTGGCACCCAGCTGAAATTGAAAGATAATGGGGTGGGAGAATATTCCTTATGTCTCTCTAATCTACCCATATCTCTGAGATCCCATGGTCAACCATCAACGTCCATACAACAGGCTACAACAGCTTTAGCTTCAGCTTCAATTCCCATCACCAAGTTTAATGGGATATTTATTAAAGAAAATGAAATAGAAGATAGAGCTATCCTTGATTGGCTCTATAAGGATGAAGAAGAATCAGTACAAAGTGTCACGTTACCCACAGAACAATATGGAAAAGGATATGCAATCATGCAACAAATGGGTTATGAAGGAAATGGCCCTATAGGTAAAAGAAAAGAGGGTATTATTGAACCTATCCAACTGAAAACAATATCCCCAAAGGATAAAATTGGGATAGGATATGATAAAGATACAAAGGAAGAGGTGGTACATAGAGTGTCCAAGGAAGTATTAATTAAAACAATTCTGCAAATTCAAGCAAATAATTTTGACACTGACTCCAATGAATACGAATGGGATGATGTCTCTAATGATACATTCTTAACAGAGAAAAGGGTGGATGTCATACACAAATTCGAACCCACGTTCTTACAAGGGGAGGGCTCAAGGCCTCCATTTGATTATGTTTTACAAAGTGATCATGACTCAAGTGAAACCAATTCAATTCAAAGTGAGACAGATCATCTACAGGAGGATAACATCCTAGATCTCTCCCATAACGATGTTAATAATAGCATCATGACCTTAACGGCTAGTGACCTTAATCATCCTACTAATCCATTTCCTTTGGTCCTTCCTGAACTCATCGATTGGGAACAAATTGCTCCAATTGATATTCCAACTTTTCCAAATGATGAAACCATCACAAAATTTATTTGCTCATCCCAACCAGAAACAAGTTCCACCAAGGAATCACAAGATCAGAGTTTTTGACGGGAAAGTTCCAAGTTTCTCAGCTATAAAATAAATAACATAAAAGAAAGATCTAATGGTGAAAACCTAACAAAGGCAGTATTAGATCGTGAAAAGAGAAAAATAAAAAGTGTATCCAATAGTGAAAACCTTTCAAAGGCACTAGAGGATGGGAAACTTGATACTCTTCTAGAGCACTATCAGGAAAGGTCTTCTATCCTAATAGAACCAACAGAGGCACTCAATATAGGCACTACAAAACAACCCAAAGTCTTACAACTCGCAACATCTCTAACAGAGGAGAAAATCCTAGGATTCATAGAATTTCTTAAAAATAATCAAATCAGTTTTGCTTAGTCCTACACGGATATGCATGCATTGGATCCAGATCTCATAATGCATCATCTATCTATTATGTTGGGGGAAAAACCTGTGAAACAAAAACTCAAAAAAATGTGTCCACATGTTGCATTATTAGTTAAAGAAGAGCTAAGGAAACTTTTGGATGTTGGATTCATTCAGTCTATTGACTATGCAGAATGGATCTCCAATATCGTACCTATTTTAAAGCCAGATGGAAGGATTAGAATTTGGAAAATAACAGAGCTTCAAGTTTTTGGTGTTTCACAACTTGTTATAAATCAAATCAATGATGAATATCACACTAAGGATGACAAGTTGATACTTTACAAAAAGATGGTGGATGATTTTAAGAAATACTTTCTTGATATCAAGTTCATACAAATTCCACGTATTGATAATAAAGTTGTAGATGTTATGGCTACAATTGTATCCTTACTCCAGTTGTCTGCGAATCAAGCATGATATGATTTCCTGGTGGAACAATTGTTTTCTCCCACCTATGATAATCTAGAAACCCAAATCATTTGCCACTTAACCAGTTATGATTCTCCATTGTATGGCCAAGTTTACACTTACCTAAAGGAAAATGTCTTACCATTGGACTTGTCTAGAAACCAGAAAAGAAATTTCATCTTTCAATCCGCCCGTTACACTTTAATTGCTAACATCTTATACTGGCATGGTCTGGATGGTACCCTCCTTCGATGTCTCGAACGTAATGAATCTGAAAAAGACTTACAAAAGGTTCATGGTGGTATTTGTGGAACTCATTCAAGTGGTTTAACCTTAGCGAAGAAACTTGTTAGAATGGGATATTATTGGCCTACCATGGAGAGAGAATATTTTACTTTTTTCAAGAAAATCCACGCAATTAGCAAGACAGAAAAGAAAGGAAAATTTGAACCAAATTGGCTTGGTCCATTTATCATCATTGCAGCATATGGTTATGGAGCCTATCAGTTATCTACGTCAGAAGGGGACCTATTTGAAGAACTAATCAATAACATTCATTTGAAGTTCTATGTCTAAATCATAAAAAACTGAAAAAGGTCCTAAAAAAATACGTAAAAATCAGAAAAAGTCCTGAAAAAATACATAAAAATCAGAAAAGTAGAAAAAAAAAAGAGTTCACATGATCTAAAAAAGTGCAATAAAAACAAGTGGTGAAAACCTGGCAAACAGGCTATTTGTGATCAAAATGGGCTCCTCTATCTATTAGCTTATGTCTTGCATTCGCTTTACGACATCATCTATCCATTTCTATCATTTGTACATATCTATCATATCCATATCATGCAATGAGAATCCTTGTACATATCCATAATATTTAGGTTGTGTTTACACTGGGGGCGGGAACATAGACTAAACAAGAGAGGGGTAACAAGCTTTTAGAATATCACAAACGGACAAATGACGGTTTGACAAAACGCAACATACATTGATGCATCAAATCAACCACAACACCAAAATGATCACTCAATGCCAATGAAATCAAAACAAAAACATCAATGTTGATAACCAAGTTGGATGATCTTAATCTGAATAATGTTTGGAATACTTTAGGAAAAATTTGAATTGTTGGTTGATTTTCTATCATATCTCTAGAGCAATTCAATGATGTACTAAACTAGAAACGCAAGGAAGGAGTATGATTTTTTTCTGTCTATTGTTTGTGAGTGAATCATTAGTACTATGCAAATTGGTCGCGATACATGCTCTACTAAGTATCATTGATGACATTTCAGAATTTGAATGGGAAACAGGTTAACTCTTGTCTATTTATGCAAGCGATACTCAGGTCATCTCGGTTCAATTATACCTAGATGCTTGTATTATCTTGCTATATCAAAATTCATGAAAGCAATACTCAGGTCATCACTGGTGCTAACATACCCTTTGATGCTTGTATTAGCTTTCAACATTTCAACACTCTATGATGACACAAAAAGCACAAATAAGCTCTTAGAATGGAAATATTGTATAGATACCCTGCATGGTTAGTATAGATTACATTCATTTTAGAATCTGCATTTTGCATTTATAGATTTTCCCAAAAGCTGGCAAAGTATAAAAGTTTCATATCTTTCCAATAAACAACTAAGTATATTTGACATTCACAAAAAAAAAAAAAACATCATATTCATTTTTCATAACATGTCATTTCATCATATGTCACATCATAAATCATATCATAAAACATCATGCATATAGAAAATAGAAGTATTCATCACATAAGGAATCATCGCTGCATATCATATATCTCAAAAATGAATGTCAAAATATACAAAGACGTCAACTATGCATGACATAATATGCATCATAAAAAATGGGACCATATCAATATGTATACAAATGTCTCAATAGGGTATCAATAAAATATCATGCAAAAAGCACTACGAAGTGTTATCCTCTGATGTTGCTGGTCTCAGCTCTATCCCACCTGCCCTTGATCCACCTTGAGGTTAGTCTGCATGCCTCAATCACATTTCTATCTTCCTGTACAAGCTACGGAATCAACCTCCATGTCTTTGGGAATCGCTCTCATCACTGTAAGACACTCAATCTCTCCTATTGAAAAGGAAGAATCATCAAGTCAAATTAAAATCGATATCAAATCATCAAGACAAATTAATCAAATCATGGAAAACAAATTTATCAAAATCATGTTTATTTTTAACAACTTTAGAAGCAAACTTATCAACACTCTATTTGTTTTTCATCATCATGAAAATCAAATTTATCAAAATCTTGTTTGTTTTTAACAACTTTAGAAGCAAACTTATCAACAAACTATTTGTTTTTCATCATCATGAAAGCAAATTTATCAAAATCCTGTTTGTTTTTAACAACTTTAGAAGCAAACTTATCAACAAACTATTTATTTTCATCATCATGAAAGCAAATTTATCAAAATCATGTTTGTTTTTAACAACTTTAGAAGCAAACTTATCAACAAACTATTTATTTTTCATCATCATGAAAACAAATTTATCAAAATCCTATTTGTTTTTAACAACTTTAGAAGCAAACTTATCAACAAACTATTTGTTTTTCATCATCATGAAAACAAATTTATCAAAATCCTGTTTGTTTTTAACAACTTTAGAAGCAAACTTATCAACAAACTATTTGTTTTTCATCATCATGGAAAGAAAATTTATCAAAATCCTGTTTGTTTTTAACAACTTTAGAAGAAAACTTATCAACCTATTTGTTTTTCATCATCATGAAAAGCAAATTTATCAAAATCCTGTTTCTTTTTAACAACCTTAAAAGAAAACTTATCAAACAACTATTTGTTTTTCATTAACTTGAAAGAAAATTTATTAGCTACTATTTGTTTTCCAACAACTTTGGGAACAAATTTATTAGACAAACATTATCAAATCAGGGCAATGCAATACGGAAAAATCATAAGGGAAAATGACATGGAAAATGACATTTTAAACCTATTTAAAGGCAAAATTGGGGCATTTTATCACATTCTATCATTGCAGGGGCAATTTAGGTCATCAATTTTTCATCTTACATCTTTCCATGTCAATTTATTCACATCATCATTTTCGAACGATGAATCGACATCTTAAACATCATAAAAATAAAAAAATTCCAACAAATCTAAAAATTCAAAAAAATTCACAAAAATCAAAATCTTATCGATTCATCGTCCGCAGGGGCATATACCTATCAAACATTTGACAATCAACGTCTGGGACAAATTTTTTGAAATTCTTTGAACTAATGCGTGAAAACACATCACTTCAAAGAGGGGAAAAATGTATACACCTAAAAATGGTCACATCACAATAGTCTGGTAATTAATTAAATATTTTTAATATTTAATTAAATCTCTGAATTCAATCTGCGTATAAATAAATCTAAATAATTTATTTATATTGTTCATTCTTTCATTTCAATTAAATAAATAAGTTTATTTAATCACTTTTCTTATCCATTTCTTAATTAATTAAATAAACATTGTGATTTATTTATATTATTTATCATATATATTCTTTGCTTGAATATTTTATTCAAATAAAGATTAAATATTCTTCTCTTCTACAAATCCTCTAAATTTCATTCACAATTAAATATTCTAAATATTTAATTAATTCTTCCAAATTCTATTCGCAATTAAATATTCCAAAAATATTTTAAATCCTCAAACCTACATAACACATAAAATTAAATAAATTTATTTATTTAATTTGGATTATCTACAACAACTGTGAAATAACTTCAAAATAGAAAATTAACAAATTTATTTGTTTCTGAGCAAAGTTATTCCCGTGGGTTGAAAACAAACCTCCATTCTTCTCTCCAACCTCCCAACATTTTCCATCTTCCTCTCAACCTCTCCATCTCTCACCATTAAAATTTTCTAGACAATCTCACAGCCATTGATCTTTGCTAGCCAGGCTCTTGCCTGTAAAAATATATAAAAAAGACTGTCGGGTCTTTGAAAAAAAAGAGAGAAGCTTTCATACAAGAAAACTATAGTCAATCAGCCTTCCAACATCCATAGCCTCTAGAATCATAGCATAGCATAGCTAAGCATATTAGCAATCCATATCATGGCCTATCATCCTCATATCATAGCTTCAAGAGCATTTGTAAACCACAGCCCCTATGCATATCCACAAACCAACATTTCACTCCACCAGTATATAGGATAGAGAAGTATTCTTCCTTTGCATACTCATTTTGTAGGTTGCCATTCTAAGAAGCTTTTCTTATACAATCTAAGAGCAACAGCTTCAAGCAAATCACTGGAGATAGAGGACAATGGAATTATTATGAAGAAGCTCTATTTGATTTCTTTGATTTCATTCTATTTAGCTTTCTTTAGTTTAATGTTGCATTGGTGTTTTTTGGTCATATCATTTTGATACTAACATTTCCCACACAATCATAAGTCAATTGAATGTAGAAATGTGTCAAACAACTCTGTTAATAGGAGTGTTAGATGTTATACCTGTGGAAGATATGGGCATATTGCTAACTAGTGTAGATCAAAAATAAGTCAATGGAGTGACTTTTCTAGACAGGGAAATGTTGTGTGTTTCAATTGCAACAAATATGGTGACTTTGCAAGATTCTACAAAAATAAGAATATGGATAGAAGAGGTTTGGTATACAAAGGAAAAAATATGCAAAAAGATGATAAAAGAAAAGGGAAAGTGATTGTGGATGAAATAAGAGATCAAATGAAGAATACATGGGTGAAGAAGTGTCCCTCTATTATAGGAAATGAGATAGCACCAGAACCTGCTTCTAGTAAATCCTCCAAGAATTAGTCTTAGGCCTCTGGCCTACAGGGGGTTGTCAAGAAAATATTTCAAACCCCCTACCGGTAATTGACATTGGGATGTGGATGAGTGTAGTGGTTGTAATGATTATGTACAAATGCTATTGGAAGAGTTCAAAAGAATATTATGCTAAGTTGAAGATCTGAAAAAGAGTTATCTTTCACAGACTGAGAAAACAGGGTATCCGGACAAGTTAGGGAAAAATAATTTATTACAACAAAATTTAAGTGCATGAAATACAAAAATCAACTTGAAACCCTCATTTTCCACTTTGTGTCAAAGAAAAGAAGAAGGAGAGTACTCTGCACAAGAATTTTGAAAGCATATTTCGGCAACAAAACCCTAATCCATTAGGTACTTCTGTTATATTGAGAAATATTAATTTGGTGTGAGTTTGAAGAACTTATTTTCAAGACATGTGTATGGAAGGAAAAATGGAACAAATCAAAGGAATGGAAAAACTAGATGAATATAGCAATGAGAAGATTAGAGCCGAAAGAAACATGTTGTTGCACAATGTATTGAAATGGTTGAATGAAGCAAAGCACAAAAGCTTGGATATTTGGAGTGAATTCCCCTATTTTGTAAACAAAAAAATCATTGAGTTTATTCTTAACAGATTGAATGATGATATTTTGACTTTAGATAAACCCTACCATATCTCGAAAGAAGTAATTGCAACTATAACTAGGTTATGCAAAATTGGCGATATGCTGAGGAAGAAGTCAATTCAAAATAAATAAGTTGAAACCCTAATTGGAGTAACTGGAGATAAAAGGGAATTGATAATATCCACAATCAAAGATTCAGTGACAAGGTACATTTCACATGGAATATCCTAAAAAATATTTTTTCAGAAATAGAGAAGGTGCAACTTTGGTAAGTGTTGTTTACATTTCACATAAGATGATAATGGAAGATCAGGATTTTGATCTATGCAGATTACCAAAAGATCAATTGATGGAGAACGTGTGATTGAAAAAGGAGACAAATTACCCTTTTAGGTTTGGTACTTTGGTCATATTCCTTGTGATGTATTTTCTAAATTGCTTACCCCTAAATAACAATGTAAAGTGGGAAGAGAGTGAACCAGTTTGCAAGCAGATTTACATATACTCTAACAATTTAGCAAACTGTGATCAAGTATGTGAAAGTTTCTTTAAGGGTTTGCTAAGGAAGTTTGGGTCAATTGGTATTTCCATTTCGGTAAGGGCACCTAAATTTGGTTCCCCCTCTGGTGAGATGGAGAGAAAGAAGAGTAGAGAAAAATGAATTGATATGAGTACTCCACCAGCATGCAAGGCTTCAAAAGTTGAAGGGAAAGGAAAAGAACAAGTAATTGTGTACATACCAGATGAGGAATCTAGTAAGGAAACTGAGGACACCCTTGGAAAAGAACTGAAAACAGCTAAACTAGAACAAGAAAAGAAAATGGCAGAAGTGAAGAAGAAGGTGATCTAACCAAGGAAGAGCTATTGCAGCTTATTCATGAGGAAGGTGGAATGCAGAAAATTGCAAACATATAGTCTATCAGACCTTCATATGAGTAGGACATGATCTTAAGTATACTAAATTCTCATTTTTTGCACAATCATATCAAATTGGAGAGTTTGCAGAATACGTTTCTAGAAGAGATGATTGAATGTATCAAGGAAATCATGGACTCTGAGTCTCAAAATAAGGAAGAAGAAGTGATCCTACACTTGAAGAAGCAGTATAGATTGTCACTCACTAAGCTAAAAAAGCACATGAATCAACTAAGGAAATGCATAAGCTTAGCAAACAACATTTATAACTATTTTCTTTGATGGCCTCATGCAATCAACAAGTACAAAGAGAACCTAGAGAAAATTGAAATAAAGCTAAACAATATTGGTCAGGATTTTAACATATCTTAGGATCAAGATGGTGCAATTAGGAAAAGGATTCAGGAATTATAGACAAAGCATACAAATGCTTAGAACACCAAGAACAAGATTGTTGACACCTTCTAGAAAGTGAAGGACATAACTGAATGCAGGATGGAACAATTGATTGAGTTACTAAGGAAGGAGAAGTATTGGAAGATGCCTTCACCATTCTGGAATCCCCCATCAATATTATCAACTGGACATCTAAAAACAACAACATGATCATAATCACTTGGATTGCAGTGGAAGCATGGAAGAAGTTGCTTCCAAAGATGAAGGAAAGGTACAAAATAATCTTCAAATAGTAGCTATATTTCTTCAAACTTTTGAATAATTAAGGTTTTGGTTACACTTCATAGGGGGAGAAAGACAATATTTTATTATCTTTTTGTCATTGATGTCAAAGGGGGAGAGAGATTAGTGAAAAATTCCTTACCAAACTTTGGGGGAGTTATGTCGAGTTTTGTTGAGTTTTGTCAGATATGGATTTTTGAAGTTTTGAAGGTTTTGACACTTAGTCATTTTTCACTAAGTGTTGCCATTAATGCCAAGGGGGATATTTTTGGCATATGGCTTCTAGTGTTGTCATTGATGGCAACCAAAGTCATTGATCTGGTCCACACTTCTGTATCTAACCATACTAGAAAATAGAGTAAAGAACAGGGTATTATACTAAAGTTGTATCTACCAAGTGGTTTGCATTACCATTTTATCAGTCTTCATTGTGGATCTTAGGGAGGGTCAATGGGTATATGAAATGTGTTATTCTTGAGTTTTGTGTTGTCGCATCAAGTGGTGTACGACTTAGGAAATCCGGTCATTCAATTTTATGTTCAAGAATGTATGAAGGGCGACTAAGTGAATGTAAGGCGTTGTGAATGTCTAATGCAGAATTTTTTGCAGTATTTTTGTGTTGGAGATTTTATTTTGGGTCCTCACTATGCTATGGCTGACTTTGGTGGATGCACATTAAATGTTATTCATGATTTGAGCTAACAATTGGAAGATATTTTCTATTCTATTGAGGCCAACATATAGCGATTGAATTCTTGGTAGCAAATATAAATATGAGATCTGTTAATTCATTTTGGTGTGTATGTGCAAGAGTTCAATATGTTTTGATGTGTGTGTGAATATCAAAAGAATAGCTAAGTGATTTTCATTTGTGCAAAAGAGGATTTTGTGAAGCGAATTAAGGTAGAGCAGAGCGAAGTGTAGAATCAGATAGAAGGTCCAGAATCTGATCTATGAGCCTAAGCAAAATTGTAATTAGGCATTTGTAGATTCTATCTTCTCAGTTCAACCTTTTGATGTAATCCAAGTATTTTATAAGGTAGTGAGACTTCCTGATTTTGAGCAGTGAGCTCTAGGCAGTGTGCCTAAATGCAAGTGCATTCCCCATTTTGTAAAACACTTATATTTTGAGTACTCAAATTGTGGACTGAACTCCACTGTGGTTTTTCCCCTAATAGGGTTTCCACATAAAAATCCTTGTGTTATTGTGTTGTGGCTTATTTTTCTATGTTCAGTCATCTTTCTTTTGATTTGATTTTATATACACTTGAGAGACTAGTTTAATAAAGTTAAAAATTGCACAACACTAATTCAACCCCCCTCCCAGTGTTTCTTGATTCCAACAAAGGAGATGTATTTAAATGTAAAAATATAGAAAGATTCCTTGTGTAAATACCTAAGGAAATGTTCACATTGCTAGTAGGTTGGATTGTTGTGGTAACTTGAGTACTAGTGTATGTAGGAATGGAAATGGGAATTGTAGAAGAAGGAATCAAAGTTGCACCTTGCCTTTGAGTAAATCCCAAAGCTTGAGTACAACTAGTCATGGTAGGGATGGTATTATTAACATTAAGCACATTGGTTGTAAGCATGGAAGTCATGGGAAATGAAGTATGCATACTAGGATCCATAGGGGTTGATTATCAACACTATTAGGAAGAAAGCTACAAAACCCAAGATCAATGGTGAGTGGTATATTGTAGGATGACATGAGTCTCAAACTACATCTTACAATAGTATTAATAATAGGACACCAAGTTGTAAAGCTCATAATTTTTTTACAAACTTAGTATGCAAACCCAAAATTCAAGGAGGGTAAAGTGCAATGCAAGGTTCTAGAATGAAATGCAATTTTTAGATTCTAAACAAGGTAATTTTTTGATTGTGTTGAACAAGACAATTAAGAGGGGGGTGAATCAGTTGTAGCAAATTTAATCTTTAAAACATTCACCAGAACTTAGATCAATCATTACTCTATTAATTGATTAAGCATTCAATGCAAAAGCAAAAAATAAAAAGAATCACACATACACAGCTACACTATATTTATGTGGGAAAACCACTAAGGGAAAAACTAGGGTGAGGATTAACTCACACTATAGAGAATATAAAAAATTGGTTACAAAGGCTCACTACCTGATAAGGCTCACTATCAAAACAACAAGGACTCACTATCCAAATCAAGACAGATTGTCCAATAAGGGTTAACCACCCGAAGGGCTCACTGCCACACAAATACAAAGAAGATAGAAGAGATATGTTACATAGAGAAGATAGAAGAGATACAAAGAAGATAGAAGAGAATATTTCTACCATGATTCACTTCAACCACTCATAGACATGCATAAATGATAAAGTACACCTTCAACTCACTGCTTCTTGAAACTCAACATTTAGATTTCAGACTAATCTAACACACTCATATCACATACACACTAATTTGCATATATTTTGCATCTATCTAATCTATTTCTTTGCACCACTCTTTGTATATCTTTCACCAGTATCTCATCCTATATATATACCATCTTCAACTTTGAAACATATCCAAATTCAGCCATCCATCAATTAAATTCAAGTTAGGTCGATGCCAAAACTTTCTAGGATGGAATTAGAATGAAGGAGACCCAAACACACACTTCATGATCTTCGAGAGTATTTTTTAACATGAGGTCATCCAAACCAATGTAAAACACATTATCAATTAAGCATACACAACCTTAACACAATACAATCCTTCCAAATGATAGAATTATCTTCAATACACTCATATTAGCTTAACTCGAGAACCAAAATTCATAAGACTTAAACAAAGAGAAATCTGGATTGACAACATTTCTCCTAGACCTCAACCAAACACCCTTAAAAATATAGTTCACAACTAGTGAACATAGCTCACACTGAACAATGACCTATAAACCCAAAATATAGATATAGCAGCTTCCAACACCCATGATTAACATATCTAAACCACACAAAAATAGGAGAAAATCCTAGAGAAAAACCTGGAGGAAACACAAAATACCTATAACCATTCTTTATTACAAATTTCTCAATATCCTCAACATGTACAACCAATAACCTTCACACATGACATCAATAACTATAGCAACTAGTTGATAACTAGTTAACCAGTTGACATCAATGAAAAAAACTTCATCCTTGCAACAATATCTCCCTTTGTCATTGATGGGAACACATGATTTGAAAAACCATCAAAGATTCCACTCTAGCTATGAATAATTTTCACTTTATGTTTCTCCCCCTTAGAGGATAACCTTTTCCGCATCTTTCTCATCTTAGTAGATAAGATTTTTCACATCTTCCTCATCTCCCCCTTTGACATCAATGGAAAAGGCATAAAATATTTTACATTGACTTCCCCTATGACATTAAACACATAATATTATTTCAAACACTACTTACTCCCCCTGAGAGGTAGCCACCAAAACATCAGTCCAAAAGAAAGATATATCCATAGATCCATTGGACTAATGCATCTCTAGATGGATCTAGTTCAAGAAAGGAGGGGAAATCACCCCTAACTTCTCTTGAAGATACTGAAAAGTATCTTTAGGAAGAGCCTTTGTAAATATATCAGTAATCTGGTCCTTCATAGGTACATACTCAATCTTTACTTCATTCTCCACAACCTTCTCTCTCAAGAAGTGATACCTGATAGATATGCGCTTTGTCCTCAAGTGCATCACTATATTCTTTGAAATGTTAATTACACTTGTATTATCGCAAAAGATATAAATAGGATCATCATACATTACTTTGATACATTTCAATGTTTGTTTCATCCACAACGCTTGTGTATAGCAAGATGCAACAACAGTGTACTCAACTTCAGTAGTAGACAAAGAGACTGAATCTTGATTCTTACATAAGCAAGCCACCAATTTGCAACCAAGAAAAATGCACCACCACTTGTACTTTTCCTATCATCTACACATCCATCCCAATCTACATCTATATAAGAATTTAGTGTAAAGTCAATATCCTTAGGATACCATAAGCCATAATCTAGAGTGCCATTCAAATATTTGAATATTCTCTTAATAGAAGCAACATGTGTTTCTTTAGTATCTTTTTGAAATATAGCCACAAGACAGATTGCATGCATCATATTTGATCTAGTAGGAGTCAAGTACATTAGTCCACCATACATAGATCTATATTTTCTCTGATCAACCTTAGGTGAAGAATCATCTTTAACTAATTTTCAACCAGTCACCATAGGAATGTATACCAGTTTGGAACCATCCATCCCAAAGTTCAACATTTCTCTCACATACTTTGACTATGAAATAAAAATACCTTTTTTTGTTTGATTAATTTCCAGCCCAAGAAAGAAAATTCATTTCACCAAACATGGACATCTTAAATTCTTTTTTCATTTCTTCTACAAACATCTTACACATAGTTTAATTTCCTCCAAAGATAATGTCATCAACATATACAACCACAATCAAGATTTTATAATTTTCAATTTTAAAATATAAATTATTATTTGTCATACCTTTGTTGAAACCTTACTAAATCAAGTACTTGTCTAACCTTGTATACCAAGCACTAGGATCTTGCTTCACTCCATATAACACTTTATTCAATTTGCAGACCATACCTAGTTGATCTTACAACTAAAATCCTTTTGGTTGTTCAATTTAGAACTCTTCTTCTAACTCACCATTCAAGAATGCAGACTTAACATGCATTTGATAAACCTTGAAATGTTCATGAGCAGCAAATTACAAGAACATTTTGATCACTTCCATCCTTACCACCAGAGCACAAGTCTCCTGAAAATCTATTCCTTCTACTTGTGAGTAGCCCTTACACACAAGCCTATATTTTTTTTTGACCACTTCTCCATTCTTATTCAACTTATTTTTTAATACCTAGTTTGATCCAAAAAAAAATTTATCTTCTAGTTTGGGGACCAATTCCCAAGTTTTATTCTTCTCAATCTGCATAAGTCCTCATTTCATAGCTTCCATCAAATGTTCATCTTTACATGCTTCACTTATAGTCTTAGGTTCAATCTTAGAAAGTAAACACAAATTTATTTCACTAGCAACAACTCTGCTTCTTGTCAGTAATCCTTTTGTCTTGTCTCCAATGACTTGACTATTTGAATGATTTCTCTCCACATATTTAGGTGTCTTTGGGGACACCACTAGAGCTTCTTCTTTCTCTTTTTCATTATGCTTCTCTTTCTCATCCTTTTCCTTTTCTTCCACAATTTCTTTAATTCTTATGCAATCAGGTTCATCAAATACATATCCATCAACTTCAATTTAATTCTCCATCACTTCATCAACCTTGACATTTGTGCTTTCTACAATCTTCCTCAATATTTTGTTAAAATATATGTAAGCTTTGCTTCTAGTGGAATGCCCAAGAAAAATACCTTCATCACTTTTAGAATCAAACTTTTCTAAATTTTCTTCATCCTGTCTGTATAACATTTGCTTCTAATTACCTTGAAATACTTAACAATAGGAATTTTTGCACACCATAGCTCATAGGGGGTCTTAGTGTTTTTTTCTCTTGTTTGAATTCAATTGAACACATAAATAGTAGTATGTATAGCTTCTCTCCAATAGACTTCTAGTAGACCAACTTTTGTCATCATTGATCTAGCAGCTTCTTGAACTATTCTATTCTTCCTTTCAACTTCATTTTGCTGAGGAGTTCTTAGAGAAGATACCTGTCTTTTTATCCTATGAACTTCAAAAAAAAAATTGAACTCATGAGAGATGAATTCGCTACCTCTATTAGACCTTAAAAAATTTATCCTCAAATTCACTTCATTCTCAACAATAGCTTTGAATGTCTTGAATCTATCTAATGCATCAAATTTCCCTCTAAGAAATATAACCCATGTATACCTAGAGTAATCATCAATCAAAAGCATAAAATACCTTTTACCTTGTAGAATTCTCACTCTTGTAGTACTATAGAGATCTATATGAATTAAATCCAGTAGTCCAGTAGTAGATTGTTCTTTTGATTTGAAGTTGTTTCTAGCTTGCTTTCCAAACTAGCAATTCTTGCAAATAGCATTAATAGGCTTTGTAATCCTTGGTAAATCTCTCACGGCCTGTACTACACTAATCCTCACCAGATTGTCAAAATTCATATGAAACATTCTCTGATGCCATAACCAATTGTCATTAATCTGAGTCATAAAGCAATGCCCATTAGCACCCTCAAGTTGATATACAAAATTAGAAACTGAAAAGCATCACACATACACAATAACACCATATTTACATGGAAAAATAAATGAGGGAAAAACCACAATGAGGATAAACTCACACTATAGAGAATATCAAAACCGATTATAAAGGCTCACTGCTGATAAGGCTCACTGCCAGAACAACAGGGACTCACTGTCTGGATCAGGACTCACTATCCAAAAAGGGTTAACCACCTGGAGGGCTCATTGCCACACAAATACAAAGAAGATAGAATTGATATGTTGCCAAGAGAAGATGATCTCAATGCAATAGAGATTTCCACCATGATTCACTTCAACCACTCGTAGACATGCATCAATAATAGACTACACCTTTAGCTTACTGCTTCTGAAAACTTAGTATTTAGATTCCACACTGATTTTCCACACTCGCATCACATACATACTAATTCACATTTATTTCACATCTATCTGCTCTATTTCTTCATACCACTATTTGTATATATTTCACCAATATCTCATCCTACATATATACCATATTCAACTTTGAGACATATCCAAAGTTGGCCATCCATCAATTAAATTCAAATTAGGTTAGCTCCAAAACATTCTAGGGTGGAATTAGAATGAGGGTGACCCAAACACATGTTTCATGATCTTCGAGAGAAATGTTTAACACAAGGTCAGTGAAACAGTGTAAAACACATAATCAATTAAGCACACACAACCTTAACATGATCTAATCCTTCCAAATAATAGAATTATCTTCAATACACTCATATCAGCTTAACTCTAGAACCAAAATTCATAAGAATTAAACAAAGAGAAATCCAGACTAACAACATTTCTCCCAAACCTCAACTAGACACTTTGAAAAACATAGTTCATAACTGGTGAACATAGTTCACATTGAACAATGACCCAGAAACACAAAATCTAGATATAGCAGCTTCCAACACTCATGATTAATATATATGAACCACAAAAGAATAGGACAAAAACTTAGAGAAAAACTTGAAACAAGCACTAAATACCTGAAACCATTCTTTATTACAATTTTCTCAATATCCCCGACATGTACAACCAATAACATTCACATATGACATCAATGACAACAATAACTAGTTGATAACTAGTTAACCAGTTGACATCAATGACAACACCTTCATTCTTGCAATAGATTACACTATGCAACAATTTGAAAATGAAATGTTGTAAATGCAATTTTGAATTTTGAAAATGCACTAGATGAATCAAATTAAGCTAGATTTAATGAAATCAATGAAATAGAAAAATTAGAAAACTGAAATAGAGATGTAACAACAACAAATAGAAACATAAAAAAAAATATTTTAGATTCCAAAAATTCAGATTGTGGTTTGATCAGGGATTCATTCTCCCTATGGTGAATGGGTCCTAGATTAGGGTTTTGAAATTTACTTTTACTAGTTTTTAAGCATTTTCTAATGAGTTTCAGATTCAGGTCTACTACAGTAAGTTTCAATTTCAGATTTTTGTAAATGCAATGTGAAATGTAAGTGGAAAATGTGATAAGATGATGAATTACAAGACCTTGTTTGATATGCAATTTTTTTTTTAATTTTCAAATGCAATTTTATATGATCTAAATGATATGCAAGATGACTATTTTTTTTGTATTTTTCAAATTTTAAAGAATGCAAACAATACAATTATAAAATCCTAGATGAGATGCAGATTTGAAAGCAAACTAAGAAACCCTAAATGAGATCTAATTCAATTCCAATGAATACAAATGAATGCAAGATCTAACCTAGGATTAGAAAAAGATTCCAAAATTAAAAAAAACTACAATTCTTAATAAGTTGGGTTCACCTGGTGTAGGAGCACCAAGTGGGATCCATTCCTCCATGAAGCCATTTTGTAACTTTTTGTCCTATTTGGTATTTTAATCATGTAATAAAGTCTAATTGACCATGTTTAACTTGTGTGAGTGGGTTTTTGATGCAGGAGCATCCAGTGGTGTGAGGGCATTCTTGCATCACCCAAAAGATGATTTCCATTTTTGTTCCTATTGTTTTATTTTTGTAGATGTTTTTGTATTTCTGGATACCCTTTTCGTCGAATAAGAGTTTCCAACTTTCAGAACTACTTTTCTGTTTTTTCTGCTCAACTGCTATTTTTAGCAGGTTTTCATTTGAAGTCGTGGGAAGACAGAAATTTATGGGAAGGTTCAGGATGGAAAAATACACAGTCTGGTGAAAGAATCAGGTCAAGATCATTCACGACTTGAAAGTTATTCAAGTTCCAATTTCTACTTTTTGCCCTGAAAAACCTTCCGAGCTTAGTTTGAGGCACCAAACGATCCCGGATGGGCTTGAAAATTTGCGGAAACGCCAAAGTAGCCTCCCAAAGGCCTACTTTATAGAAAATCATCTCTTCGAGAGCTTTCCGAAAAGGTATTATCATTGAAGATCCGACGGTCAGATTAAAAGTTATGGCTGCCGGAAGTTGGTGCATATTTTAGAAATGTGCTAATTTTCAACTGTGAATTTAAACTTGAATTTCAAATTGTAATTTTGGCGCCAAATCGTCAAAAATCTTATCTCGAAGGTTGTTTTTGGTTCCAAACCGAAATGGGTCTATTTAGGGTCTTGTTTCTGATTTTTGGGTAACTTTTTGTGGGAAAGAAGCTCGTATGCTGTGAAAGGGGATCTGGGTAATTTTTCTGTAAGTTGGTAATTTGCATGTAATACAGAGCTTGGAGATTTGAGATCCTCTGCATGTAAGAAGTTCAATATTTATGAACAAAATTTTATTCTCTATTTTGTGAGTGTATTTCTGTGTCTCGGGTTTGCTCCCTCGTCAGGTGGTATCAGAGCGGGTTTTCTTGAGCATGTGAACAGATCGCCGATCGTGAGGCAGTTTGCACCAGGACCGTGGTTGTGGGTTCAAGATCTTCAAGATGCCTCCAAGAGTGATGCCTGGTAGGCGTGGTGGTGCCAGAGGTGGCTGAGGTGGTAGAAATGATGATGGAAGAGATCCATTGGCAGCTGAGGGTTTCAGAGCCCTCCAGAGACAAATTGATGCGTTGCAAGAACATATGAGAAGAGGGTTAAACCTGGGAAGGAGAGGAGAAAGTGAGGATGAAGACGAGGTGGAAGATTCAGATGTAGAAGAGGAAGAAGAATTGATCGATCAAGATCAGATGCGGTTGATAAGGGCCATTTCAAAGATAAAAAAAAACCCAGAATTGAAGTCCCCAGTTATTCCAGAAGTCTGAACCCGGAGGAGTTGATCGATTGGATCAACGAGCTAGAAGAATATTTCGAGTATGAAGAAGTAGAGGACCCAGATCGGGTTAAGTTTGCAAAGACAAAGCTAAAGGGCCATGCTAATATATGGTGGAAAGAGGTCCAGTTGGAGAGAAATCGAAGAGGAAAAGGAAAGATCAGCAGTTGGGATCGCATGGTGGAGAAACTGAAGAAGCAGTTCATACCAATAGACTATGAATTAGATCTCTGAAGAAATTGCAAGGGTTGAAGCAAGGAAGTAGATCTGTGAAAGAATACACAGAAGATTTTCACAAGATGATCATCGAACAGGCCATGCAGAAGCCAACAAGGAGAAGGTAGCCCGTTATCTTAATGGGTTACGACTGAGCATTCAAGAGGAGCTAAGCCTGGTCAGAATGACTACCATTGAGTATGCATACTAGTTTTCTCTAAAGTTGAGGAGAAGCTCAACAAAAGATTTGACAGCAAGCAAAAAGGCTGCGGAGGTCAAAGTGGAAGGGGTAGTGGAAGATCTTTTTGGAGCCGAAATGAGGATGAAAGGAAAAATGAAGATGTGGGTACCAGTCGAGGTCAAAGGAATGATAACTTCTACCGCCCTCGTGATCAAAACAGTGGTGATCAAAGGGGTAGAGGACGAGGAAGATCTGGGCTAGGACCCGGAAGAGGTGGTTTTAGAGGAACTTGTTTCCATTGTGGTGAAGAAGGGCATCGGGCCTATGAATGTCCACAACACCAAGGAAGGACGGACAGAAGGCCAGAAGGTCGTGGAAGGGTTGCAGGATGAGGGCCTTGGTCCGAGCATTCAGATGATCTGAAGGGGGAGAAGCCCTAGTGGTTAGAAGAGCCCTTGTAACTGAAGAGAAGGAGCCAAAATAGAGGAAGAATCTGTTCCGCACAAGGTGCAAGTGTGAAGACAAATGTTGTGAAGTCATTATTGATAGTGGAAGCACCGATAATTTGGTGTCAGAAGAGATGGTTACGAAGTTGGAGCTAAAAGGAAAAGGCATCCACATCCATATTGGATTGCCTAGTTGCAGAAAGACCACAAAGTTCTGGTCAATGAGCAGTGCCTGGTGAAGTTCAAGATCGGGAGCTATCGTGATGAAGTACTCTGTGATATCATCCCCATGGATGCATGTCACATGTTGTTGGGGAGGCCGTGGCAGTTCGATAGGCATGCTGTACATGATGGCCATGCAAACACTTATTCCTTGATGAAGGATGGAATCCGACATAAGTTGAAACCCCTGAAGAAGGACGAAGAAAAGGTATGCAGTAGTGCTAGAATTTGTTTTGTTGATGGAAAGAAATTTTTAGAAGGCATGAAGCATGAACGTATGTGTTATGCATTGATTCCTAGAATGGATAAGGAAGGTAGTGAGAAGGTACCAATAGAAGTTTCTGGACTATTGGATGAGTTCCAGGAGATTATTTCTGATAACGTACCTGAGGGTTTACCACCAATGAGGAAGATCAGTCATCAGATTGACTTGATCCCTGGAGCTAGTTTGCCAAATAAAGCAGCTCACAGAATGACTCCTGCAGAGAATGAGGAGTTGAACAGACAAGTTCAAGATTTTTTGAGGAAGGGTTTGATTCGAGAGAGTCTGGCCCATGTGCGATGCAGTCCTAGCACCGAAGAAGGATGGGGAGTGGAGGATGTCTGAGACTCGAGCCATAAAAAGATAACAATCAAGTACAGATTTCCCTTGCCAAGGATGGATGACTGATGGACTATTTGAGTGGAGCCATACTTCACAAAGATTGATCTGAAGAGCGGATATCACCAGATCTAGTTTGAGAGGGTGATGAATGGAAGACTACCTTCAAGACCAAGGAGGGCTGTACAAGTGGTTAGTCATGCCTTTTGGGCTAACCAATGCACCCGAGCACACATTCATGCGGCTCATGAATGAGGTATTGAAAGAGTTTCTAGGGAATTTTGTCATTGTGTACTTAGATGATATTTTAATATTCAGTAAGTCCCTAGGTGAGCATTTGATGCATATTGGTAGAGTCTTTGAAAAGTTGAGAGAAGAAAAATTGTTGATTAATCTGAAGAAGTGTAGTTTTGTAAAGAAAGAGTTAGTGTACTTGGGGTTGTCTCGTGAAAGGTGCGAAAATGGACGGGGAGAAGGTGAAGGCTATTGGAATGGCCTACCCAAGAGCTGCTACGAGGTGAGATCTTTCCATAGTTTGGAAATTTTTTACAGAAAGTTCATTAGAAACTTCATTGCGTATTTGTACTTGTATTTGAAACAATGGAGGGGATGAAAAGAGTTCAAGTGAACCTTTGAAGCGACCAAAGTTTTGATCTATTGAGCGAGAAGGTAGCGAGCAACCGGTTTTAACCCTCAGTTTCAATAAGGTGTTTGGTTGGATTGTGATGCTAGTGTGGTTTGTGCCATTGGAGCAGTGTTGAGCCAAGAAGGTAAGCCCATTGCCTATTTTAGTGAAAAGTTAAATGATGCCAAGAGAAATTATTCTGTGTATGATCAGGAATTTTATGCAATAGTTCAAACATTAAAGAAATGGAGACATTATTTGTTGCCGAAGGAATTTGTTCTATATATTGATCATCAGGCCTTGCAGTACCTAAATAGTTAGGCAAAATTAAATCAGAGGCATATGAAATGGGTAGAGTTTTTGCAGAGTTATACCTTTGTTTCGAAACATAAGAGTGGGAAGTCAAATAGGGTTACAGATGCCTTAAGTAGGAGGCATACATTGATGACAAATATGCAAATTAGGTAAGTTGCGTTCAATGAACTCAAGACCTTTGTATCCACAGAAGATCTTATTTTTACGGAGGCTTGGAAAGCTTACCGAAACTTTATTCTGATTGTGAGGATGAAGTAGTTTAGTTCATAATCTAGGATAACATGTTGTTTAAAGGTAATTGTGTATTACGAGGGAGTTCCATGAGAGAACACAGTAAAGGGAGAAGCATAGTGGAGGAATGGCGGGAAATTTTGGTCAAGATAAGACCATTGCCATTATCAGTGAGCATTATTATTGGCCTCAGTTATCACATGATGTGAAGAAGTTTATGCAAAGTTGTAGGGTATGTCAGATAGCTAAAGGAGTGAGCCAGAATATAGGGTTGTATCGTACCACAGCCGGAGAGGCCATGGAAGGATATAAAGTATGGACTTTGTTCTTGGTTTACCAAGGACCTGAGAGAGAATGATTCGATGTTGTGGTGATCCAGTTGATAGGTATTCGAAGATGGCACATTTACATCCCTGCCGAAGACCCATGATCACGATCCATATTCTTTGACATTCTTGAAGTGAGTGAACACATGGTTTGCCAAAAAGTATAGTCTTTCGGATCATGATACCAAGTTCGTACAGGATACTTTTGGAGGACCTTGTGAAAAAAGTTGAAGATAGAGTTGAAGTTTAGTTCTGCACACCATCCACAAACTGATGGGTAGACTAGGGTTGTGAACAAAAGTCTGGGTAACCTACTGAGATTCTTGGTAGGAGATAAACCCAAGGGATGGGACTTGATCTTGCAGGCAGCATTTTTGCCTGTGATTCTATCAATAGAAATCTTGGTAAATCTGTTCCAAATTGTGTATGGAGGGTAGTCGGGCAGCTCGAGTGAGGAAGATGGACCAAGAGAAAACTGGTCGCTAAAGCCGATTGCGAGCACATCAGAATATACATGAGAATGTGAGAGAACATATCAACAAAGAATGATATGCGGTATAAGACTAAAGCGGTCAAAAGGAGTATAAGGTTTGATTGTTAGTGAAGTGATGGTCCACTTAGGAAAGAGTTTCCGTTAGAACCTACTCATGAAGATGAAAGTTCGGTCCCACATAAAATTGTGAAGAGGCATGATTCAGGGAATGCATATGATGTAGGGTTGTTAGATGGAGTCAACATTTCCCCTATGTTCAACATTTCAGATTTGACTGAGTATCATGAAGGTGGCGTAGAGGAAGTACCAGCAATGGAATAGTGTGGCATTCTAGCACCTACTTTAGAGAAAGAGGAGATTGAAGAAATCCTAGATAGCCATGTGGGAAGGAGTACCAGAAACAGGCAGTATGAAGAGTATCTGGTAAAATGGAAAGGAAGGCCTGTGGAAGATTCTTCTTGGTTGTCTAAGGCAGAGGTTGACCGTTTGGGTTTTCCTCAACCATCAGAGACGTGACGGGTCACTTCTCAAATTACCCGGGTGTTTGATGCGAAGCATCTAGTGGTGTGAGGGAATCTTGCATCACCAAAAGATGATTTCCATTTTGTTCTGTTGTTTTCTTTTTGTAGATGTTTTGTATTTCTGGATACCCTTTTCGTCGAATAAGAGTTTCCAACTTTCAGAACTACTTTTCTATTTTTCTGCTCAACTGCTATTTTTAGCAGGTTTGCATTTGAAGTCGTGGGAAGACAGAAATTTATGGGAAGGTTCAGGATGGAAAAATACACAGTCTGGTGAAAGAATCAGGTCAAGATCATTCACGACTTGAAAGTTATTCAAGTTCCAATTTCTGCTTTTTTCCCTGAAAAACCTTCCGAGCTTAGTTTGAGGCACCAAACGATCCCGGATGGGCCTAAAAATTTGTGGAAACGCCAAAGTAGTCCGCCAAAGGCTTACTTTGTGGAAAATAATCTCTTTGAGAGCTTTCCGAAAAGGTATTATCATTGAAGATCCGACGGTCGGATTAAAATTTATGGCTGCTAGAAGTTGGTGCATATTTTAGAAATGTGCTAATTTTCAACTGTGAATTTAAACTTGAATTTCAAATTGTAATTTTGGCGCCAAACTGTCAAAAATCTTATCTCGAAGGTTGTTTTTGGTTCCAAACCGAAATGGGTCTATTTAGGGGCTTGTTTCTGATTTTTGGGTAACTTTTTGGGGGAAAGAAGCTCGTATGCTGTGAAAGGGTATCTGGGTAATTTTTCTGTAAGTTGGTAATTTGCATGTAATACAGAGCTTGGGGATTTGAGATCCTCTGCATGTAAGAAGTTCAATATTTATGAACAAAATATTATTCTCTATTTTGTGAGTGTATTTTTGTGTCTCGGGTTTGCTCCCTCGTCAGTTTTGAGTCTTTGAAAGTCATTTTTGGTTCATTTGTTAAATATTGTAAAAGTTGCCAAATCTTGTCAATAGGGTCTAATGTTGAGTTTGTGTGTATTTTAGTATAATTTTGATGTAATAAGGTCATATTTACCATCACATATGTTTTGAGTCATTGATTATGTTAATAGGTGGTTTGTTGGGTTAAGTTGTCAACTTTGCAAATATTGTCATTGTTGCAAAATTGCAAAACATGCAAGAATGGGAAGATGAAGAGTCAAATGATGAAGGAAGGTTAGGAGTTAGTTTTTTTAATTTTGGGAATGTTTGGGATACTTTAAAAATCATTGGTACATGTTGGTGAATGGTTGGAAGTTGCAATTTTCAAATTTAGATATCAAATAATACACTTTTCCTACGTATTTTTATAGAAATTTGTTGCTACAGGCTCTTGTACAGTCTAGTATGATCAGAACATGCAATTTTATGAGTTTTAATTGGTAGAGGGATGAGTTAAGATTATTTTGGTTTTTTTTTTACAGTTTTTCATTAAGTTTTGAAGATTTTATAGAGGTTTTACTAAAACTAGTCTTGAAACCTTGAATTTGAGGGTTTGAGAGCAAGAAAAATGTAGAACTCTCCATTCCATTGTTGAAATCTTGTCAAAATTGGTTTAATGGAGGTATATTAGGTGATTTTTTTCTTTACCAAGTTGCAGGAGTAGGGGAAGGTGCATTTTTAAAGTTTGAGTGATGCCCTAGTTGGTTTTCTTCATGTTTCTGAAGCAAAATTAGTGCATAGAGGTTAGAGTTTGATAAAAGACTCTTGGAAAGTTGTTTGTGATGATATAAAGTGTTTTTGTAGATGTTTTTTGACATGATTGAAGGTCTATTTTGAATATTGGAAGCCAATAGAGTGATAACCTTTTTTTCCTTTACAAACTAGCCAAATTAGGTCATTAATCAAGCTTAGTAGTAGAAAATAAGGGGTTGTGTTCTGGTGTAAGGTAGCTCCAAGGTTTGCTTGCACCAATCTGCTAGAATAATTCTCTCTATCTTCAACCAAGAACCTGCCAATTTCTAGGCTTTGACTAGACTTAGATCATTAACTAAGCCTTGCTTCAACTCTGTTTCAAGAGTCACTCCTTGTGCTTAACCCTTGAAGGACTTAACACCATTTAAGTTTGCAATCTTCCTCCAACACCTAGAAGGATCTAACTGCCAACTTCATCATCTTGCTTGAACTGCTTGCAGGGGAGATAGAGGTACTGTCATCATGCTTCTCACATCCAAATAGGTCCATCTTGCTTGGTGTTCAATCTTCAAATTACCCATTTTCAAGAATTTGCCTTAGTGAGGCCTAATTCCTACTAGCCCTTACCAGTCACTTTTCTGCCTTCTTTACTTAAACTTGTCAAACAACATAGCAATTAAATTTCATTTCCAATCACCCTTTTTGGACCTTTAAATCTTTCATAGGGTTTCAAACCTCTGTCTCTTCCGTACAGTAGGCTCCTACAATCAAGGAGAAGTAGGGCTAATAGACCTAATACTTAGGGTTTCACTGCTTTCTTGTTGATTTCTCACACCAATGGATTGTTCAAGCCTCAATCCTTTTCAACATGTCAAAATGTGTCCAAGACCTACCTAAAACTGTACTATTTTCGTACAGTACCTTCTACCCCTGCCTAAGTTCTTCACTTTTCCTCTCTCAAACTCCTAACCAGGCAGCCCTAGCTCGCCTAGGGTTTGAGATTACAAACATTGCTTGGCTCTTTGGAACTCCTACTTCTAAATATGCACAAAAGACTAGCTCCCCTATCATTTCCATCCAAACTTAGGAAAACCCCACTGTTAGATTTCATGGGGGAGCCATTTAGAAACTTGACTGCTCAAAACAGAGATACAAACCCTCTAACTCTAATCTATGGATTCAAAATGACAACTCTACTCTAATCAACTTGAATACAAAATGAAAGTTACTCAAATCTATCCTATAAACACAAATACAGTGCTAAAATAGTAAATATAATGCCTTTGATATCACTGTCACCTCAAAACACATGGTATTTATAGAAAAACAGAGTTCTTTTTCCTATTCAAAAGCCAAAACTTGATTACAACAAAATACTTCTTGCTTTCTACAAGCCACACACCTATTTTGAAGCCTTTACCATGTTTCAAGGGAAGTTGCTCGACTCCACATCCTTGATTTCTAAGGATTCCAATCCAACTGAGTTGCATGCAACCTAACAATGTTGCCATGCAATTTTATAACAACTTTGCAACTTCCATCATTGTGTCATGATCCTAAATCTTAGGACCTCTAACACCTTGATCTCGAGCCAACAACTCCTTTAACTATCCCTTGGCATCTTCTAACAACGAGGATGTGGTTAGCACACATTTAATACCCTACATTCCAACATAGGCTATCTAAAGCTAATTCAAATCAAAATTTAACAACATAATTACACTAAGATGATTTTAGTCCTAGTGACTAACTCATCACACACAAACAAGACCTTCTAAGGTCTAAAGCAAACACACTGATACCCTGATTTGGCTAAGATCGGGTACAAGCCAAAATTGATGACAACAAAATGGAGGTCAGCCTAGGTGCTCCTACACCATCCTCCCCAAAACATAAAATTTCAATCCACCCTTGGATTGAGCAAGTTGAGATCAATTCCCAACTTCTTGAACTCTGATTCCTTGATCCACAGTGCATCTGCATCAGATTGATCATGCCTCTTAATCATATGTTCTTTGTATTCTTTGGTTCTATTCCTCTTATAGATCCTGGTATCCAATATCTTGTCAGCTTGCTTGACTGTAGTGGAGGGCAGTTTGAGTTCTTCCACATCTTGGATGACTTCATGGAGGGTCTGATCCAAGTTTGGTGGTGGTCCTTTGTAATGCACTAGATCTGCAATGTTAAAAATAGGGGACAGTCCACTGTCATCTGGTAGTTGCACCTTGAATGCATTGTTCCCATATTTCTCCAAGATAGGATAGGGACCTATCCTCTTCATTTGCAACTTATGAGGAACCCCTTTCTATAGTCTAGATTTTTTCAAATGCACCATTACTAAGACTCCAACATTGAATTGAACTTCTTTCCTATGCTCATCCACCTTAGTCTTATGTTTCATGGTGTTTTCTGCCAGTGTTTTTCTGACTGTCTCATGAATCTCCTGCATTGCATAGGCAAAGTCATCAGCATATCCACTCCCTTTGACTCCATCCTTCAACTCTCTTAGCTCATAAATACCTCTAGGATGTAGACCATAAACAATTTCAAAGGGACTCTTCCCTATTGATCTGTTGATAGTATAATTATAGGCATATTCAGCTTGCCCAAACAACTGATCCCATTGTTGACCATACTCCTTGGTCAAACATCTTAAGAGGTTTCCAAGAGTTCTATTAACCACTTCGGTCTGACCATTAGTTTTGGGATGGTATGCAGATCCAAAGGATAAATTAGTGCCCATTCTTTGTCAAAGAGTCTTCCAAAAATGACTCATAAACTTAGTGTCGCTGTCTGATACAATGCTGATTGGTAATCCATGAATCCTTACTATCTCTTTGAAGAAAAGAGAGGCTATTTGACTAGCATCATTGGTTGTTTTGCATGGCACAAAGTGAGCCATTTTGCTGAATCTGTCTACAACCACATAAACATTGTCCATACCTTGCCTTGTCTTGGGTAACCCAACTACAAAGTCCATACTCAAGCATTCCCATGGCCTAGTAGGAATAGGCAGTGGTTGGTATAGGCCTACATTTGAAGAAGTGCCCTTGGCCTTTTGACACACCACACAACGCTCCACATACCTCCTGACATCTAGGTTCATCCTTGGCCAATAGTAAAACCTTTGAACCAGTTCCTTATTTTTGGTGATCCCAAAATGACCACTCAATGCACCATTATGCTTTTCTTGTATCAAGTTCTCTCTAATAGAACCTCTAGGAACACATAGTTGATTTCTTTTAAACAAAAGATCACTTTGCAAAGTATATTCAACATATTTTCTATGGAATGATTCTTGTATTCAGCACATACCTTATAAATATCTTCAAAATCTTCATCATCTACATATAGATCCTTGAAATGATCTATCCCCATGCTCTTCAACTAGATTTCCTGAATTGTGAGGACTCTTCTGCTCAAGGCATCTGCCACTTTTTTGAGAGCTCCTTTCTTGTGCTTGATATTGAAGGTGTAAGCTTGCAAGTACTCCACCCATTTCATGTTTCTGTGACTCAACTTCTCTTGTGAATTCAAGAAACTGAGTGCTTGGTTGTCTGAATACACTATGAATTCCTTGGGAAGCAAGTAGTGCCTCCACTTCCTTAAAGCATGGACCAATGCATACATTTCAAGGTCATAAGAAGAATACTTCTTCTTGGCTTCACTTAACTTCTCTGAATGAAAAGCCACCGGTCTGCCCTCTTGACTGAGAACAGCTCCAATAGCCACATTGCTTGCATCACACTCAATGGCGAATAGCTTCTCAAAACTTGGTAACACCAAAACAGGTTGGGTAGCTATCTTTTCCTTCAGCAACTCAAAACTTTTGTTAGCTTGCTCATTCCATACAAACTTGGTCTTCATTCCTCCTTTTATGGTATCCAACCTAGGAGCACAAATAGCACTAAACTATCTTATGAATTTCCTATAGTGTTGAGCAAGACCATGGAAGCTTCTTACCTCTGTTGTTGTCTTTGGAGTAGGCCAATTGAGGATGGCTTCCACTTTGCTTCTATCCATCTTCAAGTTTCCATGTGATAGCAAAAATCCAAGGTACACCAGCTCTGTTTTGATGAACTCACACTTTTCTAAATTTATCTTCAACTTCTCCTCCAGTAGCTTCTTGAAAATCAACTCTATCTGTTGGAGGTGCTCTTCTCTTGTTCTGCTATAGATTAGTATATCATCAAGATACACCACTACAAATTTGCCAGTGTAGTCTTTGAGGATTTCATTCATGAGTCTCATGAATGTGGAGGGGGCATTAGATAGTCCAAATGGCATAACGAGCCACTCATAGAGACCCTCATTGGTTTTGAAGGCTATTTTCCACTCATCTCCCTCATGTATCCTAATTTGGTGATAACCACTCTTTAAATCTATCTTGGTATAGTACCTAGCTTCACCTAGACAATCCATGAGATCTTCAATCCTAGGGATAGGGAATCTATACCAGATGGTTATCTTGTTTATTGCCCTGGAATCAGTACAAAGCCTCCATTCTCCTCCCTTTTTAGGTGCTAAGATAGTGGGAACTGCACATGGACTGATGCTTTTCCTAATAAGACCTTGGTTTAGAAGTTCTTGAATCTGCCTAGCTATTTCCTCATTTTGTTGAGGTGTCATCTTGTAAGCTGCTTTGTTTGGAAGGGTAGCTCCTAGTATCAAGTCTATCCTATGACTTATGGCTCTTTTAGGAGGTAATGTTGCTGGTTGACCACTACTTACAATGCCTTCATAGGTCTGCAACAATTTCTGTATCTCCTTAGGTAGCTCTATTTTTTCAACTTCTTTCTCATTGCTTACCTCCCTTGGCTTTATCATCACTACATAGCCAACTCCTCCTTCTTCCAAGGCTTCCAAGAACTCTTTTTCACCCACCATGAGCAGTTTAGAACCTGTTGTCTACACCTCTGTATCTTCTAGCAAAGACTAAATTTTGAAAGTTACCTTGTCTTTCTTGAAAGTGTATGAGTTCTTTGCTCCATCATGTACAACTTGGTGGTCAAATTGCCATGGTCTACCTAGGAGCAAGTGACATGCATCCATAGGTAATACATCACACAAGACTTTGTCCTTGTACCTACCAATTGAGAACTCCACCCATGCTTGTTCATTCACCAAGACATGCTGACCCTTATTGAGCCATGTGACCTTGTAAGGATTGTTGTGGGGTATCCTTGTCAACTTCAACTTGTTGATTGCCTCCTCTGACACAATGTTTTCAGTAGAACCTGAGTCAATGATGACTCTACACACTTTCCCCATCATCTTGCACTTTATCCTAAACAAGGATCTTCTTTGGCTTGGTTCTTCTTTCACCGGTTCCTTGATCAAAGTTCTCCTCATCATGAGGTTCTCACCTTCCTTTGAATTCAATGGTACTTCAGGATGTTTATCTACTATAATAGCCTCATCATGGACCAGGTTAGTTCTCTTGTCACCTCCATGAGAAGTACTACCTTTCTTTGGACATCTATAGGCCGGGTGTCCCATTTGATTGCAGTGGTAACACTTCATATTGGCAAAGTAGCTGCCCCTTCCTTGTCCACCACTTCTTCCTCTAGAGCTAGAGCCTCTTCCTCTACCACCTCTACTAGAGCTTCCTTCTTCCTGCTTAGGGTACCTAACTTCTCCTTGAGCCCTTGGTTCTGAACTCCTTCCACCATAGCCACCTCTTTGTCCTTTGTTGTCTTTTCCTTTACCCCTACTTTTGGAGGTCTGCTCTTGCTTCCTTTTGCCTTTCTCCTCTATCTTTAAGGCCATTTGATAACATTGGTGGATGGTTTTGAAGTTCACTAGGCTCATATCTTCTTGAATAGACCATTTAAGCTCATTCAAATACCTTGCTAGCTTGATGCTTTCATCTTCAACCACCTTTGATCTAAGGAACAACTTTTGGAACTCCTCGGTATATGTTTGGACATCCATATATTTTTGTCTAAGATTGTGTCTCCTCCTATGCAACTGGACTTCATAGTCATCAGGTAGGTAGGTATGTTTAATCTTGGTTACCATGCCTCTCCATGTAACTATAGGACCATTTCCTTCTTTCTCTCTTTCAACTTGCACAAACTTCCATGTGAGAGCTGAACCTCTCAACCTTGACTTGGCCACCTTGACTTTTTGGGCTTCTATTATACCATCACATTCAAAGTGATTCTCTATGCTTTCAATCCAGTCCATGACTGAATCAGGATCCATTTGTCCACTAAATAGTGGCACTCCTTCCAAAGCTTTGCCACTTAAGGCCTGCAGTGCCTTCAAGAAGGGTTCTTCAGCAAGGACAGGGTCAGATGTTGGAGCTTCCTCCTCCAAGTCCAATTCCTTTTCCTTTGCTTCCTGCTCTTCCTTCTCTTTTATTTTATCCTTTACCTTGTCTACCTTTTCTTGGACTTCATCCAAGAGCTTCTCCATTTGAGACAACCTTTCTCTTAGCAGCTGGTTGTCCTCCTCCTATTCTTCTACCTTCTTAGCTAACTCAGAATTAGTCACCATGGTTCTTTCTTCCTCTGGTGTATTCTCTCCTACTGACTTAATAGGTTGTAACATCAATCACAAGCCTGATCAAACAAAGGCTTTGATACCAATATGGTGTAAGTGCTCCTTGGTTTGCTTGCACAACTAGTTAGGAAGACTTCTCCCTATCTTCATCCAGGAACCTGATAGCTTCTAGGTTCTGATTTGGCTTAGGTCATTAACTAAGCCCTGTTTCAACTCTTCTCTAAGAGTCTCACTCCTCGTGCTTCACCTTGGAGGACTGACACCACTTGAACTTGTAAATTCTCTCCTACACTTAGAAGAATCTAAGTGCTACCTTTGCTCTCAACCTTGAACTACTTGCAGGGGTGTTAGAGACACTGAAAATATGCCAAATACATCCATTTGGTTCCATCTTGGATGGTCTTAAATCTTTGCTCTTACCGATTCCAAGAATTTGTCTTGAAGAGGCCTAATCCCTTATAGCCCTTGATAGTGATTTTTTTGACTTTCTTGCCCAAACTTTCCAAACAACCTGGAAAACAAATTGCAATTTCAGACACCCTTTTCGATCCTTTAAAATATTCACAGGGTTTCAAACCCCTGACTCCTTCGTACACCTTTTTCCTATAATATAGGTTAAATAGGGCTAATAGGCCTAATTCCTAGGGTTTTACTGATTTCTTATTAATCAACTAAGAAAATGGATTGATTAGACCTCAATCCTTCTTGCATGTTAAGATGTGACTAAACCCTACCTAGAACTATACCTGCTCCGTACGGTACCTCCTTCCCCTGCCTATGTTCTTCAACTTTTCACTGCCCAAACCACTAACCGGGTATTTGGAACTTGCCTAGGGTTTGGTTTTAAATGCAAATGCTCGACTCTTCATGACTCCTACTGCTAAGTATTTATAGACTACTAGCTCCCCTAACATATCCATCCCTCCTCAGGAAGACCCCATGGTTAGATTTCATGGGGGAGCCATAGAAAGGCTGACGGGTCAGGACAGGACCAGAATAACCCTTAGACCCTAACTATGAACTCAAAACACTAAGTTAACACAAAAAAACTTGATTACTAAATGGAAAATGCTTAATACTACCCTGTAAACACAAATCTAACACTAATTCAAAGCATCTAATTCAATGAATAGCACTATCACTCAAAACAGACAGTAGAACACATAAATTGCAGAATTCTTCTATATTCAAAATCCAAAAACTTGATTACAACGACTATGACTTCTTGCATTCGAACCACACCTTTCATAGATGCCTTTTTGCCATGTTTCTAGGGATGTTGGTCGATCCCACAATCCTATCTTTTAGGGGATCCAAGATAATTAAGTTGCATGCAACCTAACAAATGTTGTCATGCAACTTTGCAACAACTTTTTGCAACTTATCATTATGTCCTCTTCCTAACTCCTAGGACCTCTAACTCCTTGATTTCAAGCATCCAAATCCCTTAACTACCTCATGGCATATTTTTAACAATCATAGATGTGTTTAGAACACATTTAAGACTCTAATCCCATCTTAAGCTATTAAGGCTAATTAAAGCAAAGATAATTAACAAAGAATAAACTATGGTGACCTTAGTCCTAATGACTAATTCACCCAACCACAAATGACCTTCTAAGGTCCAAAAAAAACACACAAACCCTCTGACTTGGCTAACGTCAGATACAAGCCAAAATTTCCTAATCTATGGAGGTTAGCCTAGGTGCTCCTGCACCAGACTCTGAGGGTGCAAACAGTAAACCTTCAAATCCTAATTCTGTAAGTTTATATTTCCTTTTCCTTATGCTTGTTGCAAATTTGTTGTTATTATTTCCTTCCTCTTTTGTATGTAACTTGAACATTTCCTTTTAGTTTCTTTAATTTTATGATTCTCAAATATAGAATTGCACACCACATACCCTTTCCTATTTATGTTTATAGTTTTCTTGGATTTTAGGTGTATACACACATGGCTAACCTTGGTAAAGAATATAGATGTGGAAGTAGATACGCATTGATCTTTTCCAACACATTAAAAAAATACCTTTGTAGCCTTTGTTTTCTTTACACCTTTTATCCATTTGGTGTGATCATGTACATTTTTGTCGATTGAACTTGTCTTTGTACACTACAAAGAAACAATCAGCTTCCACTTCATAGCATACTACAACATTGCAATCAGATGTTAATAAGAAAGCATTTAATAGTGTAGTATGTGGAACATGTTCACAATAGAGATGTAAAATTGACTATATTGTGCCCCTATAGTCTGTTTATCATAACTGAAAACGTTGAAAATTAGCAAAAATAGTGCATAGAACTATTTCAAACATTCATTTTTTATGCCTGGACATCTTTGGCATTATGTTGATCAAACATGAAAATACTAAAAAAAATCCCAATAGAAATTATCTAAAGTATTCAATGGTATAGCATTTATATGTTAATAACAAAGCATTTTATAATGTGGTATGGGCAACATGTTCATAGCAAAGTTCAAAAATTGTTTGGGTTGTGCCAATACAATGTGTCTATTGAAAATCGATACATTGAAAAAAACCCAGAACACTGCACAAAACTATGGTGAGAGCTTTGAAGCACATAACTGTAATTTAAGGAAGTCATTCAATAGTATCCTTCCTATTATGCTAGAAATTATAATGCAACAGTGAATTTATTAGATTATGTACGCAACAATTAGATCCCATGTTTGTGTGTGTGTGTATGGATATATATATGTGTATATGTATATGTATATATAAATTTATATGTATATGTATGTATATGTATGTATATGTATATGTATATGTATATATTTGTACACATATATATGTATATGTATATGTATATGTATATATATATAAATAACACTTAAGAATCACATGTATATGGCAAATAAATGGAAACACAAATTAAATAGAACTTGTAAAGCCAGTGGGTAGCAAGAATGTTTGAAAAATGGGTATAACACCATAGAATTAATTGAAAATTTGAGCTACATTACTTGGCACTAAATAAAGAACAATTTGTTATGGGGAACTTCAAACAGATGAGAAATTACAAAGAGCATATAACATGTTCTATTCACATAAATTGTAAACTAAACATGCTTCACAACTGCTACACTAATTTTATCTTCAATACCTTTATGTTTTCATTTTAACCCTTTACATATATATATGAAATTTCTCCTATGTTAATGTGCATTTAAAAAATATGCATATGTTATTCCTCTTGTGATCATTGATAGATATGCATTTATATACACATCGATACACATATTTTGTTATATGTTTATGTATAATTACTACTTTAAATATATCTATGGTTATACATGTATATTCATATATGCTAATATGGTTGAGCTTGTATGTATACTCCTAGGCCATCACAATCCATTCAAATTCAATAGTCCAATCAATTGTTGAATTAAAAAGGCTAAAAAACAACAATGAAACTATTTGTACTCTAGCTAGCATAAAAAGAAAATTTGTGCAAAGTGTCATACAAAGTACTTGCAACAAAGGCTAACTGTACCAAGGACACCTAGAGGTTTTTTTGATGCCAATATTCCCTCGCAACCCCCATTGGAAATGGTAAATGCTACTCCTTTTTCCCTAGATTGTCTTCCTCACCCAGGTTGCCAAAGTGTGCATGGTAGTTTCGACAGAAAAATATCGATATCAACATCACAAGATATTTTCAATATACAATCTCAAATCAATCCCCCCATTGCACCAGCACACCAACAACACCTCAAAGAAATTTTCAATGACTACTACCTTTCTTTGGTGAAACGGTTTCGATGCTGCATAGATGCATTGTCGAACCTTGGTGTCTATCAGATATGCAAAGAAAGCTACATTGGGATGCACACTCATGTAACTAGATCAACAACCATGTGTGGTAGATGCTATTCTGAAAAAGGCTTCCACCATTTCTGCTCTACAAATGGGATGGACCCAGGCACACAACCATTCTTATTAAAGAAGTTGACATAGGTTGAAGAAATGCTTATTGCTAGGGTGGCTCAATTTTTATAAGTGTTCCATGCTAGAGGATGACAATTTAATTACAATGGTCACATCCTCAGGATATCTCAAGCATTGCAAAACTTTTGTTGCATCGATTACAAGACCTTGAGGTCATGATCATGTGCCAAACCACAATTGAAGGTGAAAATTATGACTTCTATGTTAATAAATGTCATGTCATGGATGCATTGAAATATAAAATTTAATATGACAAATACTACAATGATGTTGAGATTGATGTTGAGCCTCTTAATATGTTATCTCTTAATATGTTACCTAATATTGTTGTTGATGTCTCCAATTTCTTGCATACAATAGAGAAATTTTCTGATGAAGAGTTGATTCCATCAACCAGCTCAACAAATGCTGCTAAAGATGAAAATGGCTCTTCAACTTTTTCATCATTCATCCCTTTCTTACCAAATGCTACATGAGAGCTCCAAGCAATCAAATAGGTATTACAAATTGAAAAAAGAGAGAAAAATATCTTGTGTTGGCTTGAAATTAGCCCTTCTCCTATTAATGAATACAACACTAAAGGTTTATTTGCAATGGATTTTCCAACATTTTTCCCCACTGGAGCAGCACTTCCCCTCCAACAACGGAATATTCAAATTTAGTTGCATGAATATGCCCTCCACAAGTGATGAAATATTTTGACCACAAATTTGGAAAACATGTCAGGTTTAGGTATTTCCTCTACAGCTTGATAATGAGACATCACAGTCAACAAACTATTTTTGTCTTCTTCAAAGTGGATTTGGAAGACAAAATACCGAAGTCCTTGTCTGCTTTGCGTGAACGACTTCAAGCTGCTCTTAATGACCAAATTGCAAAGTAGTTGATGCATTTTGGTGCATCGTTGAATGGGACTCACTCTTTTTGGAACTCTTGCTAGGCCCAACTATCTGTAATGATTGAACAACTTGGGATACCTACCCTTTTTTTCACTCTAAGCTGTGCAGACACAAACTGGCCTGATCTACAAAATGTTTTCTCTTATGTGAATCGTTTGGAAATGGAGCCTTTAACAAAGACCCTAATGGATAGTGTTATTCAAAACCCACATATAACATCTTTATATCTACATCATATCTATTCTCAATTTTCTATGAAGAGGTGATTGAAAATATTTTGCATGCAAAAGATTATTGGTCTAGATATGAATGGCAGCATCATGACTCTACACATGTGCATGGTTTTTTATGGCTTCCAAAAGCCCCAAACATGGACACTTGTGATTGGTCCAATCACCATCACATTACCATGGTGAGGAACTTTTTTGATAGATATGTTTCAGCTTGGAATCCATGTTTCCTTGCACAATGATTGCTCAGAATGTATCAATTCTCTGAAAAAATACATGCTTACTTTCCATGAGCCACATTCTTTCCACTGATCCAATCATAGATTATGAAGAGTTGCTAAATAGAGTTCAAAGGCACACAAAATTCTCTAAACATACTTGTTTAAGGAGAAAAGGAGAGCAATTACAATGTCGGTATAAAGCACCTTGGCAACAACAACTTACCTCAACATTGACATCTAATGCTGAGTCTAACAAATCTTGCAAGCTAGCAAGAAATGATGATCACCTAAATATTCATAGTCCACCGATGCTTGCAATTTGGCATGCCAATGTTGACTACTAGCCAGTTGTATCTAGGAAAATTGTATTAAATTATATCTCTAAATATGCAGCTAAATCTGAGAAGAAATTAAAAAATTACCTTGATATGTTGCAAAGACTTGCAAATACAAATATAGTTGAGGATAGAGCACTGCTTGCATATCAAAAATTCATGATGAACATTCTCATGGAGCATGACATCTCTACATAGGATACATGCCATATGTTACAAAAATTTCCCCTTGTCACTTCAATTTGACAATATGTTCCCTTGAATGTTGGAAAAAGGCATTGTTCGATATAAATAAAAATGATGTTGATGAAGGCCTACCAACAAATTATATTCATTTTTATATGCAAAGGCCTCCAAAGCTAGCTATTTTATCCCTAATTGACTCAGTCCACTTATATACACACTTAGACTAGTGCAAAAAGGAAAAATAGAAATTGAGACACCAGCCTACAATTGTTCTTATGTACCCCTTGTTCAAGATTGTTCCCCTTGAAGATAAAAAAATATTTGAGAAATTTTTTTGGACTGAGCTTATGTTGTACAAACCTTTCTGAAACATACACACAAATATAGGTCTTGCCAAACAAGACATAATAGAAAATTGGAATGTTTTTAAAACAACTGGTTGTCATCCCTAGCATGTTAATAGAATTCCAGTTGCATCCATGATTGAAGAACACCATGCTAGTGATAGTGATGATTTGAACCATCAACCTTCTATGGATGAATATGAATGGGAAGTTTTCTCTTGGCTTGGTGCTACTACTAACTTTAGTATAAATCAGCTCCAGCTGTTGGGTAGGAAAAACTTTGATATGAACCATTCATGGAATAGAAATCATGTGCCTAAAAAACTTCATAATATTGCTTTGCAGTTCATCCCATCATCCAAGACACAATGTGAGAAAGCTATGATACAATCCTTGCCTATAAATACATCAACCCATCAACTTTCACTAGAACAACAACTAGCTCTTCAAATCATCCAATCCCATCACAGGTAGTGTTACCCCAAAGACCCTCTCCACATGATTATTCAAGGAATAGCTAGAACTGGTAAATCCTTTTTGATAAATTGTACAATAAAATAAATAAATGCCTCTACTACTAGATGCAATAGCCCGGTGCTCATATTGCCCCCACATGTGTTGCTGCCTACAACATATGTTCCTTCACAATCCATACAACCCTCCGCATTCCCATAAAGGATATGAATCCTTTGCAAGGTCAACCATTGACAATATTCCAAGAAAAATTTAAATATATTCAATACATTTTGATAGATGAAATTAGCTTTCTAGGCCCAAAGTTGCTGCTCAAAATAGATAGCCGGTTGTGCCAAGAATTCCTCGATAACCAAAGGCAACCATTTGGTGGTGTTTCTATCATCCTTGTTGGTGATCTTGCCCAACTATTGTTGGTCATGGATACTCCTATTTATGATTCATGCTCATTGGTTGTAGCCTTGTGGAATACTTTCAAGTCTGAGTAACATTGGACACGGTTGTCTACCAACAAGGAGATAGTCATACCTAACAAAAGTTTTGGGCAATCCTTCTCCATATAAGAAATTGTGAAGCTCTCCATGATGATTGGGAAGAGCTTATGAAACAAACAAATAAAATTCTCTCACCCATAGAAAGAGAAAAATTTGATGTTGCAACACATTTGTTTTCCACAATAAAAAATGCTCAAAAAATTAAACCTTCCCATAGCCATTAGTACTGCTTGAGTAGCACAAAAAAATATGTCGAGTTATGGAGATGATGACCAAATTCTCCCATAACTGTTGCTTTGTGTTGGTGAACAAGTGATGCTAACAACAAATTTGTTTATTCAAGTTTGCCTGGTCTAAATATAACTTGGTCTTATTACAACTATTGTGTACAATGCACGTTGCAAACCACCAGATCTGCCTGACTATGTTGATGTCCACTTCCAAAATTACATTAGCCCACCATGGGACCCACAAAACTCAAGAGATATCCCCATCCCAGCTATAACTCGAGGTAGTTGAACATAAATTACACTCACCATGGCATGGGTAATCATAATACATAAAGCACAAGGCTTAACATTAGACAGAGCAAAGATAAACATAGGCAACAAAGAAAGGCAGGGGTTAAATTTTATAGCTATCTCTTGTGTTAAATCAATTGAAAGAATCCACATTGATCCAACATATTCATTTGAGAGATACTCTAGACTAAGCAACAACAAATACATTGCTCGACGTTGCAGCGAAGAGGTGCGGTTGGAATAGCTCCAGCCCCCACCAAACGCTTCTGCCCCCACCTCGTGCTCTAGATTATGAGAAAAGGTTCTAAAAGATTCATTCTCACATTGGCTCCACACTGTATACTATCCTCTCATGAAGGATTTTGAGTTTAATTTTACAAAAATATACCAAGTAATAACATGTGCAAGATGGGTAAAATTCCAAAGATGTATAGAGATACCAAGGAACAATAAGCAGAGGGAAAAACTTGTATAAGTTAGTGGGATGTTTTGATCATTCTAGTATATTAAAATATATATTCAACTATTCTAGAAACATTTTCATGAATATAGTGTTGTGTTTAACTAATTAGTTTTAAATTATGCACCTATGCTCTGTTTTCCATTTTCTATGCCTATATACTCGAAGTTTTACTGCCACATTAAATTTCCCCTATTTGTTCAATCCTTTCCATCCTCTTTAGCCTTGCACATTAAAGATAATTTTATTCCTATTTAATGTCTTCTTTACCTTCAGCAATACAATTTCTATTAAATTCACTATGTAAATATATGCAACCATAAATATTAATCTATCCACTTCTGCTTTCAACAATTTTGTGTTTCATACTTTTTGTATATGACATTCAAAAGAATACACTCTTCAGTATATTCTAGCTATCCATGTATGTTCAAGTGTCTTTAAATTCTGAAGTTTATAGTGATAGTAGAATAGCATTCATAATGGATGGCGTCACTGCGTGTTACAGGCCGAGCTAGGGTGTCTATTCCCTAGTTCCTTCCCTGAATCTGTTTGCTAGAGCGACAAATAGGGGGGTGATTTCTACATTTGGGGTTTTATATTTACATGCTTTCCTTGCTTCTTTCATTTACTTTTAGGTGCATGGTGGAGGTTCTTTCGGCTCCCATTGGCGGTGTTGATTCTTGCAGCTAATTCCTATTGTGGGCCAGTGAATTGGTGGTGTTAGGGTGAGCTAGGCACTGCCTCTGAGTGGGGATCCCTTTGATTGTTAGGCCCAAGTGGGGATCTATCTATAGGTTGTTCTGTAAGGGTTTGGGGCACCTCTTGTTTAAGTATACTCTCTTCAAGTTGGTGGGATGTGGGTGAAGTCAAAGATGGTTGGTGTTTATATTTGTGCAGAGTTTTTCTTCTGCTCTTTCTTCCCGGGGGCTTGCATGCCTACGTAGGGCTTTGTTTTGGGTACATGTCTCGAGGGGAATCATAGGGGGTTGGCCCCATGATGGATTTCCATTTGGAAATTCATTCAAAATTGATGCAGGATTCTAAGACTTTTGAGAATAACCTATTTTTTCTCGACTCGGAGAAGATTGAGATGGGCTCGTCAGGAGGGCCTCAGATTCCAAAGATTAATAAGTTCCTAGAAAGGTGCAAAGAGAGGCCAAATGTGGTGATTCTGATGGAGATGCTGACAGAGGATATTGATTATTATTCCAAACATTCATGTACTATAAGTTCTCGGGTCTAAGAATCTTGTTGCAATTTTTGGAAGCTTGGGCTCAGAGAACATGGATGCCAGAAGGGGAGATGGAGATTCGACTTCTAGCGAATAACTATTTTATGGTTACATTTGATTGCATGGCTTATCAGAATAAGATTTTTGAGGGGGGGCCTTACTTCTACAACTAGGTAGGCTTTTTTTTCAAGCCTTGGCATGCGAGCTTCAATTGGGCTGAGGAGCTCTCGAGCCAGGTTCCAGTTTGCGTTTATCTGTCGAGGCTCCCGGTCGAGTCCTGGTGCAAGGATGTGTTGTATTTATTGGCCTTGATGTTGGGTAGGCCTATTAGTTCATCACAATAGACACAATTCAAGAAGGTAATGACATATGCATGGTTTTGTGTGGAAATTGATTTAAGTAAACCATTGCTAGATTCTATAGAAGTGTGTGCAAGAGAGTATTCATGGGTAAAACAGCTAGACTATGAGACCCTACCTTTTTGCTGTCATTTTTCCCATGAGTATGGCCACTTACATTATAGATACCAAAAGTCCAAGTCGATGGAGACACAACCTCCTCAACCCCCTCGTAATCTGCCTAGGGTGGATAAGGGCAAGGATTAGATGTAGGGTGGTGGTGTAGAGGATGATGGTTTTACTCCTGTTAGAGCTTGAAAAACATTTAAGGGATAGAAAAGGAATTAGAAAGAAATGTAGGAGGATGATACATTTAATAGATTTTAGATGCTAGATGATCTTAGCTAGCAAGAAGTGAATCTAGGATTGCTAGATTTGGATCAAGGGACTATGGAGTTTGCACAACAGGGACCTCCTGGTGAGGCAATGCAGGTTAACCAACAGGAGGTGGGTATGAGCTTATCGAGCTTAGAGTAGGATGGGGGTGGTCCAGGGTAGGTAGGGCTCTGTGTTGGAGACCCTCTTGCTCTACAAGTTGATGAGACTATGAATTTGGAAACATATCAACAAATGGTGGCTTAGGAGGAGTCGGGTTAGGTTGCTAAAGCAATGAAGGGCGGTGAAGCCTTATCTCAACCCTTGTGGAGAATGAGCATAGAGGTGAGAAAGAATGGTAAGATAGATCCTCAATTAGGTATTTTGCAAAAATATCTTAAGAAAGTGGAGAAAAAGAATGTTTCTAAGCTTGGTAGGAAGAAAGATGTGGAGAAGATTAAAATGATAGGAGAGACGTTGGTGGAGTCAAGGTCATTCAAGACTTTGGATTCACATTTCTTTCATGGAATGTAAGGGGCTTGAATAGTGGCCCTAGACAAAAAGCTATTTGAGATTTGGTTAGAAGTCAATCTCCTAATGTCCTTTTTCTGTAGGAAACCAAGCTTTCTATTGAGAGTATGATGGGCTTAGTGCCTAAGATTTGGAGGAATTGTGAATGTCAATGCATTGGTGCTCAAGGATCTTCAGGGGGGTTGGCTTTCTTATGGAACCCATGGATAATTTTCCTTCAGTGGTGGGTGTCCTCTAAGTCCTCTCTCTCCATGGTGGCTTCTTGTTTTGAGATGATGGAATATGTTCTCTTCTCCATTATGTATGCACCTATGAGCTATAAGGAAAGCAACTCTTATGGTCCAACATTCAACTGTGTGTAGAATGGCTCCTTACCATCCTTGGATTATTGGGGGTGACTTTAATGCTATTACGAAGATTGTGGAGAAGAGGAGTGGTACTGCGAGGCTGGAAGCCTCTATTTTGCTATTCCAGGATAACATCTCTGCTAGTTCTTATGGGATGGCAACTTGATGTCTTCCAAATGAAGTCTGCTTAATTGGGATACTGTTTGTTGTCCTAAGCAGTATGGTGGTTTGGGGTTGAGGCAATGCTCACTGGAAAGTAAGGCATTAGTAGCTAAAATTTATTGATGGTGGTGTAATGAGTCGGACCGGATATGGGCCAGGATTCTTTCCAACAAGTATTTCTAGGATATTCCTTGGGAAGATATCTCTTGCTACCCTTTGGAGGGAAAGGGATCAACTATTTGGGCTACTCTCAAGAAAGGAGTTGCCATAGTCAAATATGGCTTATTTTGGATTTGTAAACGCGGGACGAAGGTTCAGTTTTGGTTTGACTCTTGGGATGGTTACCCACCCATTATCTCTCAATTTCCTAACTTGGTGACCCTAAGTGAAAGATTCAGTGATGCTGGCTGGTTTAGGGTGAATGACTTTGAGTTGCTTTCTTTCCATGGGTAGCGTGTGTGTGCTAGGTGGAAGAATCCTGATGAGTGGCCCATGGAGGGTATGGAAGAGGAGCGTGTAGTGCTTCATAATATTCTTGCAAGAAGATAGTGAAATTCCCTCATGGATAAGGATGTTCTTGTGTGGTCTCCTAATTAGAAAGGTCATTATATAGTTCCCTCTAGATACCAGAGGCTGCTCTCTCAAAATATTGAGGGGTTGGAGGTGCCTTGGTGGAAGAGGGTGTGGAATAAGTTTTCTTGGCCAAAGTGCAACTACTTCGTGTGGACTTTGGCCTGGAATAGGTGTCTGACTTGGGACAATATTCGGAAACATAGATTTCAAGCCCCTCTAGATGTGTTCTATGTGGGAGAGGTGAGGAGGATTGTTCTCATCTATTTTTTTGGTGTTATTTTAGTTTACAACTTTGGAACTATTAGTGAGGAGTGTGGAATAGTCCTTGCATTCATGCCTCCTCCTTGGTGGATTTCTGGACTAGCTTGGGAAGACCTCCCTCACTAGCTCCTTTTTGCAAGATGTGTGGAATGTTGGGCCTATCTTCATACTATGGCAAGTTTGGTTGGAAAGAAATAGGAGGATTTTCAGAGGGGAGAGCTTGCGGACATAGAAGGTGTGGTTCAAAATACTTGGTATTATTCAGGACTAGATGATTGAAGCTAAGGGAGATGTGGTGTTGCCATTGGAGAAAAGGGATGCAGAGATGGTGGCTAGGTTGGGAATTCTTGGGTTTTCCTCAACCTCTTCTTGTAGTAAAAGAGGGAGGAAAGGCAGTTAGTGAGTTCAAAGAGTGGATCATTGGCATCCCCCTCCAATTGGCATTTTGAAGGTCAATACTAATGGTTCTTCCAAAGGAAATCTGAGACCAACTGGAGTTGGTGGGGTTGGTGATGGTCACAGAGGTGAAGCACTGGGCCTTCTCAGGAGGACGCACATCCTAGTATTGTTCTAGCTTGCAATACAATTTTCAAAACCTTCAACAAGTGTTGTGCCTTATTAATCAATCATTATAGAGCCCCTTTAGCTCATTAATTGATTTGAAGGAGGTATTTTCCATAGGGTGTCAAATTATGATATTGCTATCAGGATTCAACCATGTAGTTTTTGAGTCAAACTCATTGAACCATGTTTCATTAGTAGTGGTTCACAAGAGCCCATCTCTCATGATAATGAATTGTCCACTTAGCACTCATTGCATCTCTTTGATGCTCACGGTGGTGAAGCACTATGCCTTCCTGGGAGGTCACTTGTCCCAGTATTGCTCCATCTCAAGCATGCTTAACTACAGATTTTCTCCCAAGGTTAAGCCCACTTAGCTTGCAACCCCATTTGCAAAAAACTTCAGCAAGTGTTCTACCTTATGAATCATTCATTATAGATCCCCTTTAGCTGATTAATTCATAAGTAGGAGGTATTTTTGACAACGTGTCAAATTATGATATTGCTATCAAGATTCAATCATGTAGTTTTCTAGTCAAAATCATTGACCTATCTTTCATGAGTAGTGGTTCACAAGAACCCTTCTCTCATGATAATGAATGGTCCACATAGCACTCATTGCATCTATGAGATGGTCATAGAGGTGAAGCACTAGGCCTTCCCTTGAGGTCACCAATCCTAGTATTGCTCTAGCTCAAGAGTGCATAACCATATAGTTTTCCCAAAGGTTAATACCACTTAGTTTGCAAACGCATTTGCAAATCCTTCAACAAGTTTTGTGCCTTATGAACCACTCATTATAGATCCCCTTTAGCTCATTAATTGATAAGTAGGAGGTATTTCCCACATGTCAAATTATGATACTACTATCAGGATTCAACTATGTGGTTTTCAAGTCAAACTCATTGACCCATGTTTTATGAGTTGTGGTTCACAAGAACCCATCTCTCATGATAATGAATGGTCCACTCAACACTCATTGCATCTTGGTGATGCTCAAAGAGGTGAAGCATTGGGTCTTCCCAGGAGGTCACCCATCCCAGTATTGCTCTAGCTCAAGCGTGCTTAACCACAGAGTTTTCCCCAAGGTTAAACCAACTTAGCTTACAAACCCATTTAAAAAACCCTTAGCAAGTGTTGTGCCTTGTGAACCATCATTATAGAGCCCCTTTAGCTCATCAATTGATAACTAGGAGGTATTTTCCATAGCATGTCAAATTATGATATTGCTATTAGGATTCAACCTTGTACTTTTCGAGTCAAACTCATTGACCCATATTTCATGAGTAGTGGTTCACAAGAACCCATCTCTCTTGATAATGAATGGTCCACTTAGCACTCATTGCATCTAAGTGAGGCTTATAGAGGTGAAGGATTGGGCCTTCCCGGAAGGTCACCCATCCCAATATTGCTCTAGCTCAAGCATGCTTAACCACAGAGTTTTCCCCAAGGTTAAGCCCACTTAGGTTACAAACCCATTTGTAAAACCTTTAACAAGTGTTGTGCCTTATGAACCATTCATTATAGAGCTGCTTTAGCTCATCAATTGATAAGTAGGAGGTATTTTCCATAGTGTGTCAAATTATGATATTACTATCAGGAGTCAACTAGGTAATTTTTGAGTCAAACTCATTGACCCATGTTTCATGAGTAGTGGTTCACAAAAACCAAACTCTCATGATAATGAATGTTCCACTTAGCACTCATTGCATCTAGGTGATGCTGATAGAGGTGAACCATTGGGCCTTTCCGGGTGGTCACCCATTCGAGTATTTCTCTAGCTCAAGAATGCTTAACCACAGAGTTTTCCCCAAGGTTCAACCCACTTAACTTGCAACCCCATTTACAAAACCTTCACAAATGTTGTGCCGTATGAACCATTTATTATAGAGCCCATTTAGTTGATGAATTGATAAGTAGGAGGTATTTTCCACTACGTGTCAATTTATGATATTTCTATTAGGATTCAACCGTGTATTTTTCAAGTGAAATTCATTGAACCATGTTTCATTATTAGTGGTTCACAAGAACACATCTCTCATGATAATGAATGGTCCACTTAGCACTTATTGCATCTAGGTGATGCTCACAAAGGTGAAGCACTAGGCATTCCTGAGAGGTCACCCATCCTAGTATTGATCAAGCTAAAGAATGCTTAACCATAGAGTTTTACCCAAGGTTAAGCCCACTTAGCTTGCAACCCCATTTGCAAAACCTTCAGCAAGTGTTGTGCCCTATGAAATTATGATATTTCTATTAGGATTCAACCATGTAGTTTTCGAGCCAAACTCATTGACCCATGTTTCATGAGTAGTGGTTCACCAAACCCATCTCCCATGATAATGAATGGTCCACTTAGCACTCATTTCGTCTACGTTATGCTCACAGAGGTGAAGCACTGGGCCTTCCAAGGAGGTCATCCATCCCAATATTGGTCTAGCTCAAGTGTGTTTAACCACAAACTTTTCCCCAAGGGTAAGCCCAATTAGCTTGCAACCCAATTTGAAAAACCTTCAGTAAGTGTTGTGCTTTATGAACCATTCATTATAGATCCCCTTTAGCTCATCAATTGATAAGTAGGAGGTATTTTCCACAACATGTCAAATTATGATCTATTGCTATTAGGATTCAACCGTGTAGTTTTCATGTCAAACTCATTGAACCATGTTTCATGAGTAGTTGTTCACAAGAACCCATCTCTTATGATAATGAATGGTCCACTTAGCACTTATTGCATCTAGGTGATGCTCACCAAGGTGAAGCACTGGGCCTTCCTAGGATGTCACCCCTCTCAGTATTGCTCTAGCTCAAGCATGCTTAACCACAGATATTTCCCCAAGGTTAAGCTTAGTTACCTTGCAACCCCATTTGAAAAATCTTTAGCACGTGTTGTGCTTTATGAATCATTCATTATAGAGCCACTTTACCTCATCTATTTATAAGTAGGAGGTATTTTCCAGAGCGTGTCAAATTATGATATTGCTTTCAAGATTCAACCATTTAGTTTTCGAGTCAAACTCATTGACTCATGTTTTATGAGTAGTGGTTCATAATAACCCATCTCTCATGATAATGAATGGTTGAGTTAGCACACATTGCATCTAGGTGATGCTCACAGAGGTGAAGCACTGGGACTTCCTAGGAGGTCACCCATCCTAGTATTGCTCCAGCTCAAGCGTGCTTAACCATAGAGTTTTCCCCAAGGTTAAGCCCACTTAGCTTGCAACCCCATTTGAAAAACCTTCAATAAGTGTTGAGCCTTCTTAACCATTCATTATAGAGCCCCTTTACCTCATGAATTGATAAGTAGGAGGTATTTTCCATAGTCTGTCAAATTATGATATTGCTATCAGGATTCAACTGTGTATTTTTCTAGCCAAACTCATTGACCCATGTTTCATGAGTAGTGGTTCACAAAAACCCATCTCCCATGATAATGACTCAAAAACTACATGTTTGAATCTAGATAGAAATATCATAATTTTATGCACTGTGGAAAATACCTCCTTATCAATTGATGAGCTAAAGTAGCTCTATAATAAATGGTTCATAAGGCACAACACTTGCTGAAGTTTTTGCAAATGGGGTTGCAAGCTAAGTGGGCTTCACCTTGGGTAAAACTCTATAGTTAAGCACGCTTGAGCTGAAGCAATACTGGGATAGGTGACCTCTCGGGAAGGCCCAATGCTTCACCTTTGTGAGCATCACCTACATGAAATTAGTGCTAACTAGACCATTTACTATCATCAGAGATGGGTTCTTGTGAATCACTACTCATGAAACATGCATCAATGAGTTTGACTCGAAAACTACACGGTTCAATCCTGATAGCAATATCATAATTTGACACACTGTGGAAAATACCTCTTACTTATCAATTGATGAGCTAAAGGGGCTATATAATGAATGATTCATAAGGCACAACAATTGCTGAAGGTTTTGCAAATGGGCTTGCAAGCTAAGTGGACTTAAAGTTAATCCAAAAACTATCACACAGTTTAATCTAGAAACAACAATTTTTTAACAACGTATAGGATTGGATGACGAATCTTAGAAACCCAAGAGCCCCAGTTGCGTTGTCTCACACCATGATATTTCTGTATCTTTCCCATTTTTCTCCACACTTGAATTCATAGATCAGAACTAGATATTTGTACTAGAATTTACAATGATAGAGTATATAATATGGGACATAGGCTATTGCATCAGGAAAGCTACTGAACTTATCTTGTACTCGACGTGGAGATTTAATACTAGCGAGCAAGACAAATTTCTAACGCTTTGATGTGACGGTATATTACTATATCTATTTAACAAATGAAATCCTAACATCTTTCCATGCATTTATATCTTGAATTATAACTTGACTTTCAATTGCAATCCCTGTGCACTTTCATGAGCAGAAGAGAATAGTTTTGTTGATGTCCAGACTTTGAGAATGAGAGCCATTGACAATATCGAGGAATTTGTGGGAGAAAAAATACGATATGCTTGGCAAGCTTTCTTTAGTACTCGATGCAGGTTTGACTTTATTTATTATTTAATTGAAAATAAAAAGTGGATATATATTTTTTTAATAAATTAATAAATACAGTCAAATATGTATTCTTCTAGTTAGATAAATATTGTCAGCTTTCTTTCACATTATATTTATGAATGATATTAATATTCAACACACAAGTACATCCATTTTGGATCATTTGTTTCAACTACATGAATAAGTCGTGTAATGATATTAACGTTCAACACACAAGTACATCCATTCTGGATCATTTGTTTCAAGTACATGAATAAGTCATGTCTTTCACATTATATTTATGAATGATATAACATTGGGGGCGTCTATGCTCCCACAACACACAAGTACATTTATTTTGGGTCATTTGTTTCAACTACATGAATAAGTCGTGCAACTGTTTGATCGAGTTTTCTTTTTTGGGTTTCATATCAAACACTTAAAATTATTTAGATATTTGATACAAAAGTACAAGCTTTAGATACTTGATACAAAAGTACAAGTTTTAGGTTGAAATTTATTTGGCTGAGAGCAAAAGATTGAGAAATATCTATTTCTCAAGAATTATCTCCCGCATAATCCCAAGTTTATCTTTTATTGTGTCCAAAGACATTTTCCACTATAAGAATTGATCTTTGGTATTGACATAAAATAAAATACAATTTATCATTGGTGGGCTCATTCAAAACCATTTTTATTTCACCAACAAACCAACGACCCATTGACAAAAGTTCAACTTCAACAAAAAACCAAGGACCCATTGACAAGAATTCAATTTCATCAACAAACTATGGACCCATTGTGAGGAAGTCTATTTTGACTTGAGGGTTTTAAATATAATAATTAATTTAGAAGTGGTATGTTATTGTATACATTTGTTTCATGGTATTACACATTTTAATTTTATTATCATTGATTTTAGATTTGTATTCTTTGTTTTTAGACTTTATAATTTTCATTAACTTCAATCTACAAATGCACAAACATGTATAGGTTGATATGGTGAGTCTAACAATAGCTAAGATCTTGAAAATAATTACACAAGGCATAAAAATATGGTTTTGTGATGTTTAATGGGTGTCTCCAAAGTAAGGTTTCATTTCTTCACCATCTAATACTTAACTTTATTTTCATTATCATTTGTTATTTGTTGAGTATTCATTTTCCATTTTGGAAATATATAGAGTTTCATGATACTTGATAGGTTGCAATGTACTTAGGGATATAGCATCATAGTGTATTATTAGCCAATAGGCTATTTGTTTCAAATTTTTGCCAGGATTTAAATTGTCAGCCCAGTTGTGAATAGAATTTTTGGGCGTCAGGAATGTCCCAGCCAAAGGCGAGTTTCCCGAGGTTGTTTATGATGACGTGGAGTTTGACAATTACGTGGGTTGGCAATGGTGGAGTTGGTTGCCTCAATACGCGGAAGCAAAATGGTAAGTGTTTGCTCGCTTGAGGGTTAATGCATCCTGGCGTTCTTATGTACGATGGAGCGAGAGGAAGTAAATGTGATATCCAATGTTGTAGTATGGACAAGTATAGTCCAAAATGTATGAGAAAATATATTGATTAAGTTGCATTGTTGAAAGAGATATTGTGGTGTTGGTTTGATAGTAGAGGCTCCCTAATTTGCGAGAAAATATATTGATTAAGTTGCGTTGTTGAAAGAGCTATTGTGGTGCTAGTTTGATAGCAGAGGCTCCGTTCTATAGCAGATTGGAGTGTTTTACATTGTGGTCTTGGTTTGATAACAGAGGCTCCATTTTATAGTATATTGGAGGGTTTTAATAATGTTGTCCTCTAGAATCTATAAGTCATTTTACATGGGTATTTAAATGATTAATTTTCAGTTCTTTCCCCATGCATTCAAAAATATGTTCTATCTTTTTCTTGAGATTGCTATTGAATTTATACATGATTTGTAAGGGTTAGTAATTTGTTTTGGAGACTTCAAAGAGATTATGGCTTTCTATGGATGGAGAAATTATAGTTAAACTTGTTTCTTTCGTCGAAAAATATGGTTAGGGTTAGTAATTTTTCGCCCTTCATTTATTGTTTGTAGTTATCTCTGTGCATCTTTGGTGTTATACCCCTTAACATAGGAGCAATTGCAGATTAACAAAAAGGGAAATTGGAAAAGAGCTATTAGAAAAACACTTAACAATCACAGCAAAATAGTAGATGTTAGAAACCCCACATTAAATAGAACTATAAAATATATAGAATAGAAGAGGAAAACTACGATAATGAACAATTTGTTATGGGGAACTAAAAAAAATATATCATGAAGAACGGTTGAGAAAAAAATAATATCATGATACATATTGATACAGGATGCATAACATGTTCCATCCAAACAAAATAACCATGACAATTAACAATTTGTTGTAAGGAGCTTCAAACAGATGAGGAAAAAAGAATATCATGAAACATATTGGTGCAAGACAAGCAGTCTATGTAACAGTTGTAAGAGGTCTTATAATAACACTTAAGAATCACACGTAACTAATAGATGAATGGAAACCCACATTAAGTAGAATGCAGAGGGTTAGTGTGAAAGCATAAAGATATTCAAGATAAAATTAGTTTAGTGGCTGTTGAGTGTTATTCTAATATCTCTTTTACAATTTCTCTATTTGTCTATAATATTTAGTGTGAAGTAATATAGCTCAAAATTTCAATTAAGTCTGTGGCATTATACCCATTTTGCACAGGTTATTGCTACCCATTGGCTTTATGAACTGTTACATAGATTGCTTTTGTTGTATCAATATGTTTAATGATATTCTTTTTTCCAATTTTGCAAAGGAAATTGTTCATTATTGTAGTTTCCCTCTTCTATTCTCCATATTTCAGTAAAAACAGTTACATAGTGAATTGTTTTCTTTGTTGAACCATTCTGCTTCCACGTGCCGAGGCAACCAACTCTACCACCGCCAATCCACGTAATTAGCAAGCTCCACCGCTTTCATAGATAGCCATGGGATGTTTGTAGCAGGGAGCTTCAAGCATATGAGAAAAAATATAATACCATGAAACACATTGATACAAGATTTGAGCTATGTTCTTTGATACTAAATATTGAAGACAAATAGAGAAATTGTATAAGAGGTGTTAGAATAACATTTTTGGTACGAAATATTATTGACAAAAAGGGAAATTATGTTGAATTCTCCAAAACACACACACACACACACACACACACATTGAATTCCCTGTTTCATATTTAAAAATATACATTTAGGTAGAAATATATCCATATATACAGACCAAGACCACTGTGGCTCATTTGAGAATGCAACAAAATTTATATATACACATGTATATCTAAATAGATGTGTATGCTATCTTTATTTGTATTTATGTAGACTTTGATTTAAAAAGAGTTAAAAATAGCATATGTAAGTATTATTTAGGTCATGAGAAAATCAATACAATACAGCCATAACATTCAATGATATAGCATTGAGATGTTGTTAATAAGATAGCATTGAATGGTGCAATATGTGTAACATCTTCATAACAAAGCTGAAAAATTATTTGCACTTTGGCAGTGGAATGTGCCTATTGAAACTGGATACATTGAAAAGCACCTAAAAGAGTGCACAAAACTATAGTTCAAGCCAACAACAGTGTAATTTTTTGAGGTTGCAAACATTGAATATTGCATTTGCTTTCTCCTGCCATATTCATTGCCATTGCCCACCACCATGAGAAACCATTTACCATTCTGATTTTGTGTTTGAAGGTGGCCAAGAGTGCCTTGTTGCATATATATTTTAATAAGATGCAATGTTTAAAACATGTTGTTGACTTGTAAAACTTTTTCCCTCTTCTTATTATTCGTTCTTGTCACTATGCAGCTTTCACATTATGCCCATTTTTACGGAGGTCCTTTCTTGGAATGTTAATGGATACATAGTCAGGAATAAATATAGTATACACATCTATTTAGATATAGCAGTGTATATATAAATATATATATACATGGGTGCTACCACAATAGTGGTTTACACTTTTTGGGAGATCCTGATTTTTGCTGAAACCACATATTTTTAGAAAAGATAATGATTTAAGACTTGAAAAGTTTCATTTAAATGATTCCAATTGAAGAGGGTTTGATCAAATCACCTTAGACCAAGCACCCTTGGATAGAACCCCGCTAGTTTTAAACCATACCTATAAGAAAGTCTCCTTTACACCTATCAATATGCTAATAAAAAACCACTTTTGATTTACCTTTTGGTGGATCAAATGAATTCATTTTAAATTTATTTTTTGTAATTATGTATTCCTTATTATAAGCTTCCAAAAAAGTATAATTTTAATTAAATTTAATTTTATTATTATATTTACTTTTTATTTCTTGTGAATGTAGGTTTTTCAATGAAAATCAAGCTCTTTGTTCTGCATGTGGTAAAATAGAAGATTATCAAAAAAAAATTGAAAAATATGAGTGCACCAGATATTGAATTCCTTGATCCAACACAAAAAATAAAATTGAATTTCAATACATACAAAAAAAGTTATGTATTATATGGCCTGCCTATGTCTGAATTGTAATTGGTTTGACTTTGAAACTTGATTAAGGAAAAAATATTTAATAAAACACTATGAAACCATTTGGAAACACTAGATATCATAGTTGCAAATCTAAATTAAAAAAAAATAGAATGTTATCCTTCATGGAGAAAAAGTTATGTGTTATACGGTGAGCGTCACTCCTTAAAAATGGTGTTTATTGAAAAAAAAACTAGTTTTCGAAGGAGATGGAAAAAGAAGTGCAATTTGATTCCAAAAATTTTCAAAAAATAATATTTAGAATATATAGGAAAAATGTCACAAATCACTAGTTTTCATCATCTTCAAATTCCTCATGGTTTAGCCGCTATAGGTGTTCGAAAGTGAATATTTAGTTAAAAAAAATTAGTTCAGTGTACATATGGATATATATATATCTAGTTATATGTGTGTTTATTAAATGTGTGGACAAAGGGGAAATTCAATGCATATATGTACTTCATAATTTTTATTCTTATTGTTGTATATCTTATTTTTTGGATAAGAAAGGATGAAGGGACTAGCTAGCAACATATACAAATATTTGCATATAGGTATATGTAGAAATATAGTAAAAACTACATGAATACATATATAAGCAACCTCAAAGATAAACAAATATATATAGGGATATATACATTTGTATTTATCAATTTTATTCTTGTTGTATCTTATGTTGTTTGGACAGTATTAAAATTGGAATGGTTATACCCATTTTTATTTAATCAAATTAGTAAAATGGTTGACAGACTTTCGATATGTCTAAGTTGTCTACTAGTTGCCATTGGATGTTGCAATGCATTAACCTTTTATTTTTATTGTGAAATAGAAGTTCCTAGAGCTATGTCTATGGAATTGATCTTTGTGGATGGGTCTCCAAAGCCCTCCTAGATTGATTTGTTGATATTCCCCATAGGTTCTGCTGTAGAGTCCGACTCTCAGGGTACAAACAACCAACCTTCAGATCCTGATTCTGTAAGTTTATATTTCCTTTTCCTTATGCCTGTTGCAAATTTGTTGTTATTGTTTCCTTCCTCTTTTGTATGCAACTTGAACATTTCCTTTTAGTTTCTTTAATTTTATGATTCTCAAATATAGAACCGCACACCACATACCCTTTCCTATTTATGTTTCTAGTTTTCTTGGATTTTAGGTGTATACACACATGGCTAACCTTGGTAAAGCATATATATGTGGAAGTAGATACACATTGATCTTTTCTAGCACATTAAAAACATCCCTTTGTAGCCTTTTTTTTCCTTACACCTTTTATCCATTTGGTGTGATCAAGTACATTTTCGTCGATACAACTTGTCTTTGTACACTACAAAGAAACAACCATCTTTGACTTCATAGCATACTACAACATTGCAATCAGATGTTAATAAGAAAGCATTTAATAGTGTAGTATGTGGAACATGTTCACAACAAAGATGTAAAATTGACTATACTGTGCCACTACAATCTTTTTATCATAACTGAAAACATTGAAAAATAGCAAAAACAATGCATAGAACTATATCAAACATTCATTTGTCATGCCTGGACATCTTTGGCATTATGTTGATCAAACTCAAAAATACTAAAAAAAACCCAATAGAATTGATCTAAAGTATTCAATGGTATAGCAATTAGATGTTAATAACAAATCATTTTATAATGTTGTATGTGCAACATGTTCATAGCAAAGTTCAAAAATTGTTTGGGTTGTGCCAGTACAATGTGTCTGTTGAAAATCGATACATTGAAAAACACCCAAAACAGTGCACAAACTATGGTGAGAGCTTTGAATCACATGACCATAATTTAAGGAAGTCATTGAATAGTATCCTTCCTATTATGCTAGAAATTACAATGAAGCAATGAATTTATTAGATTATGTATGCAATAGTTAGATCACATGTTTGTGTGTGTGTGTGTATGTATATATATATATATGTATATATATATGTATGTATATGCATATGTATATGTGTATATATATGTATACATATATGTATATGTAAATGTATATGTATGTATATGTATACATGTATATGTATATGTATATGTATATGTATATGTATATATATGTATCCATATATATATGTATATGTATATGCACATATATATATATATATAAATAATAGTTAAGAATCACATGTATATGGAAAATCAATAAAAACCTGAATTAAATAGAACTTGTAAAGCCAATGGGTAGCAAGAATGTTTGCAAAATGGGTATAACACAATAGACTTAATTAAAAATTCAAGCTACATTACCTAGCACTAAATGAAGAACAATTTGTTATGGGGAACTTCAAACAGATGATAAATCACAAAGAGCATATAACATGTTCTATTCACATAAATTGCAAAACTAAACATGCATTCACAACTGCTACACTAATTTTATCTTCAATACCTTTATGTTTTCATTTTAACCCTTTACATATATATATATGAAATTTCTCCTATGTTAATGTGCATTTAAAAAATATGCATATGTTATTCCTCTTGTGATCATTGATAGATATGCATTTATATGCACATCGATACACATATATTTTTATATTTTTATGTCTAATTACTAATTTAAATATATCTATGGTTAGACATGTATATTCATATATGCTAATATGGTTGAGCTTGTATGTATACTCCTAGGCCATCGCAATACATTAAAATTCAATAGTCCAATCAATTGTTGAATTAAAAAAGGCTAAAAAACAACGAAACCATTTGTACTATAGCTAGCATAAAGAGAAATTTTGTGCAAAGCATCATACAAAGTACTTGTAACAAAGGCTAACTATACCAAGGACACCTACAGGTTTTTCTGTTGTCAATATTCCCTCACAACCCCCATGGGAAATGGTAAATGCTACTCCTTTTTCCCTAGATTGTCTTCCTCACCTAGGTTGCCAAAGTGTGCATGGTAGTTTCGACAGAAAAACATCAATATCAACATCACAAGATATGTTCAATATAAAATCTCAAATCAATCCCCCCATTGCACCAGCACACCAACAACATCTCAAAGAATTTTTCAATGATTGCTACCTTTCTTTGGTGAAATGGTTCTGATGTTGCATAGATGCATTGTCAAACCTTGGTGTCTATCAGATATGAAAAGAAAGCTACATTGGGATGCACACTCATGTAACCAGATCAACAACCACGTGTGGTAGATGTTATTTTGAAAAAGGCTCCCACCATTTCTGCTCTACAAATGGGATGGACCCAGGCCCACAACCATTCTTGTTAAAGAAGTTGACATAGGTTGAAGAAATGCTTATTGCTAGGGTGGCTCCAATTTTATAAGTGTCCCACGCTAGAGGACGACAATTTAATTACAATGGTCACATCCTTAGGATATCTTGAGCATTGCAAAACTTTTGTCGCATCGATTACAAGACCTTGAGGTTGTGATCATGTGGCAAACCACAATTGAAGGTGGAAATTATGACTTCTATGTTAATAAACATCATGTCATGGATGCATTGAAATATAAAATTCAATATGACAAATACTACAATTATGTTGAGGCTCTTAATATGTTACCTAATATTATTGTTGATGTCTCCAATTTCTTGCACACAATAGAGCATGTTTTCGATGAAGAGTGTATGCCATCAACCAACTCAACAAATGTTGCTAAAGATGAAAATGGCTCTTCAAATTTTTCATCATTCATCCCTTTCTTACCAAATGCTACACAAGAGCTCCAAGCAATCAAATAGGTATTACAAATTGAAAAAAAAGAGCAAAATATCTTGTGTTGGCCTGAAATTAGCTCTTCTCTTGTGAATGAATGCAACACTAAAGGTTTATTTGCAATGGATTTTCCAACATTGTTCCCCATTGGAGTAGCACTTCCCCTCCAACAAAGGAATATTCAAATTTAGTTACATGAATATGCCCTCCACTTGATGAGAAATTTTGAGCACAAATTTGAAAAACATGTCAAGTTTAGGTATTTCCTCTACAACTTGATAACGAGACATCATAGTCAACAAACTATTTTTTTCTTCTTCAAAGTGGATTTGGAAGACAAAATCCTGAAGTCCTTGTCTACTTTGCGTGAATGAATTCAAGCTGCTCTTAATGACGAAATAGAAAATCAGTTCATGCATTTTGGTGCATCGTTGTATGGGACTCACTCTTTTTGGAACTCTTTCTAGGCCTAGCTATCTGTAATGATTGAACAACTTGGGATACCTACCCTTTTTTCACTCTGAGTTGTGCAGACACAAAATGGCATGATCTGCAAAATGTTTTCTCTTTTTTGAATTGTTTGGAAATGGAACCTTCAACAAAGACCCTAATGGACAGTGTTATTCAAAATCCACATATAACATCTTTATATCTACATCATACATTCTCAATTTTCTGTGAAGAGGTGATTGAAAAGATTTTGCATGCAAAATATTATTGGTATAGATATGAATGGAAGCATCATGACTCTACACATGTGCATGGTTTTCTATGGCTTCTAGAAGCTCCGAACATGGACACTCTTGATTGGTCTAATCACCATCATGTTACCATGGTGAGGAAACTTTTTGATAGATATTTTTTAGCTAGGAATCCATGTTTCCCTACACAAAGATTGCTTAGAATGTATCAGTGCTTTGAAAAAATATGTGCTTTCTTTCCACGAGCCAGATTCTTTCCACCAATCCAATCATAGATTATGAAGAGTTGCTAAATAGAGTTAAAAGGCACACAAAATTCTCTAAACATACTTGTTTAAGGAAAAAAGGAGAGCAATTACAATGTTGGTATAAAGCACCTTGGCAGCAACAACTTACCTCAACATTGACATCTGATGTTGAGTCTAACAAATCTTGTAAGCTAGCAAGAAATGATGATGACCTAAATATTCATAGCCCACTGATGCTTGCAATTTTGCGTGCCAATGTTGAATACTAGCTAGTTGTGTCTAGGAAAATTGTATTAAATTATATCTCTAAATATGCAACTAAATCTAAGAAGAAATTAAAAAATTACCTTGATATGTTGCAAAGACTTGCAAATAAAAATATAGTTGAGGATAGAGCACTGCTTGCATATCAAGAATTCATGATGAACATTCTTGTGGAGCATGAAATCTCTACATAGGAGACATGCCATATGTTACAAAAATTGCCCCTTGTCACTTCAATTTGACAATATGTTCCCTTGAATGTTTTGAAAAAAGGCATTGTTCCATATAAATAAAAATGATGTTGATGAAGGCCTATTGACAAATTATATTCATTTTTATATGCAAAGGCATCCAAAGCTAGTTGTTTTATCCCTAATTGACTCAATCCACTTATATACACATTCAGACAAGTGCAAAAAGGAAAAATAGAAATTGAGACACCAGCCTACAATTGTTCTTGTGTACCCCTGGTTCAAGATTGTTCCCCTTGAAGATACAAAAATATTTGAGAAATTTTGTTGGACTGAGATTATGTTGTACAAACCTTTTTGAAACATAGACATAGATATAGGTCTTGCCAAACAAGACATAATAGAAAATTGGAAAGTTTTTAAAACAATTGATAGAATTCCAGTTGCATCCATGATTGAAGAACACCATGCCAGTGATAGTGATGATTTGAACCATCAACCTTATATGGATGAATATGAATGGGAAGTTTTCTCTTGGCTTGGTGCTACTACTAAATTTAGTATAAATCAACTCCAACTATTGGGTAGGTGAGACTTTGATATGAAACATTCATGGAATACAAATCATGTGCCTAAAAAACTTTATAATATTGCTTTGCAGTTCATCCCATCAGCCAAGACACAGTATGAGAAATCTATGATACAATCCTTCCCTATAAATACATCAACCCATCAACTTTCACTAAAACAATAACTAGCTATTCAAATCATCCAATCCCATCACATGCAGCCTTCCTCCAAAGACCCTCTCCACATGATCATTCAAGGAATAGTTGGAACTGGTAAATCCTTTTTGAGAAATTGTACAAGAAAAAAAAATGCCTCTACTACTCGATGCAATAGCCCAGTGCTCATATTGGCCCCTACATGTGTTGATGCCTACAACATATGTTCCTTCACAATCCATACAACCCTCTGCATTCCTATAAAGGATATGAATCCTTTGAAAGGTCAACCATTGACAATATTCCAAGAACAATTTAAATATATTCAATACATTTTGATAGATGAAATGAGTTTTCTAGGCCCAAAGTTGCAGCTAAAAATAGATAGCCGGTTGCGCCAAGCATTCCCTGATAACCAAAGGCAACCATCTGGTGTTGTTTCTATCATCCTTGTTGGTGATCTTGCCCAACTATTTCTAGTCATGGATACTCCTATTTATGCTTCATGCTCATTGGTTGTAGCCTTGTGGAATACTTTCAAGTCTGAGTAACATTGGACACGGTTGTCTACCAACAAGGAGATAGTCCTACCTAACAAAAGTTTTGGGAAATCCTTCTCCATATAAGAAATGGTGAAGCTCTCCATGATGATTGGGAAGAGCTTATGAAACAAACAAATAAAATTCTCTCACCCATAGAAAGAGAACAATTTGATGTTGCAACACATTTGTTTTCCACAAATGGCTTAGTTGCATTCCACAATAAAAAAGATCAAACAATTAAACTCGTCCATAGCCATTAGCACTGCTCGAGTAGCACAACAAAAGATGTCTGTTTATGGAGATAATGACCAAATTATCCCATAACTATTGCTTTGTGTTGGTGAACAAGTGATGCTAACAACAAATTTGTGGATTCAAGCTTTCCTGGTCAAAATATCCCTTGGTCTTGTTACAACTATTGTGTACAATGCATGTTGCAAACCACCAGATCTGCATGACTATGTTGATGTCCGCTTCCAAAATTACATTAGCCCACCATGGGACCCACAAAAATCAAGAGACATCCCCATCCTAGCTATAACTCGAGGTAGTCGAACATAAATTACACTCACCATGGCATGGGTAATCACAATACATAAAGCACAAGGCTTAACATTAGACATAGCAACAATAAACATAGGTAATAAAGAAAGGTAGGGGTTAAATTTTATAGCTATCTCTTGAGTTAAATCAATTGAAAGACTCCACATTGATCCAACATATTCATTTGAGAGATACTCTAGACTAAGCAACAACAAATACATTGCTTGACGTCGCAACAAATAGGTGCGGTTGGAATAGCTCCAACCCCCGCCAAACACTTTTGCCCCCGCCTCGTGCTCCAGATTACAAGAAAAGGTTCTAAAAGATTCATTCTCACATTGGATCCACACCATATACTATCCTCTTTTGAAGGATTTTGAGTTTAATTTTACAAAAACATACCAAGTAATAACCTATGCAAGATGGGTAAAATTCCAAAGATGCACAGAGATACCAAGGAATAATAAGTAGAAGGAAACAATTGTACAAGTTAGTGGCATGTTTTGATCATTCCAGTCTATTAAAATATATATTCAACTATTCTAGAAACATTTTCATGAATATTGTGTTGTGTTTGACTAATTAATTGTAAATTATGCACCTATGCTTTGTTTTCCATTTTCTATGCCTATATACTTGAAGTTTTAGTACCACATTAAATTGCCCCTGTTTCTTCAATCCTTTCCATCCTCTTTAGCCTTGCACATTAAAGATAATTTTCTTCCAATTTACTATCTTATTTACCTTTAGCAATACAATTTCTATTAAATTCACTATGTAAATATGCAACCATAAATATTAATCTACCCACTTCTCCTTTCAACATTTCAGTGTCTCATACTTTTTTTATATGGCATTCAAAAGAATACACTCTTCGATATATTCTAGCTATCCATGTTTGTTCAAGTGTCTTTAAATTCCAAATTTTACAATGATAGTATAATAGCATTCATAATGGATGGCATTGTTGAGTGTTGTGGGCCAAGCTAGGGCGTCTGTGCCCTAGCTCCTTCCCTAAATCTGTTTGCTAGAGCAATGAACAGGGGGGTGATTTCTGCATTTTGGGTTTGAGCTTTACATGTTTTCCTTGCTTCTTTCATTAGTTTTTAGGCACATGGTGGAGGTTCTTCAGCTCCCATTGGCGGTGTTGATTCTTGCTATCGATTCCTGTTGTGGGCCAGTGAATTGGTGTGTTAGGGTGCGTTGGGGACTACCTCTAGGTGGGGCTCCTTTTGATTGTTAGGGCCAAGTGGGGATATATCTATAGGTTGTTCTGTAAGGGTTTGGGGCACCTCTTGTTTAAGCAGACTCTCTTCAGGTTGGTGGGATGTGGGTGAAGTCAAAGAGTGCTAGAATTTATCTTTCTACAGAGTTTTTCTTTTGCTCTTTCTTCGTGGGGGCTTGCATTCCTATGTAGGGTTTTGTTTTGGGTACATGTCTCAAGGGGAATCATTGAGGGTTGGCCCCATGATGGATTTCCATTTGGTAATTGGTTCAAAATCGATACAAGGTTCCAAATTTTGTGAAAATAACCTATTTTGTCTCAACTCAGAGAAGATTGAGATGGGCTTGTCAGGAGGGCCTCAGATTCCAAAGATTAATAAGTTCCTAGAAAGGTGCAAAGAGAGGTCGAATGTGGTGATTACGATGGAGATGCTGACAGAGGATATTGATTATTATTCCAAACATTTACTATACTATAAGTTCTTGGGTCTGAGAATCTTGTTGAGATTTTTGGAAGCTTGGGCTCAGAGGACATGGATGCCGAAAGGGGAGATGGAGATTCAACTTTTGGCAAATAACTATTTTATGGTTACATTTGATTGCATGGCTGATCAGAATAAGGTTTTTGAGGGGGGGCCTTACTTCTACAACTAGGTAGGTTTGTTTATCAAGCCTTGGCATGTGGGCTTCAAATGGGCTAAGGAGCTCTCGAGCTAGGTTCTAGTTTGGGTTCATTTTTCAACCTCCCGGTCGAGTGCTGGTGCAAGAATGTGTTGTATTTATTGGCCTTGATGTTGGGTAGGCCTATTGGTTCATCGCAACAGGCACAATTCAAGAAGGTAATGACATATGCCTGGTTTTGTGTGGAAATTAATTTAAGTAAACCATTGCTAGATTCTATAGAAGTGTGTGTAGAAGAGTATTCATGGGTACACCAACTAGACTATGAGACCCTACCTTTTTTTTGTCATTTTTTCCATGAGTATGGCCACTTACAGTGTAGATGCCAAAAGGCCAAGTCGGTGGAGACACAACCTCCTCAACCCCTTCGTAATCCACCTAGGGTGGATAAGGGAATGGATTAGATGTAGGGTGGTGGTGTAGCGGATGATGGTTTTACTCCTATTAGAGCTCGAAATAGATTTAAGGGGAAGAAAAGGAATTAGAAAGAAAAGTAGGAGGATGAGACATTTAATAGATTTGAGATGCTAGATTATCTTAGCCAGCAGGAAGTGAATCCAGGATTGCTAGATTTGGATCAAGGGACAATGGAGTTGGCACAGCAAGGACCTCCTGGTGAGGCAGTGCAGGTTAACCAATAGGAGGTGGGTATGAGCTTATCGAGCTTAGAGCAAGATGGGGGTGGTCCAGGGTAGGTAGGGCTCTATGTTGGGGACCCTCTTGTTTTGCAAGTTGATGGGACTATGAATTTGGAAACAAATCAGCATATGGTGGCTCAGGAGGAGTCAGGTCAGGCTGCCGAAGCAGTGAAGGGCGGTGAAGCTTATCTCAACCCTTGCAGAGAATGAGCATAGAGGTGGGAAAGAATGGTAAGATAGCTCCTTAATTAGGTATTTTGCAAAAAGATCTTCAGAAAGTGGGGATGAAGAAAGTTTCTAAGCTTGGTAGGAAGAAAGATGTGGAGAAGATTAAAATAATAGGAGAGACATTGGTGGAGTCAAGGTCAATCAAGACTTTGGATTCACATTTCTTGAGCCCCTTGAAATGATTATTCTTTCATGGAATGTAAGGGGCTTGAATAGTGGCCCTAGACAAAAAGTTATTTGGGATTTGGTTAGAAGTCAGTCTCATGATGTCCTTTTTTGTAGGAAACCAAGCTTTCTATTGAGAGTGTGATGGGCTTAGTGCCTAAGCTTTGGAGGAATTGTGAATGTCAATGCATTGGTGCTCAAGGATCTTCTAAGGGGGTGGCTTACTTATGGAACCCATGGATAATTTTCCCTCATTGGTGGATGTCCTTTAAGTCCTCTCTCTCCATGGTGGCTTCTTGTTTTGAGACGTGGGAATATGTTCTCTTCTCCAACATGTATGCACCAGTGAGCTATAAGGAAAGCAACTCTTATGGTCCAACATTCAATCTGTCTATATAATGGCTCCTTACCATCTTTGGATTATTGGGGGTGACTTTAATGCTATTACGAAGCTTGTGGAGAAGAAGGGTGGTACTGTGAGGCTGGAAGCCTCTATTTTGCTATTCCAGGATAACATCTCTGCTAGTTCTTATGGGCTGGCAACTTGATGTCTTCCAAATGGAGTTTGGTTAATTGGGATACTATTTGTTGTCCTAAGCAGTATGGTGGTTTGGGGTTGAGGCAATGCTCACTGGCAGGTAAGGCGTTAGTAGCTAAAATTTATGAGCGGTGGTGCAATGAGTAGGACCGGATATGGGCCAGGATTCTTTCCCACATGTATTTCTAGGATATTCCTTGGGAAGATATCTCTCACTGCCCTTTGGAGGGAAAGGGATCGACTTTTTGGGCTACTCTCAAGAAAGGATCTGCGCTAGTCAAATATGGCTTATTTTGGATTTGTAAACGTGGGACGAAGGTTCAATTTTGGTTTGACTCTTGGGATGGTTACCCACCCATTATCTCTCATTTCTTAACTTGGCAACCATAAGCCAGAGATTTAGTGATGTTGGTTGTTCGAGGGTGAATGAATTTAAGTTGATTTCTTTTCATGGGCAATGTGTGTGTGCTAGGTGGAAGAATCCTGATGAGTGGCCTGTGGAGGGTATGGAAGAGGAGCATGCGGTGCTTCATAATATTCTTGCAGGAAGATAGTACAATTCCCTCATGGACAAGTATGTTCTTGTGTGGTCTCCTAATTAGAAAGGTCATTAGACAGTTGCCTCTAGATACCAGAGGCTATTGTCTCAAAATATTGATGAGGTGGAGGTGCCTTGGTGGAAGAGGGTGTGGAATAAGTTTTCTTGGCTGAAGTGCAACTACTTCATGTGGAATTTGGCCTAGTACAGGTGTCTGACTTGGGACAATATTCAGAACATGGATTTCAAGGCCCCTCCAGATGTGTCCTCTATGGGAGAGGTGAGGAGGATTGTTCTCGTCTATTTTTTTGGTGTTCTTTTACTTTGCAACTTTGGCACTATTAGTGGGGAGTGTGGAATAGTCCCTGCATTCATGCCTCCTCCTTGGTGGATTTTTGGATTAGCTTGGGAAGACCTCCCTCATTGGCTCCTTTTTTGCAGGATGCGTGGAATGTTGGGCCTATCTTCATACTATGGCAGGTTTGGCTGGAAAGAAATAGGAAGATTTTCAGAGGGGAGAGCTTGCAGATATAGCAGGTGTGGTGGCCAGGCTAGGCATTCTTGGGTTTTCCTCGACCTCTGTTTGTAGGAAAAGAGGGAGGCAAGGGAGTCAGTCAGTTCAAAGAGTGGGTCATTGGTAGCCCCCTCCAATTGGAACTTTGAAGGTCAATACTGATGGTTCTTACAAAGGAAATCTGAGACTAGCTGGAGTTGGTAGGGTTGGCAGGGACTCTTCTGGTTCAGTGGTTTTCCTCTTTTATATCCATAAAGGTGTGAAAACTATCAACCTTATGGAAGGATTGGTGATCCTTTATGCTTTGGAATGGACCTATGAGTTGGGATGGATCCGGGTTATTTGTGAATCAGATTCTTAGGTTTTGGTCAAATTTCTTTATGCATAGGTGTCCAATGTTAACTGGTAGTTGGCAGTGATGGTGCAACAGATCTTATAGATTGGTTCTTTGATGGAGATGGTTTCTTTTGTTCATATTCCAAGGGAATGGAATAGGGAAACTAATTGTCTGGAAAATGGGCTTCTGAGCATCCAAATGGCTGGAAGATTGAAGATAGGGCTCAGATCCCCTAGGAAGTCTATCTGGATTTCCAGAAGGTTCTTGCTGAGGATAGCATAGGTGTTGGTTGATTGTGTGTTTTGCTCTGTTTGGTCATTTTTTTGGTTCCTTCGGGCTCTTTACCTTGACCTTGATGTAATGCTTCTTTCTGATATTGAACAATAAAGTTTTTACCCCTTTTATTAAAAAAAAAATTGTCTTTAAATTCCATGATGTCAATTCTTTATTAGGATACCTACAATTCTCTTTCAACTGATTTTAACATGCAGTACTCTAAACATTTAGTTGCAACTATTACAAATTGATATATATGCACATACAAATAACATTAAGTGTCAAAGATGCATAGAGATACCAACCAACAATAAGTAAAGGCTAGAAGTCTTATAAGTTAGTAACATTTTTTGAACATTTCAGTATATTAAACTATATATGCACATACTCTAGAAACATTGTTTAAAAAATGTGTTGCATTTGACTAATAAGTTTAAAATTCTGCAACTATGTTCTATTTTCTATTTTATGTGCCTAAATACTCTGAGTTTTGTCATTTTTCCTTCATGCTTTTCTTGCACATATTGTTATGTGTTCTTTCTAGCTTTTCAATTATTCCTTCATTCCACGATGTATTCAAAATGTTCCATTTCATCTCTTTCTATTTACAACAGATAATGCTAACCTCTTTTATTATATATCTATATTATTTCATTTATTATGTTGCATAGATACAATAGACATCCAAGAAAATTAGTGTATTGTAAATTGTCTATTTCAAATTCTTTAATGGTCCAACAACTGAATCCAATGTTGCTCACCCTTGTTAAACACCATCAAAAATACATGTAAGTACACAAATTTTCCATTATGAATAAATAGATTAAGTGAAGCAATTGTAAATATTATTGATTATTTTTATTTTTCAGATTGTGTACCATACACATCTAACCAAAGACATATATTTTGATATATTCAAATAAAATGTTTCTTTGCAATAATATCATGTTGGGATCAATGTAAGCATAGATGGACAAGGAGATATGAAATTATCATGTGAGGGTTGATGCATCCTACCATTGTTGTAAAATGGCACGGGAGGAAGTAAATGCAATATTCATTGTTGTAGTATGAGGATGTATATTGTTTTGGTTGCATTGTGAAATGAGGCATCGTGGTGTCAATTTGATACCAAACTATTGAAAATTCCTGCCATATGCCTCCGTTAGATACTAGATTCAAGGGTTTTACAATTGTTGTGCTATGCAATCTAAAATGTTTGGCACCCTGTTGTTGTTTTAAGTTATTTTTCAATGTCCTTTTGTGTTCCATACACATCTAACCAGAGACATATATTTTGATATATTCAAATAAAATTTTGCTTTGCAATAATATCATGTTGGGCTCAATGGAAGCATATATGGACAAGGAGATATGAAACACATTTGTGGGACAATTGGTACCTAAAATATTATCATAGTTGTAAGCATGAACAAGATTCAAATGTTTTATAAATTTATATTTTCCTAAGTTATACAATCAACCCTTTTCTTCATGCATGGCTAGATAGGCTCCATATATTTGTTGTTACATATATGCATGCATGCATGGATTCTTACATGCACTTGACTACAATAAGCATAGTCTACTATACCCATTACCTTTTTCCATGTTCCTACTATTATCTTTTTAGCATATGGAAAAAATATCTATAGGTGCCGAAAAATTCTATTCACAGTTGGGCTAATGAAAATGCTGGTGGAAATTTCAAACAAATACCTGATAGGTAAATGCCAACTATTACATAGATTTCTTGTGTCGTATCAATATGTTTCATGATATTCTTTGTTTCTCATTTGTTTCAAGCTGCCTATACCAACTTGTTCACTATCATATTCTACCTCTTGTATTCTTCATCAAACATAACATTGACCTATATGTTTCAACTAGTCCCTATTTTTTTTCACTTGTGTATGTTTTTCAGCCTCTGGTTATTGTTCCTTGTTATCTCTTTTCATCTTTGCTGCTATACGCATTTAGTACAACATAAGCTCTATAGAAAAAACTATTCATAGCTATAGTTTACACCTTCTATTCTCAATATGTTAAAGTTCTATTTAAAATGTGTTTTAGATCATATGTCATTTGAGAAATTGTAAAAGAGCTATTATAAAAACACTTAAGCATGACAGATAAATGACAAAAGATCAAAAACCCGCATTAAATAGAGCTTTAAGAGAGCTAAAAAAACATACATGGACTAAACAAATTGAAAGTATGCTAAAGGTTTCTATTCATCTATCATTTATGTGTGATTCTTAAGTGTTATTCTAATATTTGTTGCAACTATTGCATGGACTGCTTGTCTTGTACTAATGCATTTCATGATATTCTTTTTTCCTCAACTATTTGAAGCTCCTTATAACAAATTGTTGATTTCCATGGTTATTTTGTTTGGATGGAACATGTTATATGTAATCTATCAGTACTTTTCATGATAATAGTAATGAAAAATTTGTTATGGGATACTAAAAAAAAATAATATCATGAAACATATTGAAACAAGCAATCTATATAATAGTTGGCTTGTCGATTGAAGATCCAAGCTACATTATTTGGTACTAAATATTATAGACAAATAGGGAAATTGTAAAAGATCTATTAGGAAAACAAGTAAGAATCATAGGAAAATGATAGATGATAAAAAACCCACATTAAATAGAACTTTAAAATATGGAGAATAGAACAGGTAAACTATGATAGTGAACATGGAGAATAGAAGACATGAACTACAATAATGAAAGTGTGTTATGGGGAAGTAGATATTCATACAACACAAGCAATCTATGTAACAGTTTCCTTCTCAATTAAAAATTCAAGCTACATTATTTAACACTAAATATTATAGACAAAATAGAGAAATTGTAAAAGAACTATTAGAAAAACACTTAAGAATCATAGGTAACTAACATGTGATAAAAAACCCACATTAAACATATTGATACAAGAAAAGTAGTCTATGTAAGAGTTGGCTTGTCAATTGAAAATTTGAGCTACATTCTTTGGCAGTAAACCTATATTAAATAGAACTCGTAAAGTCAATGGGTAGCAATAACCTATGAAAAATGGCTATAATGCCACAGACTCAATTGAAAATTTGAGCTACATTACTTGGCACTAAATATTATAGAAAAATAGAGAAATTATAAAAGAGTTATTAGAATTGTACCGTAGAAAAAAGGACCTTTTGCTTGGCATAGGAATAATTCATGATCAATTGGACTTAATGAGGCCTTGATTCAAGTGTTCTGAGGCATTTTATGCATCCACACTAGGTCTTGGACCTTTGCAAACTAAATAAAATACATTTAATAATGTCTTGTGAAGGTGTTGTGAAGTGTTGTAACACATTTCTACACTTTTCTTGACTCTTCTCATTATAATTCTAAATATTCTCTTTTTATTCCTTATCAAGTCCTATTTTAAAGTGTTGTAATGAATTTTAACAAGATTTCATGCTTTTCTAGGCTTGATTTCACTATTTACACCTTTCTTATGCTTTATTTGACCCTTTAATGCCCTTATAAGGTTTAATTAAGTGTGTTTTTTAATGTAAACCCGACAAACAACATTAATGTGACTTAATTCCCAACACCCGCATTCAAGTCCAAGGTGGGACCCATTCACCAAAGGTGGCGAATGAGTCCCTCTTGGATCAAAATTCAAAATATTTCAAAATTTCTTTTAGTTTTTTATTCAAAATTACCTTATGTTGGCCAGTGATGAGGTATCATTGGGTTACTAAGGTAGAAGTGTGTATAAATAAGTTTTTTTCCATCCATTTCAGCCCCCAACTCATTCACATCATTCATTCATCATCTATCTTCTCTATCAAGTCAAGCAAGCTATGGTTTCATCATTGCAAGTCATCAAGTTAGCTTCCTAAGCCATTCAAGGGAAGATTATTCATGTTTTGTTGTAGAAAATCAAGATCAATCATCATGGAAAGGTAATAAGTCTATTGTTTCATGCTTCATTACATTATTTTCTCCATTTGGTTTAATTACCTAAAAAGGGGTTTGACCAAGGCAAACCCCCATGCCCTACCAATCAAAATTTTCTCTCTTTTCCTTTATGTGTTTGTAGATCTGAGTACTTTGAATAATTGGAAATCATTGAAGATTAGGTTGCAAACTTGTGTAAGTCATCTCCACTTTTGCAAGGTCAAAACCTACACAAAAAGTCACCAACAGTGCTAAAAATCAAGGTTTTAGATCTGGACACATGGAGGTGTAGATTGAGTAGACCAAGAGCTCCATATTCCATTTTTGAGTTTTTAGAAAAGCCAAAGTGGACTAATTCACCCAGAGTGGTGAATGAGTCCTAGTGTACCTACTTCCTGAAGATTTTTGTAGATTTGGATACCCATTTGGCTAAAATGGGCCCCAATATAGTTTTCTAGAACTAGGACTGATTCGCCTAGAATGGTGAATGAGTCCCACCAGTCTTAAAAATCAGCATCTTCAAAATTTCAGAGTCATTTTGAGTCTCAAACAGGTTCTCAGGTGCACAAATTCAATTTTATAGCTTTATGTTTTGTTTTGTTTTACTTGAGTGAACCACATTGATTTTTCATGAGTTTTATGTATCTCCTTTTAGGTGAAACATCCTAAGAGTGCAAGAGTAGCCTATAAGCGTCAAGCCCAAAAATCTATAGTTCATTTTGGTGAACCTGCTTTTTCATATACATTCTTGTTTGATTTGGAGTCCTTCATCATACATCTAGCTTGCATTAGGACTTGCATGAATTCATTTGTATGCTAGGTTTCAAATTTTGCATTCATAGAAAAGTGCATTTAGGTTGCATTTTTGGCATCTAAATTCATTTAAACTTTATGAAATTCTACATTTTTAACTTAGGTCTACATCATAGTTCTCTAACTCAGAAAACATAAAAAAATCACTCAATTTTTTTTGAATAAAGTCCATACTGGGACTCATTCGCCACCCTGGGCAACTTATTCCCTTTTGACCCTTGAAACTACCTTATATAGAGCTGAAAACCTTGTTTTTAGGCTTCTATTTGTTTCCATTGGTTATCTGTATCAGTTGGTTGAGTTTCTATATCATGCATTTCATTAGATTTAGCTTACATTAGCTCTTTTCATGCTTGTTTAAAATTCGCATTTGCATTTCCAATCTTTCATCTTGTAGATTATTGCATAGTGTCATCAGTAAATTAGTTTGTTTGAAATCTGAAAAGTTACATTTCATCCTATGTCTTTACATTGCATTTTAAGTTTGCATAGCTTCTCTTACATTTAAATTGTTAGAAATAAGCATTATTTACATTCGTGGCACTTAGACTTTTGCAATTTACATTTTCAAAATTAGTTCCTAGTTCATTTAGATTAGATTCATTAGCAAATGACAACAAAAAAAAAAACCATCAAACGATCCAATTCAAAAAATGATTCAATTTTGAAAAACCATAACCTCCAAAGCTTTAGTAGTGATGATTTAGACATGTTAGATGAATTCCTTAAGGACTTCCTCTCACTAAGATCATCCACTAAGATTTGACAGAAATGGATGCATGCATTGATAATCATGATAATCATTATTGTTCTTCTCCTATATCTCTCCCTTTGGTAATGAAGGTATTTTGATGAAATAACACACAATAATTGAATATCATTAAGGTCATTCTTGTCTTCCTTCTTCTCCCCCTTGCAACAACATTATGGCACATGAAGCTAAAATCATTGCCACTACCTTATAGAGTCCTCATTCATCTCCCAACAAATCCCCTACTTGTGAAAATACTTTAGTGAATAAAGATACAATCGTGCATGATCATGACAAACATATTTGTGTTGAGGATATGATTGAGAGCTATGAAAAACCTACCTTTCCTACTCAAGATTATATTCTAGGACATGAGGATGTAAGTGTAGATAATCATGACACTCAACCCTTTTCTTATCCTCATATCTTCTCTACACATGAAGAAGATAGTTTAGTGTTAGAAGATATTGTCAATGAAACTCATGAAAATATTCTTCCTCCCTTCCTTGATGCCCCTACCATTTGGGAAGACCTATTTGCATAAAAAATTCTAATCATTGGTAACCATGAAACTCATAGTTATCCTTCTCTTGATGTCTCTCCTATGAGAGATGAAGCTAGTTGTTTGTGATGCTAGAAAGTGTTTGTGTAGACCTTTTTTGACATGATTGGAGGTCTTTTTTGAATATTTGAATCAAATAGAGTGATAACCTTTTTTTTTTTTTAATCCAAAGAAACCCCCTATGACTTTGAGATATGTTTCAAAATGGAATAATGGGTATTGAAAACTAGTTTTGGTTTGTGGGTAGGAGTTATTTTCTAAAAGTTATGGTCAAATTTCACTACTTGGAATGCTACAAGCAAGCTTGAAGAGATTGTGAGAAAACAATAAGTTAGGGTTTTCTAAGCGGAAAAATTGCTCAAAGTTGATTGAATTGTGATTTCTTAAACAACCTCCACCTACTTTGAATCAAATTAGTATAAGGGGTAGAAGACCCAAAGAGGTTTGTTGTATGCTCCAATAGTGATGAAGCTGGGTAAAATGTGTACACATTTCTTCCACTGAGAGGAAGTGGGTAGAAGAGGTCTTGGAGAGTGCATATTCTAGAATCCTATTGGGTATAGGATAGTTGTGGGTGTGAAGAGATACTTGCAGAGTGGGGGTTTATAAAAAAAAAGAAAAAAGTGATGAAAAGAGAGGAAAAAGAGATGAAGAAAAAGGAGAAGGCAAAAAAAAAGATGTGGATCAAGAGATAAAAGAGTTGAGGTAGGCTTTGGAATTAATTGTTGATCGTGTTTTCTGCACAATAACAACCAGATAGAATATAATATCCTATCTCTCTTGAAAGGTAAATCTATATCGACAAGCCTCAAGAGATAACCCCAAGGTCTCTAATGTCAAGTCTTGACAGTGCATAAAACAACTCAGTAACGAAATGTGAAAATGCTGGTAATCACAATGGGACCTTACTACGAGTGAAATGTTGAATCAATTTTACCAGATTTTAACAAACTAGTGATAAGCCAATCCTAAATTTAACCCAATGATTTAAAGAAATAGAAAAGAAAAAGGGTTTTAGAGAGATTTATAAATCTAATACTACTTCTAAGATTAACAATGAAAGTAACAAAACACTGAAATGGACCAATCCTTCAAAAACTAGTCTCTGCTTGACCAAGATAAATATGCAATCTCACAGAAAACAGTGCAATCTTCTGAGGTGTTGAGATTTTCAAATCATGAACATTCATTCAATAACCCCTTTTGTAGTTGAAATGAACAAATCCTCACAATCAAACTAGGCACAATGAAATATGAAGTCCAGGCTAACTTTGTAGAGCAACTAACAATCAGTTGGTTGCGAAAAGCATGGACTAAAGGATTGCTACAACATTCAAGTATCGAATCACAAACATTATTAAATAAAATCTAATCTAAATGTTAACTTCCTCAAAGAAATTTTAAAGATAAGATGATAAGAACCATGCAAAAAAACAAAAGAAAACAAGAATGGCACCAAATCACAATGTCATTTTGTATTCAACTTGTTCACTGTAGCAACAATCCTGGTTTTCTGTTACAATATTTGCTTGAGAATACCTACTTGCTTCTAACTACTAACTAAACTATCTAACTATTATCTCCAATCCTTCTAACTATTTCTGACTATTCTAACCAAGAAACCTTTACAAAGAGGCAAAATGCCCAATATATAGAAATCCCCAGAAGTCTATCGGCCATGCAAGGGTTTCGCAGCAATAACTCGGCACAACCACCCGGCCAAGAGAGTCCTCAAAATGGGTCAAACAGGCATTAAATGTGCATCCCATCGAGGTCGGCCCAGGATCCGCAATGCAGCCTAGATGATGCATGGGAAGATAATAGGGAAACACAAATGGTGCCGCCGCCTATCCAGCAAACAATTATGTAAATTCTTGCCAAATACACGGACAAAAATCAAGAATGGGGGAGTATCTGTTTTCCCTTGGAACAGAGTCAAGGGATTTTCCACTTGGGCAACCTGGGATTTGTCCCTCTCTTTCCCTGTACTCTCAGGGGGAATATGGTCTTGATTATGTACTTGATTTTTCCCTCCTATTGGCTGAGAACTAGATACTTTATAGGCATTCTTGCTAATTGATTTACCTTGCGATATGAAATTTGCATCATAAGAACCTAAGACTGCATTCCTAATGGATGGAACCCTTAATAGCTCAAATGTAGATAGATTTAACTTTAACTTCCAGAGTTCTTCAGCAACATATATGGCCAATTGTTCTTCATTTAAATTAGTGGGGGTCTCCTTCGAGTATTCCACCATCTTTTTTTTATTTGCCTCAACACTTCTTCCCTTTAGTACATCAGCCTATCCTCCTTGAGATAAATATTGCCTGGAAACCAAGGGAAATGAGGGATTGTTACTAGCGTTGGGGTCTAGAGGCATGTTGAAATTATTCGGTGGAATGGAAGTAGTGAAAGGGCCTCCAGCTTGTGGGCGTCTGTGTGGCAACTCTCTGAAATCATACTTCTTGACAGGCCTCTGGAAGGTCTATACTTCTTCAAGGTAAGCTTCTTCTTCATCCCTAGGACCATTTTCATTCACTGGATTCTCATCAAATAATTGGGTCATTTCATCCCCATTGCACACTTGGTTTGCCTCGTCCTTCAATCGGTCATATTCTTCTTTAGGTACATTGTCCTCACTTTGCAAAAAAGGAGCGTGGTTCAGAACCAACACTGGTGAAACACAAGGAATAGAGGGTACAATTTTCTGACAGCCTGTATTGTTCTCCACCTCATACTAAAAGATTGAGGCTGCTGTTTGGAACTCCTGACAGTCCAGCTCAAAATGCTGACTAGTCTTTTGGAGCCTACACCACCCTGATAAAGCAGCCTCAGCTAGATATACACCACTGGGAGGCTTTTCTTGATTAGTCAGCTGACTAGCAAACTGATTGATAGGTTGACTGATTGGTTGATCCAATGGGGTGGGGACTCATCCATTTTTAGGACTAGTGTTCCAAGTCCTATTCTATCCCGGCTATTGTCTTCTTTCAAATCCTTGTCCACCACCTCGGTCAAAGTTTTGGCTTGAGGATTTCCCTTTATCATAATTCTGCCTTATTTCATTATTATATCCCCGATCTTGATTATAACCTCTATCATTGTTATACCCTTTGTCATTGTTGTATCCCCTATCATTATTGTATCCTCTGCCATGGTGTTTCCCCCTATCAAAGTGTTGTCCCTATGGATTCTCTCTGCTCTGATTAGACTACATGTTCCTCTGAGCAGCTTGCAACTGATTGTTCTGATTTGTCAAGTAGGTCACCTCCATATTCAGTTTCTTTATTTGTTTCGACAGTTCATCTAGTCTTTCCTTGTCATGATTACTAAATGCCGGTTGGTTTGCATTATTTTGAGAATGACCAACTACAACATTGGGATTTAGCGACTGGTTTAGGACTTTAGAATTTTGCAAGTATGAAGGATAGCTAGCCTGAGGCTGAGTGTGCAGGGGTTGATTCACATTTTGCTAGGGATAACTCATTTTGGATAACATTTGTCCCATAGGGGGTCTGGTGTGAGGGACCAAAGGTAGCTGAGGTACCAATCCACATCACCAATAGGCCTATCCTTTACTGCCTCATAGGCATGATCCTGAATTACATTCCCATCATCTTCCAATTGATCAGGAACTACTCTTACATTATATAATCAAACTACATCAACTGGAAGCTAGGAGAATTTCTTCCTTCTGACCTCATATTCATCACTACAGTTGACCCAATAGTCCTCTAAATTAACCTTATGGTTGCACTCTCTAATGGCCTTCTTTTGAGCCTAGCCTGTGATATGAAACCTAGATCTCTTAGAGTGGAGAGACAAACCAAGAGCACTCAATTCTTCTTTTGAAGCTTGGGCAGAACCAATGGAAGGACATACCTCACCAGTACCAATCCTTAGGGGAAAATCCCCACCAAATCTTGCCTTATGTTTGTCCTTCTTGACAATGGCATCGAAGTCACAAATCTGCTTGGTGACTTCCAACAATATGATGTGGTCAGTGGGATACCTTGGAAGTTTGTACAAGGCCTTTTGACAGCCATCAACCCGAATGTAGGAGAAAGTAGGGAACTGGATGAACCACACCCCATATTTCTTGATGAGCTCCTTAGCTAGATCTAAATTCCTGACATGCTCTATCTCCTAAAGCATTCTGGTGATATGCATGGTGAATGCATCATTTTCCATCCTATAGTCAGAGCCTCCTAAATACAACTAAGGGAACACCTCATAGATGATGTCCTTTCAGAAAATTCCCTTTGTCTCCAATCCTCTGTAGGGATGGAACCTAGCAAGTGCATAGACTAGATATGAGGTCATTGTGAAGGTCTTTGTCTGCAACACATTGGACAATTGCTTATGAATGACTTGGTTGATGACCCCTGCCCAATGGTAGTCAATTTTCTCTTGTTCCATCCTTACAATGGCATGGCACATCCAATTCTCGAATGTAACAGCACTCTTCAATCTGACCACCCTGCTTAGAAAGGTGATGGCATCGTAGTACTCCTTCTTGAATTTTTCTCTGAACAATTGCTTAGGTAATTTGGAGTAATGGGACTTGGGCTTCTCCAGCTAGGAATTGATTAGTTATTGTGACTTCACAGTCTAGTCATCATAGAACTCCTAGGCTTCCTCAATGGTGAATCCCACCACATGAGATCTATCTGGCATGTCAAAGGTTTGGGAAATGGAGACTGGGTTGAGATTGGCAACAACTCTCCCTTGAGGCCCAATAATCCTCTATGTATCCTGATCATAGTGCCTAGCGCACTCAAAGACCAGCTCGTAACATTGTACTGTAGAAGAGAAACCGGCTGCATGGGATAAGCCTGATTCTTTCATTCTCCTAGCCACCAAAGGAAGATCCTCGACCACCATCTTTTCTTTAAACTCCTCATAGTCCCAGAGGCCAACATTTGTATCAGTCACTTCTGACCAGACATAAGTGATCTTGCTTTCAAGAACCTTGCTCTTAATGTCCAGCTTGATCCTCTCTGCATTAGACAATGAGGAACCAGCTGCTACCTTGCTTGACTCAACCTGCACTCCACATGAAAACATAGTAAGAACCATAGGAAAGCAAGGTTAATCTATCAAAACACCATTAGAAAGCATCTCACAAAGTCCAGGTGTCATTAAAATCCATATAAAATGATCACAACAAGTTTTGGGTTTCAAGACCATTCGCAGAATCTTGGCCAGAGAGGAATTTTGAGAAATTCTAGACCAACCAGATTCCAATGGAGAAGTCAGCAGACACCTACTTAATCATCAACTTGATTATTTTTTATCAATAATTCACACGGGAAATCAAAATATGACATGAAATAACCATCAAATGTATCATAAATTATAAACGAATCCAATTATTTTATGTTCCTTCATGTTTCATCAGATTTCAGGAAAATCCATGAGGGCCAGATTTTCATGAAGAACGAGTCAAATAGGGGACTTTGGGAAATTCCGGAGATGGTGGATTTCGGAGAAATCTAGACTCGACGGAAATCCATGGTTAAGGCACAATTCTGGACTAAACGGAGATTCCCGGAACAAAGGATTTCAACATGAGTTAAGACCTCGTGGAGAAGTCTCAGTGACATTCGGGAGTGTCGCTAAAGGAAATCACTAGGATAGGCTTCGGTAAGACTTAGGGGTTTTGGTGAAACATCCTGGCGAAAAGAGACATAGAAAATACCATCGATATGATCAAAGGATAGTTAGGGTAGGGTCTTGGTGAATGCTACATGTCTCACCAACTGGTGGGTTTAAACAATCACTTCGACAAGACTCAAGTTTATCTATATGATGTCCTAGTGAAGTCACAAAGTCTTGCCAAAAGTGATTGTGTATCAAACATCTTGATGTGACTAGCGGGTAGTCGAGGTAAGGTCTTAGCGACAAAGGGGAGTCACAACGAATTGGGCGAATATCGGTATAAGTTCTAAGTTCGGCTGGAGGTCCTAGCAACTACACAAAGCTTCAGTGACAAAGGAATCATGTTGGTATAACATCTAGCCAACACACTACGGTCTTAGCATAGGAAGATTCGAGCTCAATGAGAAAGGAAGGGGTCATCGAAAGGTCTTGGCGATAGCCAGGAGTCTCGCTGAAAGCGAAGGTCTCGATAGGAATAGGGATCTCACGGAGAAGTCTTAGCGAAAGATGGATGTCTCGTCGATAGAAAGACTTCAGTGAAGGTGATAGTGCTCAGTGAAAGGTCTCACCGAAAGCAAAAGTCATAGCAATAGAATGGAAGATCGGCAAGACTTTAGGGACTTGCTATGACATCTCGATGACTTGGTTTATCTTGCCGACAGGAATACTTCAGCGAAAGCGTGACATCATCTGGGTGACCAAATACAAACCCAAGAAGGATTCTTTGGTGAAACGTAGGGCAAACAAAGTGACATCTCCCCAAACTAGAAGGGTTACAGTGACTTGGAAAGAATACAGCATGATGAAAGCGAAGGCGCTTGGTGTGAGGGACAATATTGTCATAGCGACAAGTCATGAACTTAAAAGAGGCCCCTCGGTAAAACATGGGGTGATCAACATAAGGTCTCATTGATAATGAAAGGTCACAACGAAGAGACTTCTGAAGGGATGGATCATCCCAGACTGTGATTCTAAGGCATGATTTCACCCAGAAACTAAACCCACTAAGGATTCTAAAAAGTTAAAACCAGGGGAAGCTAGGGATGGGTTGTTTCATGAATTTTCTTTGTATTACAGGCCTGCTTTAAGATGAAATAACCAGACATGGCCCTATCCTAGGTTTCAAACCTCACCATCCACCATTAACGTAGAGGCAAGCTCAGGATTTGATCATTCCTACTGTTAAGTCACTACCTGGGTTTACTAACCACTCTCAGGTGAGATTCATCAAAATGCAGACGGGTACATGAACTCAAACTAGCCTGGGAGATGACAAAGGATGCAATACGAAACAACCCTAGTGTGAAATAAACAACTAAACAAGAACTCAAATCCCACAAGCCCTCACAAAACCAATGTGCCATTCATAATTCAATTCAAAGCAGGGAAATCAGACACATACCATTAAAAAGTGAGAACTGGTCTTAGAAGCAGCAAACACAAAGCTCAATGGTGTCCACAACAAACACAAGCAAAAACACACAAGAAGTAGCCACCAAAGGAATTAATTCAAGCCCAAATGCCTCAAAATGAAGTCAATCAATCACAGGAAAGCACCTCTTAGCTCAAATGATGGAAAATAGTTAACATAATGGTGCAAAAGATCCCAGAAACCAAATAGGATCTAGCCTTCAAAGCGCATATGAAGCCATTAATGCACTCGATAAGACAGTCATGAAACCTGGGGAACCGATGACAAGGCAGAGTCTGGGAAAATCTAGACCACGTAAAAATCCATGAAGAACCAAAAATTCTGACCAACAAGGTCCAACCAGAATCCAAGCAGGATTCAAGAAAATCTAACTAGGGTGGAAACCCGAATCAGAGCAAAAGCCCGAAATTCAATCATAACTTAAGATTTTCAATAAATAACCTGGGGGAACACTTGGGCATTCAAAATAAACATTTAAACACATACCTAAGTAAGGCCAAAACCTCAAAAGAAAAGGCCAGAACACCAAAACTGAAGCGAAAGAGGGTCCCTTCTTACAGTGGGGCGTGTGTGTGAAAAATTGCACAAGAAATGGTGACTTCTGCTCGAAAAATGATCCAGAGTATTTGATGATGAACAGGAATCAAGAACCCAAAATCTTTGGTTTCAATCTCACCATCGAACAATCAAGTCAAAATGCAAGATTTATAAAATTAGAACCAAAGGATAGATCAAATCCTCCATAAAATGAAAATCCAAGTGTGTGCGCATGATTTCATTTCCTACCTTAAGTTACTACAGAAACCAAGTTCAGTCAAGTCAAGCTACATGAGGGTTCTAACTTCAAAAGCAACTTGGATAGGGCCTTGCTACCAGTCAAGCGTCCATAGCCTCGGCGAGGTTATCGTTGTGACTCTTTTGAACATAGCTATACAGCCAGCCAGGCATCCATAGCCCTGGTAGAGATATTCAGGTATCCCTGATAAGTTGAATTTATTCTTTTGATATTCAATATTTCATTTTTCTTTTGTTTTGATATTCAATGTATGTCTCTTTCATTTCAACATGTGAACAATGAAGTTCACACTCAGGGTTGAGAACCATAGTGGCGCTGAAGCATAAATAGGATTTTTCACTTGAAAAGACTTCACAAGGATTCCTATAGTGACATCAGGATTCTTAAGATGTATGAAAGATATAAGATTTTCGGAGTATTTCAAATTCAAATCCACACCAATGACTCAATCTTCTATAAATTTGACATTAAAACTGTTGGCAACAACAAAGAGTCCAACCATCCTTTCAAGATGCCAGACTAAAATTCACCAACGAAATACTTAGAACAATTCCAGAGAAGGTAGATTTTCCATGCAGGTGCAACACATCCAGGCTAAAACAAAGAAACCCCCAAAGCAAAAGCAATGCAAAAAACAAACAAACCAAAAGGAAACCTACACTAACCAAAACAAGCAAAAGCAAAGCAGAAAGGGAAACCTAATCTAACTATATACAAGACCAGAGCTGAAACGGCTCAAGATTGGAAATAATGCTTCAAATACTACCCACTGATAGGCAATGGGATATCCTCTCTAGTGAGAGTTTTCAAATGAAAAGCATTATCCCCCAATATTTCTTAGATCTGGTAAGGTCCAAGCCAAAGTTTATCAAATTTTCCATGCTCTCCCTTACGTTCATGGGCTTTATCCTAGGAAAGAACCAAGTCAGAAATCTTAAAAGCTTTAACCTTGGCTCTCTTATCAAACCACCTCTTGACAACCCCTTGATGCTTAGAAAAGTTCTCCAGGGCTTCATCTCTTTTTTTTTCAAGGTGCAATAGTTTGGCAAGTCTTGCCTCATGTCTGTCTCCCTCATCATAATACTCATTGATGAATTGAAGGGTAGGAATTTTCAATTGTATAGGAAACATAGGTTCTAATCCATAAACCAAGTGGTAGGGTGACATCCCTATGGAAGCTTTATGTCTAGTACAATCTACCCAAAGAGAAAATCTGAGTTGGGTATGCCAGTCTCTAGGGTTCCTACCTAATAACTTGCGGATGACAGTTAGGAGATTCTTATTAGATGACTCAGCCAATCCATTACCATACAGATAGTAATTGAATGCAAATTTTATGATGATCCCATGATCAAAAGCCCAATTAGAAAACTTTAACGATAAAAATGCAGGACCATTGTCACAAACCAGAGACATAGGACATCCAAAATGATTGAGAATACCAGATTCAAGGAAGTTAATCACTACCTCAGAAGTACACTGTTTGCATGTAAGAGCTTCAGTCCATCATGTAAAGTAATCAGTAATGGTGAGAATATACTTGTGACCAGCGAAGGAGAGTGGATTGATGGGGCCAATGAAGTCCATCCCCCATTGAGCAAAAGGTTTTACCACGACGACTGGCTGAAGTGGGAGCACTGCATACTTCTCTCTGGTGGCCGCCGTCTAATACACATGGCATGTCCTTACATGACTGTGGGTGTCTTTGAACAATGTAGGCCAGTAATAACTAGCTCTGAGAATCTAGTTTACTGTAGATGGTGCTAACCCGTGGCATGTACCATATCTGTCATGGAATTCTGACATCATTCTTTTAGATTCTGCCCTTCCTAGGCACCTTAAGTACACACCTTTGTGATTTATTTTGTATAAGACAACCCCCTTTAACATGAAACTGTCACTCTTTAAGCATAATTCCCTTATTTGTACTAGATTGAGATGGTTAGGGCACCTCTGAGTCAGGAGATAATGAACAACATCATCATACCGCTCTCCTAGAGAGACATCCTCTAAAGTATAAGCCTGGGCTGTAAGATCAGGGTCAGTCTCTGCCATTGTCTTTGTGAGCCCCTGTCCTCTTACCAACTTCATGGGATGAATTTCCATATCATATTCTTGTAGCATAGTTACCCACTTGGTTCTTCATTCTCCCAATTCGTTCTGTATCAAGAGCAGCTTGACTACAGGATCAGGAACTATAGCAAAGATCTTATTTCTAAGGATGTAATGTCTGAATTTTTTGACTTCCCTAACTAAGGCATAAGCCTACTTCTCCACGTTCGGGTACCTCAGTTCCGCATCCTTCAATGGTGCACTCATGAATGCTATTGGGTGTTCATTGCCTTGGTCAGATTTATGAGTTAATATAGCGACACATGAGTGGTCGAAAGCAAATGAATATACATAGAATGGTTTAGCATAATCAGGACTTACTAAAACTGGAGCTTCAGTAATAGCTCTCTTTATTTTAGTAAATGCTTCCTTCGCTTCTGCATTCCACTCCACCTTGGCCTCCTACTTCAACATGGCATTCAGGGGCTTGACTATCTTTGCAAACCCAGTGATGAACTTCCTGACAAAATTGATTTTTCCAAAAAATGACTTCATTTCCTTTTTACTAGTAGGTGGTGGGATCTTGAGAATAACCTCTATACACTCTGGATCAATTGCGATCCCCCTTTCAAAGATGATATTCCCTAACAACTTACCTTTTGTTACTCCAAAGATGCATTTCTTAGGATTGAGGGATATCCCAAACTCCCTACATTTCTGAAAGACTTTGCATAAATCTGAAATATGATCACCTCTCTTTTTGGAAAAGATAGTTAGATCATCCATATAAATGATTATGCAGTTATCAATTATATCTTTGAAGGCTATGTCCATTGCTCTCTGGAATGTAGCTCCAACATTGATCAAGCCAAAGGGCATTCTTCCATAAGTAAAAGTGCCCCACTTGGTGGTGAAAGCAGTCTTGTGTCTATCCTCATATTGAACCATGACCTGGTTATATCCTGAGTAACCATCTAGAAAAGACATCATCTAGGATCCATTGATAGTCTGCAGCACTTCATCCAGTGAAGGCACTGGATAATTGTCTTTCTCTAATGCTTGGGTCAGGTTCCTTAAATTCATGCACAATATGATTTTGCCATTTTTCTTTCATATCGAAACCAGGTTCACAACCCAAGTAGAGTGTTTGACTGGAAATATGATTCTCACAGACAATAGTTTTTGCACTTCCCTTTGTATTACAGGCTCCAACAGAGTGTTAATAGGCCTCTGCCTCTATCTGAAAGGCTTCACTCCTAGAGTGAGAGGGATAGTATGAGTTATGACTGATGTATCATAAGTCTTCAAGTCTTCATAACTCTAGGCTATCACATCTGGGTATTTGTGCAATGCATCAATGATTCCCCGTCTTTCTTCTAGGGTGCATACTTTGCCAATAAGAACATTTTTTACATCCTCCTGGGATCCCAAATTATGCTTATCACATTGTCCACTAATGGGCTATTTCCTAGTGTCTTGATCCTAGTCTCTGATCTTGTCTAGATCAAAGATCCTCTCTAGTTGCACCATTCCCTTGGGAATAGTGTTGGTCTTCAAATTGATTACCCCTTCCAAGTCTATCTCCTTCCTCTTGAGGCTTAATTTCATCAATGATCTGAGACACAAACACATCTGTATTTGTGATAAAGTCTAGAATATGTTTATCATCTTCAAATACCTGGAAGTTGGTAACATTATCAGGGACTGAGGGCATTGGGGTCAGTTCCACTGTAAACTTCTTCAATCCAGAAAGAGATAGAGGCTGTAGAGTGTTGGCTGCATGGGCCAAGGAATCAACTGTCTGGTTCTTATTTCATGGAATCAGCTGAATATTAAAGGCATCAAACCCTTCAATAAGGTCCCATACTCTGTGTCTGTAGTTAGTCATTCTTCTGTCATGGTAGGAGTACTGTCTTCTAACTTGCTTGACTACTAATTCAAAATCTCCATACACTTTCAAGATATTAATCTTCTTCTTCAAGGCCATCAACAATCCATGCACTAGGGCTTCATACTCTGCTACGTTATTAGTACAATGAAACTAGAGTCTATGAGCAGCAAAGAATGTTTTACCTCTTGGACTAATCAACTCGAAGCCAGCTCCAGCTCCTTGCTTTGATTTAGACCCATCGAATCTCAGAGTCCAGCAACCAACAACTGCAGTGTTTCTCGCTGTATTACTTGCACTGTTACTGCTAGATGGCTCTTCAGAAGGCTTCCTTTCTCTTCCTTTGTAGTCTTCTTGGTCATTGATGTTATCAATTCGGGCAACAGGATTAGTATACTTTTGTATTTGTCTTATTGCAGCTTGGCATAAGACACAGTCCAATTCTAAATGTGAAGCATTGTGTACCCTGCACCAATTGGGCAAGAGTAACTCTTCAAAGTTCATCCTCCTTCCTAACTGAATCTGACCTTCAATACATTTTTGAATGAACTCTTGAAAACTATCTAACAAAGTCAAATGATTATCCTCTGGATCATGATTTCTTTCAGCTGGTTCACCATCATCCTTAACTGGGTCCACTAGGGCTTCAACACCACTAGACTCTATCATGAGGTCGTGAGATACTGTATGCAACATGAGGACCTCCTTTGAATCCAATTCTTCAAGGGGAGCAAAAAGCATGTAACTACCCATACCTACTTTTGACACCAAAATCTCAGTAGAGGTTTTCTGATACTCTGTAATCATATACTTCATTCTGGGTTCTCGTTCAATCCTAATCTGATTTGGCACTCCTTTCCAGGGAAGCCACATATGGGAGTGATCAGTTGAAACATATCCATCTAGATCCATGGTAAAGTCCCTTCCCAAGATTAGGCCATCAGCATCAGGAATGTCAGTCACTTGTATATTAATAACTTGTTGAATCCTAGGATCAGAAGCAATTTGCATGTGGATCATATTAAGCTCTCCTACAACATTGACTTCAGTCCTATCCAGCTGGGTGACTTTCTTTTGAGAATCAGCAGGGGTGATACCCATAGCTCTATAGACACCAAGGGGCATAACATTGGTTGAAGCAACCGAATCCAGCAAACACTTATGTAAATTCTTGCCAAATACATAGAAAAAAATCAAGAATTGGGGAGTATTTGTTTTCCCTTGGAACAGAGTCAAGGGAGTGTCCACTTGGGAAACCTGGGATTTGTCCCTCTCTTTCCCTATACTCTCAGGGGGAATATGGTCTTGATTGTGTACTCGATTTTTCCCTCCTATTGGCTGAGAACTAGATACTTTATAGGCATTCTTGCTAATTGATTTACCTTGCAATATGAAATTTGCATCATAAGAACCTAAGACTACATTTCTAATGGATGGAACCCTAAATAGCTCAAATGTAGATAGATTTACCTTTAACTTCCGGAGTTCTTTAGCAACATATATGGCCAATTGTTCTTCATTTAAATCAGTGGGGGTCTCCTTCGAGTATTCCACCTCTTTTTTTATTTGCCTCAGCACTTCTTTCCTTTGGTACATCAACCTATCCTCCTTGAGATAAATATTGCTTGGAAACCAAGGGCAATGAGGGATTGTTACTAGCATTGGGGTCTGGAGGTGTGTTGAAATTATTCAATGGAATGGAAGTAGTGAAGGGGCCTCCAGCCTGTGGGCGTCTGTGTGGCAACTCTCTCAAATCATACTTCTTGACAGGCCTCTGGAAGGTCTATACTTCTTCAAGGTAAGCTTCTTCTTCATCAAATAATTGGGTCATTTCATCCCCATTGAACACCTAGTCTGCCTCATCCTTCAATCGATCAGATTCTTCTTTAGGTACATTTTCCTCACTTTGTGGAAAAGGAGTGTGGTTCAGCACCAACACTGGTGAATCATAAGGAATAGAGGGTACAATTTCCTGATAGCCTGTATTGTTCTCCACCTCATACTGAAAGATCGAGGCTGCTGTTTGGAACTCTTGAAAGTCCAGCTTAGAATACTGACTGGTCTTGTGGAGCCTGCACCACCCTGATAAAGTAGCCTCAGCTAGATATACACCACTGGGAGGCTTTTCTTAATTAGCCAACTGACTGACATACTGATTGATAGGTTGACTGATTGGTTGATCCAATGGGGTGGGGACTCCTCCATTGTTAGGACCAATGTTCAAAGTCCTATTCTATCTTGGCTGTTGTCTTCTTTCGAATCCTTGTCCACCACCTCGGTCAAAGTTTTGGCTTGAAGATTGCCCTTTATCATAATTTTTCCTTATTTCATTATTATATCCCCAGTCTTGATTATAACCTCTATCAAGGGCTGGGTTGATAGCTGAAACTTGTCTCGGATGAGCAATGGGTCCTAATGAGGGTAAAGTCCCAGACAGATGTTGCCTTAGATTTGTGCTGACTTTTACAGCCTCTGCATATGCATCTAGTAAACTCTCAGGGGGGTTACTACTCCATTTCATAAAGGTAGTTGTTAAACTATCAAGTCCTTCGTAATAGACTTCTAAGGCAGTGGGTTCATCAACAGCATAAGGAGTCTACATTCTGGTATAGGCACGATGAAACCTATTGTTGAAAGACCCTATGGGCTCATTGACCTCTCTCTTCACATTTGTGAGCTGACGGTAAAGCTCATTAGAACTAATAGGAATTCAAAAATTTTGCAAGAAGGCAGCTTCTAACTCAGTCCAATGTTGGATAGATCCAGCAAGCAAGTGGTTATACCAATAGAATGCATCTTCCCCTAGTGAATAAGGAAATAACCTACTTGCTACATCCTCATGGTTTATCCCTCTATCTTTGAGGTCAGTTTCAAAGATCCTAATGTGCTCTTTAGCAGTTTTGTTGGGATCATTGATATGGAATTTTGAACATAAGTGCTTAGGGTTCTTGGGCATAAAATTGTAGATAGCGAAACTTAGTGGAGATGGGTTGGTTGCCAGGAAAGCCATTGGTGGAGGTGGGGGTGGTAATGGCTGATTTGTGACTGGCTGAGGTTGTGGACTGGGAATGGCCTCAGACTCAGATGAACTTGATGAAGATGGGGATGATGGGAGTGGATGAGATGGATGGGAAGATGATGATTCTCCCCTTCTGTTGGTCCTTCTTGACCTAGTGGGGGTCTGGTAACTATTGAAATTCTTCCTCTCCTAGAGTAGATCTTGTTCTTCTTCTGAATCTCTCGGGAGAGATGGTGTTCAAAAATTGATCTAGCTTGCTTATTTGGGCCCTCCTAGTGCCAGTTCCTACTGATCGTGTTTTCTGCACAATAATAGCCAGACAAAATATAATATCCTATCTCTCTTGAAAGGTAAATCTCTATCGGCAAGCCTCAAGAGATAAACCCAAGGTCACTAATGTCAGGTCTTGACAGTGCATAAAACAACTCAGTAATGAAATTTGAAAATGATGGTAATCACAATGGGACCTTACTACGAGCGAAATGCTGAATTAATTTTACCAGATTTTAACAAACTAGTGATATTCCAATCCTAAATTTAACCCAATGATTTAAATAAATAGAAAAGAAAAAGGGTTTTAGAGAGATTTCTAAATCTAATACTACTCCTCAGATTAACAATGAAAGTAACAAAACACTGAAATGGACCAATCCTTCAAAAACTAGTCTCTGCTTGACCAAGATAAATCCGCAATCTCACAAAAAATAGTGCAATCTTCTATGGTGTTGAGATTTTCAAATCATGAACATTCATTCAACAACCCCTTTTGCAGTTGAAATGAACAAATCCTCACAATCGAACTAGGCACAATGAAATATGAAGTCCAGGCTAACTTTGCAAATCAACTAAGAATCAGTTGGTTGCGAAAAGTATGGACTGAAGGATTGCTACAACATTCAATTATCAAATCACAAACATTATTAAATCAAATCTAATCTAAATGTTAACTTCCTCAAAGCAATTTTAAAGATAAGATAACTAGAACCATGCAAAAAAAAAAAAAAACAAGAATGGCACCAAATCACAATGTCATTTTGTATTCAACTTGTTCACTGTAGCAACAATCCTAGTTTTCTATCACAATATTTGATTGAGAATAGCTACTTGTTTCTAACTACCGACTAAACTATCTAACTGTTATCTCCAATCCTTCTAACTATTTCTAACTGTTCTAACCAACAACCCTTTACAAAGAGGTGAAACGCCCAATATATAGAAATCCCCAAAAGTTCGTCGGCCAGGCAAGGGTTTCACAGCAATAACTCGGCACAACCACCCAGCCAAGAGAGTCCTTGAAATGGGTCAAATAGGAATTAAATGTGTGTCCCGTCGAGGTCGGCCTAGGATCCGCAATGTAGCCCGAACGATGCACTGGAAGATAATAGGGAAGCACAAATCGCGTCGCCACCTATCATTAGCTCCCTTCCCTATTATCCCTGTGCTGATCTAAATCTTCATGTAGCTTCAAGAACGCTCCATCCAAGTTGGAAAAACTTGGTACTAGAAGAACCCTAAGTCACCTCTCCATGGACACAATCTTGTCCCTTGAGTGCCTGACTGACCTATCCCAATCTACTTTGTATGTCACATGTTTATCAATAACTGCAAGGTAGGTGGCCGCGCCATCCAGTTGGTGCTTAGAAATAGAACCATCATCAAGTGGTGCATACACATCATGCCACCATTCTCTTAACTGTTCCAAGCTCAAGTACTTGGGTGCAATCTTTCTTCTTCCCGTCATGATTTCGAAGAAGGAAATGGAACCATTGTAAATCTCAATCAAGGCGTAATCAATTTGCTTCCCTCAGTTGTGTATCTTTTTCAACACCTTCTGCCTAATTTGCAGTGCCTCAAACCATTCCCAAGGTTCAGCAGCTCTAGCGGAAGAGAGAATCTCGTCGCTTACCAACCTGTCACGGGTGTATTCCATTAGAGTTCTAGTTTTCTATAGGAGGTCTGTATCCTCCTTATCTTGGGTCAACACTTGTTTCAACCACTCAGTTGCCCTAATAGCATCTTTCCACATTGGCAGGATCTCCTTAATAGATTCATCACCCTTCTCTTGCACTCCTTTCAACTAATTCATAGTGGCAAGGGTGGAAGCTTTCATCTTTTCAAACTCAGTTATGGTCTCCTGAGGTAGAGGATTGGTAGTAGAGGAGGGATTAATGGACTGTAGAGGCTTTATTAATTCCTCCAAGTACTTCCTGAGATTTTCATTTTCTCTCTTTAGCTCCTATTTGGCCTTCATTTCCTTCCTCAATCGATCCACCATAACTGTACTAGAGACTTCATAGTCCTCAATATCTTACTCAACTGATGTAGGCCCAAGATTGAAAGTTTGTATATCATAATCACTTCCAGCCACACCATCTTTGTTTTTGTCTAGAATAGGGGTAGCAATATGAACAACCTTGTTATGTGCCTCATCCCTCTAGACTTGTGAGATCACCCTAGCCTTCTTCTTTCCTTTATCCTTCCCAATCTTGGCTAGTAGTGCATTCCAGTTCGGTGGACTATCTTCCATTACCACCTACTTTCTCTTTATTTCTTTCTCCAGCCAATTAGGGAAAATGGACTCCAATTGCACTCTACTCTACCCAATTTCTTCTTCATGCTGTTCTCCCACCATTTCCTCATTCAAAATTTGTCTCTCAGGGGTTCCATCTGTTTTAATTTCTTCCTCTAAAACATGCTCCTCTTCATGTGTAGGTGATGGATCCTTTACCGCCCCTACCTCCCTTGGAGGAAATTCAACTACTTCAGTTCTAATAGGAGAGTCAGCATGTGCGACCACATGGGACTACATTATCTTTTCAATTTTTTCCTCTGCACTGTGGAGTTCCCCTTCATGAAATTCTTCCTCTCCTGTATCTGGATCCTCATCAATCTCCTTTTTCTCACCTAGTTCACTTTGGGTTTCATGAGTGGGAGGGAGGTCATCATGCTGCTTCTTATGAGAAGCCATCAAAGGTAGGTCAGCCTTGGGCACACCATCCTTGGGAGAGGGAGTCCTAGACCTCCTTTCATACACTTTGGCCTTCTCCTCTGAGCTTTCAACATCCACCACTAGAAGAGTAGGTTTTTCCTTCCCAACCATAGAGCTAGCCTTCTCTGATAATTTGAAAATTATTTTCCTCTTTGGCATAGGAGCATCAACCTCTGGATTCTGTTCTTCAATCTCTTTCTACTCAAGTTTCTTAGTCCTAGTTCTCTTCTTGGCCTTTGGCTTCCTCTATTTTTCTATTTCTTGGGACTCTTCTTCTTAAACACTTTTAGATTTAACTTTGATAGGGGAATCTAGCTTGCCCTTGCCCTTTGGATCCTGCTCAGTGGACTCCTCAAAAGTAGAATGGGAATCTAAGTCCCCCATCAGGGCAAAGGTGCATTGTACTCCTTTGTTTTCCAACTCCCATACCGTGTGTTTGAGCCACATCTTGGTAACTTTGAGAACTAGATCCATCAGTTGCTTCAGCTCTATTTTTTCCTCCTCTGACAAATCCACATCACCGATAGGTCTATCCTTTACTGCCTCATAGGCATGATCCTGAATTACATTCCCATCATCTTCCAATTGATCAGGCACTGCTCTTACATTATATAATCTAACTGCATCAACTGGAAGCTGGGAGAATTTCTTCCTTCTGACCTTGTATTCATCACTACAGTTGGCCCAATAGTCCTCTAAATTAACCTTATGGTTGTACTCTCTACTGGCCTTCTTTTGAGCCTCCCCTGTCATGTCAAACGTGGATCTCTTGGAGTGGAGAGACAAACCAAGAGCACTCAATTCTTCTTTTGAAGCTTGGGCAGAACCAATGGAAGGACATACCTCACTAGTGCCAATCCTCAGGGGAAAATCCCCACCAAATCCTACCTTATGTTTGTCCTTCTTGACAATGGCATCAAAGTCACAAATCTGCGTGGTGACTTCCAACAATATGATGTGGTCAGTGGGATACCTTGGAAGTTTGTATGGGGCCTTTTGACAGCCATCAACCTGAATGTAGGAGAAAGTAGGGAACTGGATGAACCATGCCCCATATTTCTTGATGAGCTCCTTAGCCAAATCTGAAATCCTGACATGCTCTGCCTCCTGAAGCATTATGGTGATATGCATGGTGAATGCATCATTTTCTCTCCTATAGTCAGAACCTCCTAAATACAACTGAGGGAACACCTCATAGATGATGTCCTTTCAGAAAATTCCCTTTGTCTTCAATCCTCCGTAGGGATGGAACCTAGCAAGTGCATAGACCAGATATGAGGTCATTGTGAAGGTCTTTGTTTGCAACACATTGGACAATTGCTTATGAATGACTTGGTTGATGACTGCCACCCAATGGTAGTCAATTTTCTCTTGTTCCATCCTTACAATGGCATGGCACATCCAATTCTCAAATGTACCAGCACTCTTCAATTTGACCACCCTACTCAGAAAGGTGATGGCATCATAGTACTCTTTCTTGAATTTTCCTCTAAACAGATGCTTAGGTGATTTGGAGTAGTGGGACTTGGGCTTCTCTAGCCAGGAATTGATTAGCTGCTATGACTTCACAGTCTGGTCATCATAGAACTCATCGGCTGCCTCAATGGTGAATCCCACCACATGAGATCTATCTGGCATGTCGAAGGTTTGGGCAATGGATACCAGGTTGAAATTGGCAACAACTCTCCCTTGAGGCTCAATAATCCTTTGTGTATTCTAATCATAGCACCTGGCATACTCAAGGACCAGCTTGTAATATTGTACTGTAGAAGGGAAACTGGCTACGTGGGATAAGCTTGATTCTTTCATTCTCCTGGCCGCCAAAGGAAGATCCTCGACTGCCAACTTTTCTTTAAACTCCTCATAGTCCCAGAGGCCAACATTTGTATTAGTCACTTTTGACTAGACAAAAGTGATCTTGCTTTCAGGAACCTTGCTCTTAATGTCCAGCTTGATCCTCTCTGCATCAAACAATGAGGAACCAGCTGCTACCTTGCTTGACTCAGCTTGCACTCCACATGAAAACATAGTAAGAACCATAGGAAAGAAAGGTTAATTTATCAAAACACCATTAGAAAGCATCTCACAAAGTCCAGGTGTCATTAAAATCCATATAAAATGATCACAGCAAGTTTTGGGTTTCAAGACCATTCGCGGAATCTGGGCTAGAGAGGAATTTCATGAAATTCTAGACCAACCGGATTCCAATGGAGAAGCCAAGAGACACCTACTTAATCATCGACTTGATTATTTTTCATCAATAATTCACATGCAAAATCCAAATATGACATGAAATAATCATCAAATGTATCATAAATTATAAATGAATCCAATTATTTTATGTTCCTTCATGTTTCATCAGATTTTAGGAAAATCCATGAGGGATGGATTTCTATGAAGAACGAGTCAGATAGGGGACTTCGGGAAATTCTGAAGATGGCAGATTTCAGAGAAATCTGGACTCGACGGAAATCCATGCTTAAGGCACAATTCTGGACTAAACGAAGATTCCCGAAACGAAGGATTTCGACATGAGTTAAGACCTCGCGGAGAAGTCTCAGTGACATTCGGGAGTCTCACCAAAGGAAATCACTAGGATAGGCTTTGCTAATACTTAGGGGTTTCGGTGAAACATCCTGGCAAAAAGAGACATAGCAAATACCATCGATATGATCAAACGATAGTTAGGGTAGGGTCTTGGCGAATGCTACATGTCTCACCGACTGGTGGGTTTAAACAATCACTCTAGCAAGACTCAAGTTTATCTATATGATGTCCCAGCGAAGTCACAGAGTCTTTTCAAAATCGATGGTGTATCAAACATCTCGATGTGATTAGCGGGTAGTCGGGGTAAGGTCTTGGGGACAAAGGGGAGTCACGGCAAATTGGGTGAATATTGGTATAAGTTCTAAGTTCAGCTGGAGGTCCCAGTGACTACACAAAGCTTCCCTGACAAAGGAATCCCATTGGTATAATGTCTAGCTAACACACTGTGGTCTTAGCGAAGGAAGATCTGAGCTTGGTGAGAAAGGAAGGGGTTCCTAAAAGGTCTTGGCGGTAGCCAAGAGTCTCGCCGAAAGCGAAGGTGTTGACATGAATAGGGATCCCATAGAGAAGTCTTAGTGAAAGATGGATGTCTCCCCGACAGTAAGACTTTGGCGAAGGTGATAGTGCTTAGTGAAAGGTCTCGCCAAAAGTGAAAGTCACAGCGACAGAACAGAAGATCAGCAAGACTTTAGGGACTCGCTATGACATCTCGACAACTTGGTTTATCTTGCTGATAGGAATACTTCGGCAAAAGTGTGACATCATATGGGTGACCAAATACAAACCTAAGAAGGCTTCTTCAGTGAAACGCAGGGTGATCAGAGTGACATCTCCTTGAACTCGAAGGGTTACGGCGACTTGGAAAGAATACAACCCGACGAAAGCGAAGGTGATCGGTGTGAGGGACAATATTGTCACAGTGACAAGTCATGAACTTAAAAGAGGCCCCTTGGTAAAACACGGGGCTATCGACATAAGGTCTCATCGATAATGAAAGGTCACAACGAAGAGACTTTGGAAGGGATGGATCATCCCGGACTGCGATGCTAAGGCACGATTTCACCCAGACACTGAACCCACTAAGGATTCCAAAAATTTAAAACTAGGGGAAGCTAGGGATGGGCTCTTTCATGAATTTTCTTTGTATTATGGGCCTGTTTTAAGATGAAATAACTAGACATGGCCCTATCCCAGGTTTGAAACCTCACCATCCTCCATTAATGCAGAGGCAAGCTTGGGATTTAATTATTCCTATCGTTGAGTCACTACCAAGGTTTACTAACCACTCTCAGGCGAGATTCATCAAAATGCAGATGGGTACATGAACTCAAACTAGCCTGGGAGATGATAAAGGATGCAATACAGAACAACTCTAGTGCGAAATAAACAACTAAACAAGAACTCAAATCCCACAAGCCCTCACAAAAAGAACGTGCCATTCATAATTCAATTCAAAGCAGGGCAATCAGACACATACCATTAAAAAGTAGGAACTGGTCTTAGAAGTAGCAAAAGTGAAGCTCAATGGTGTCTACAACAAACACGAGAAAAAATGCACAAGAAATAGCCACCAAAGGAATTAATTGAAGCCAAAACGCCTCAAAACGAAGTCAATCAATTGTAGGAAAGCACCTCTTAGCTCAAATGATGGAAAATAGTGAACACAATGGCGCAAAAGATCCTAGAAACCAAATAGGATCTAGCCTTCAAAGCGCGTACAAAGCCATTAATGAACTCGATAAGACAGTCATGAAACCCGGGGAGCCGACGATAAGGTGAAGTCTGGGAAAATCTGGACCACATGGAAATCTGTGAAGAACCAAAAATTCTAACCAACAAGGTTTGACCAAAATCCAAGCAGGATCCGAGAAAATCCGACCAGGGTCGAAAATCCTGAATAAGGGCAAAAGCCCGAAATTCATTCAAAACTTAAGATTTTTAATAAACAACTTGGGGGAACACTTGGGCATTCAAAATAAACATTTAAACACATACCCAAGTAAGGCCAAAACCTCAAAAGAAAGGGCCAGAACACCAAAACCGAAGCGAAAGAGGGTCCCTACTTACAGTGGGGCATGTGTGAGAAAAATTGCACAACACTAATGAGAGAAATTTTTGAAAATATGGAAGAAAGAGTGAAGATTGAGATGTAGCAGCAAAGTTGGAATTTACCACTCTAGAAGAAGGTTATGTGGTCTATAAGGAAGATTGTTCAGAGAAGAAGACAAATGGGAGCAACAAAATCAAACATTAAGGAGTCCTTGATTGAAGAAAAAAATCCAAGAAAAGAGGAAGAGGAAGCTAATAAAATGGTATGTAAACATATGACTATTAAACAATAGGTAGGATTCATCAATTACCATTAGATGTTCAATACTTGTTGCAAGATTATTTTGATGTGTTAATAGATGACAACATATGGAAAGGAGTTAGTTCTCATGCAAAGTGGGAAGACAAAACCTTCAAGGTGATTGAAGACACTCCACATATACAGTTGGAGTATGAGGGTGCATCCTACTTTATGTTTGCATTGATCAAGTAGATTGGTCAAGATGAAGTTGAGTGGCATAATTTCAAGATAAAGGGTTCATACCCTATTTTCCAAATTGACAAGGATGAAGGAAAGGTTGTTGATTGTATAGACAATAAGAAGAGAGAACCATATATTATTGCAAGGATGAGTAATAAGAGTTGTGTTATTGCATCCTTAAGGAGAGATAGACCAAAATTTAAGATGAAGTAGATCTTGGAAGGAGAAAAAGGTGTTGGGGTAGAGTGTGTAGTCCATCAGGGAAAAAGAGATCAGTTGCAAGGTAGAAAAACAAAAGGAAAGCAAGTTTACTTTAACAAGATGAAACCCAAGGTAAAGATGAAGGAAACATGGAAATTTTTTAAGGAAGCCAAAAGGTAGAAGATAGAAGACATAAAGCAAGATAATTCCTTACTTCAATTTTGTATTTGAATCATGTAATAAGGTCTAAATGACCATGTTGAACTTGTGTGAGTGGGTTTTGAGTCTTTGAAAGTCATTTTTGGTTCATTTGTCAAATATTATAAAAGTTGTCAAATGTTTTCAATAGGGTCTAATGTTGAGTTTGTCTATTGTTGAGTCTAATTTTGATGTAATCAGGTCATATTGACCATGAAACATGTTTTTTGAGTCATTTATTAGGTTGCTAGGTGGTTTGTGGGGTTAAGTTGTCAACTTTGCAAATATTGTCATTGTTGCAAAATTGCAAAAAATGCAAGAATGGGAGGATGAAGAGTCAAATGATGAAGGAAGGTTAGGTGTTAGTTTCTTTTGGTTGGGGAAGGTTTTGGATGCTTTAAAAATAATTGGTACACATTGGTGAATGGTTGGAAGTTTTTATTTTCAAATTTGAATATCAAATAATACACTTTTCCTACGTTTTTTTACAGAAATTTGTTGCTACAGGATCTTGTCTTGTCTAGTACAATCAGAACATGCAAGGTTATGAGTTGGAATTGGTAGAGGGATGAGTAAAGATTATTTTGGTTTTGGTTTGAGATTTTTTCATTAAGGTTTAAAATTTTTATAGAGGTTTTATTAAAATTGGTCTTGAAACCCTGAATTTGAGGGTTTGAGAGCAAGAAAAATATAGAACTCTCCATTCCACCATTGAAATATTTTCAAACTTGGTGGAATGGAGGTATATTAGGTGTATTTTTTGTTTACCAAGTTGCAAGAGCAGGGGAAGGCAGATTGTTAAAGTTTGAGTGATGCCCTAGTGGGTTTTCTTCATGTTTTTGAAGCAAAATTGGTGCATAGAGGTTAGGGTTTGATGAAAGACTCTTGGAAAGTTGTTTGTGATGATATAAAGTGGTTATAAAAACATTTTTTTATATTATTAGAGGTTTTTTTTAATATTGGAAGCCAATAGAGTGATAACCTTGTTTTTGCCTTTACAAACTAGCTAAATTAAGTTATTGATCAATCGTAGCAGCAAAAAATAAAGGGTTGTATTTCAAAGAAACCCCATATTATTTTGAGATATGTTTCAAAAGGGCATAATGGGTATCTAAAAATAGTTTTTTCTTTTGGGTAGGACTTATTTCTGAAATTTATGGTGAAATTTCACTATTTAGAATGCTACAAGCAAGTTTGAAGAGATTGTGAGAAAACAATAAGTTAGGGTTTTGTGAGTGGGAAAATTGCTCAAAATTGATTGAATTGTGATTGCTTAAACAACCTCCACCTTCTCTACATCACACCCAAATGAAACCAAGAAAATGAGGTTCACTATAATGAGATCAACAAAATGATGAACCTGATTTTACTTGTGTTGTTTCATTCAATTATGAGGGCAATAATGCCTAAATGACAATAAGAAAACAAACCTAACTATTATAAAAGTGAAAAGGAAGGTTTTTAGATGTTAAATGATGTGTACCTTTTTGAAAAAGTATTGTTTCAGGCCTCATTAAGGGCTCATTCACCCAGTGGCGAATGGATCCCTATTAGGGTTCTTGAAAAGTGATTTATGGGTTCTATTCTTCAATGTCTACACTCCTAGCTCCCAAGTGTTTAGCTCCCGAAGGTTGGAAATAAATTTTGTAGATTAATTTCCTTGATCTTATAACAAAGATGACAACTTTTTCAACTTTACAACTTCAACAATTTTGTTCTCCTCTTGATATTTAACCTAAAACCCGCAATCACACATCAAGAGAGAAGAAAGAATATTGTTTTGTTAGGGAATAGGGGTTTTCCTTGGTCAAACTCTATTTAAGTAATTAATTATTATGATGAAATAATGAACATGAACATGAACATGAAACAATGATACCTTGGATGAAGCCTTGGAATGCAAATCAACAATCTAGCATGAAGTGGCCATAAAAAATATAGATCTTGATCATGAATTTGGATGTGAAATAATGCTTGAATTGGATCTTCAATACTAGATCAACACATTAGCTCAACAACATGCATGTTGCACTATTCCCTTGACATGTTGACATGACCTTTGATTGCTGCAATAAAGCTTCAATAATCTGATCTTGAATGCCTTTGAAATGCTCTTGTAATGACTCACTTGAATGCTCTTAAGATCACTTGCTAGAATGTCTTAGATGAAACTATGTGAATTAGCCTTATATTTATACTTATCCTAAGATTAAATACTAAAATTAAAATAACACAAGTTGGCATCAGATCTAGGATTTGAAATCATTAAAATACCACCACAAACATTTTCAAAAAGGGGTGTACTAAGTTAAGGAGGACCCATTCTCCATAGGGAGAATGGTTCCTAGCACACTCAACTAGGACATGCTTCAGGGAGGTGATATAACATGTAAAAAAGGGGTCTTAGGACCTAGGAAGGACCCATTCACTAGGTGTTGAATGGGTCCTAGGTCAATAGCCTAAGACTCAAACCTTGCAAATTTAATTGTTGTGAAATATTATTAATGAGTTTTGAGCTTTATCCCTCATAAAATGTAATAAATTAGGACTGGATTTTAATTTAAGGGGCCAATTAAGCTCTAATTAGCATCAATCAATTAATAAATCCCTAGATTAGTGTGAAAGTGTAAAGATGTACACTTTACAACACCCTAAATAGGGCACAACTAAGTCTATTTTATCCTTAATTACCCATTCCCAAACTAAGTAAGGGAAAATAGATACTTTTTTCGGTACTACAAGCTTATATAATTACAAGGTTGAGACACATTTCCCCAGCAATGTTTTGGATGACAAATATAATCTCCATAAGAAAAAGGTCTAAAATATTTTGGATTTCAAGTTGTCAACTGAAGATGATTATAACTCATGGCTTGAACAATACAATGAGTAGATGAGGTAGCACTCTCAACATTAGTTTTAACTTTTGCAATGGCTTCTTCATCAATTTTTCTTCACTTAAATTTATTTTGTCATATTTGAGTGGTTGTACCTATTTCTATTTTGTCATGTGAATAAGCTATCAAATAAAAATGTGACATATGTTCAAGGCTCTTAGCTTGTTTCCTCCCTTGTTTCTATAAAGGTGAATTTTGAGCCTCATTTTGGTATTTTGAGAATTGTAATTTAGGATGAGATTGTTAGGTTTTAGCAAGTCTTAGCTTTCAAAGAAAAAAATTATAGTTTTTACTTATAATATTAATATAAAATCTAAATTGAGACACATATGAGTGATGTTCATTATCACTCTTGTCTCCATTTTGTAAATAATATTTTATGAATCAATAAAATCAAAGATTTTGAGATTCTATGTTACACATTTGATGTAATAATTTTTTTTTATGGTGTATGAATTGAAATTGGAAAAATAAGAAATTAAAATAACATGAAAATATAAATAAAGAAATCAAGTTTAAATTTTATTTTACCAATCCCACTACAAAACTCAAAAATAAATTATGTGATGTGGCTTTACCTTTTGATGTGGATGCTAAATCTCAGCAACATAAAATTGAATTGATTAATTGATATGATTGACAGTAGATTTTGACAGAGTTGATTTGCATTAAATGTGAGATCCCAAAATGATGAATAAAAGGTTGTATTTATAGACTTTTCAAGGAAAAATTAAATGAAAGATGAGGATAAGAATAAATACATTAGTTAATTGAAATGATTGTGGAGTCAACTCAACTGATCAATGCAAATTTTCCATTTCCAATCATGAAGAGATAATATTGATTTATTTGACTTAGTTTATGAATAAGTATGTACATGATGTTTTCAATTTCATGTTGAGTTAATTGAAGAATGAAGATGAAGTTTCAAAAATATTGAAGAGTTAACTTGTGAGAGAAGATTGAGCTTCTAATATGAAGAGTTAACTAATGATGCAAGGAAGAGTTGACTGAAGAGAAAAGAGAAGTTAAGTGATGAGTGAAATTATAAATTATTTAAAAATGGATAATTAGCTCACATTTAATTAAATAATTTAAAATATTATTTAATTAAATGAATAATGGGATTAATTGGGAAATAATTATTATTAAATAATAATAATAATATGTGATGTGATAAATGATGATTAATTAATAATGATGACATATTGGTGATTAGGATTAGGTGGACTAATTTAGGTGTCTGCATTTTTCCCCTCATTGAAGCAATATTCAAAGAAAATAATTTTTTTAAAGAAAAAATAGAAGAGATGAAGAAGATGGTGATATGGTCCAGTTAGGTGAGAAATGGAAAATTAGAAAAGAGGAGATGATTGATGCCCTCTTGAGAGATTACCTATGCATTAATTGCATGGGTGATCTCTTGAAAGAAGAGAAGAACAAGAAAATGTTTTTGATTAGAGGTAAAACAAGTTTTGAAGGGGCCCCAAAACCCTTTACAAAAAAGATCAACTGAAGAAAAAGAAAACTATAGAAAGCACACAAAATCCAAAACACAGCACACCATCAACACAATAGCATCCAAAAAGGAGGAACAAAAATAGTAGCACTACATATTCTTCAGGATATTAGCAGCCTCCATGTCACTCACCCTAGTCTTGCGATGGTCATCCATAACTTCAGAAAAATCCTTAACAGGTTCCCCAACCTGCATCTTGGTCTTATTACGCATTCTTGCACCAGGCCCACCCACATTTACCTCACTAATCAAAACATTTTGTACATTTCCAACCTTGTCAACATAAACCTCTTCCTCCACAGGCCTACCACCAGCACCAACAACCTCACCAAGAGTAATCTCCTTGTGTTTCTTGGCCATTTCAATAGAAGTAGAAATGCCAGCAGATTCATACTTCACAAAAGATTTAGTCCCTTCCCCACCCTTCTCCAAATTAGCACAAATCCTTTCCATATGGTCCTCAAGGGTCAGGATTCTTTGCTCTAACATCTACTTCATGTTGAGCATTTTCTTAGCAACAGTCTTCAAAGAGTCAAACATATCATCAATTTGATTTTGAATTGAAGACTCTCCCACTTTATAGACTACACCACAAACCCTAACATTGGTCATATTGAGCTCATGAAACACCCATTTAAACAATTTAAACAAAGAAATACAACTCTCCTTAGTCATTCCTAGAACATTGGGAAAATCCTCATGGTCAAAGTTAAAAACATCCTTACCCACAACAACATCCTCCTAGGAAGAACTAACCTTGTCCTGGCTAACACATACTTGCTTACCTTTACCACTAGGAATCATAATTTGAATCTTGTGAATAGAGTCCAAAATTTCCTTAGCAACAGAGCTCCTTATTTTCAACATATCCAAGTCCACGCATAGGGAATCCACTGTTGCAAACATGTGTCTCAATCTCATAGGCTGAAACCTCTAAAAGAGCCAAGTCAGTGTGACATTCCTTTTGTCTAGCCGACTTGCAATTTACTAACCTTGTGGTTTGTACAGGTCACCGAGACAATGCTTCTGTCTTACTGACTGGTGTTGTCACTGTGACTTGTGGTGTTCACTGTAACTCTTTGTCGAGTGGAGATCTCTTACTGACTGTTCGTGTCTAAAGGTGATCGGGGAGACTTGTGGCGAAAGAAGTTTTTGGGGAGAGGCTTGGGCGTTCGGTATGTCTCATACCAACAAGAGAAGTCTTGTTGACTGCTTTACTCTTGGAGTCTTCAAGGTAACATAGAGGCTTTGCTATGAACTCTTGGTGACATATGTTTGTCTCACCGATGCTCATCGGGGTAACATGGAAGCCTCAGTAAGAAGTCTTGCCGATGGTTGGTTCTCTCGTCGATAGTCATACACTTGGAGTCTTTACAGTAACACAAAGACTTCGGTGTGAAGTCTTGGCAACAGGTGTTGGTCTCATTGATGCTGTGGGGTAGTCTATTGTCGGTATGACTCCTAGTGACTGTTTGATCTTGGGGTGACTTGGAGACTTTGGTAAGAACTCTCAGCGATAGTGGTAATTCTTGCCAACTATTGGACATTTTGGAATAACATGAAGGTTCGGTATGATCTCTTGGAGAAGGATGATAGTCTTGTTGATGGGAATACTCTTATCTATGTGACCTTTAAACATCTGTATGATGTCTCATCGAATAGCGATTGTCTCACTGATGAGATTGCTAAGGTCGATGCAACCTTGTGAACTCAGTGGAACCTCTTGCTGATAGTGATGACTCTTGGTGACATCGATGGTTGATTCTTGTGGCATCGGGGAGACATGGTTAGTGTCTCACTGACATGTGAATACATTTTGAATTCCTTTGACTGATTGACCATCCTACATGGTTTGTCCTCGACCAATCAGGAAGCAGAATGGGAATCGCTAATAATTAGACTATTGCGGCCATTACTAAGAGGAAGATTGATAGACCATGGGTGTCATGGATATACTCTGGAATTGTAGATCTTGTCTGGTTCCAAGGCTGCATGATAGTTGGATGAATAGTTTGATGTATGATCAGAGTGAATTTAATTATGAGTGTATTGTTACTTGAGTGTTATGTAGCAAGGTTGATCATTGTGAATGTTGTTGTAAATTAACATCAGAGAGATTGAAGCCCATACTTTGTATGTAATTTCATTACTCTAATAAAAGGGGTTTTTTCTTGGTGTGGTAGGTTTTTCTCTCGTAAGGGTTTTCCCACGTAAATCTGGTATTCATATGTGTGTTATATTCTTTGTTTCTTTTATTGCTTTCAAGTGTATCTTAATTAGTCTGAAATTGAAAATTTAAAAGTATCTCTACATTCTTCCCTAAGGTTTTGACGTTAGGAGAGTTGTTTCCACACCATAGCTTTCCTTACAAGTGGTATTAGAGCCTAGCTAGTTGTGTTATCCTTGTGGGTACGTTGGGTTTTTTTAGTCAATTTTGTTTAGTGGGAGTCTTGTAGAAGTTTGGTAATTTGAATTATAGGTTAATATGGTGAGCACGTCAGGAAAGATTGAAATTGAGAAATTCAATGGCAGTAATTTTGAGTTGTGGAAACTTAAATGGAAGATTTGTTGGTTGATCATGATTTATAGATTGTTGTGTCTAGAATAAAGCCTATAGGCATGAAGCAAGAAGATTGGGACCTTGCAGATAGAAAATCAAAGAGGTTGATAAGGCTCTATTTAGCAGACTCTATTCTTCTGAATGTTCATGAAGAAAATACCGCATCTTCCTTGTGGAAAAGACTGAAAGCTATTTATCAAGGAAAATCCTTGGTGAATAAATTGTTCTTGAGGAAGAAGCTATACTCTTTGAGAATGTAGGAAGGAGAGTCTATTGCAGATCATTTGAATGCATTCAACATGTTGATTGCACAGTTAACATTTTTGGGCATGAAGATTGATGAAGAGGATCATTGTATGTTGTTATTATGTTCTTTGCCAGATTCGTGGGATCACCTAGTGATGGCTATGGGGAGTACAACATCCACTTTTAAGATGGAAGATGTTGTTGCTTCTTTGTTATCAGAAGATATGAAAAGGAAATATTCTAAGATGGCAAAGGAGGCTCTTTCTGTTAGAGGCAGATCAAAAGATAAAGGAGAGAAGAAGGACAAGAAGTCCAAATTGAAATCAGAGGGGAGATCAAAGTCTCCTAGCAATAAGTCTAAGGTGAAGTGCTGGAATTGTGAGCAACCTGGTCATGTTCAAAAGGATTGTAAAGAGGAGAAAAAGAAGAAGAAGAATTATTCTTCCGACAATGATTCTTCTCATAGTGATGTAGACGCCTTCATTGTAGCATTGGCTATGCAGGCATCAGATGATGTCTGGCTGATTGATTATGGAGCATCTTTCCACATGACATCTCATAGAGACTAGTTCATGAAGTATGAAAAATACGATGGTGGAAAGGTGTATTTGGCAAGTGATTCATAATTGGAAATAGTTGGTCGCGAAAGAGTCAGAATTCAATTCCCTGATGGAAGAGTGAAGGGAATTAATGATGTAATGCATATACCAGATCTGGCTCAAAACTTACTTTCTGTTAGTATGTTGAATGATATTGGAGTGCAAGTCACGTTCTATGGAAATGGTTGCAAGATGACTAGAGGCTCTATGGTTCTAGCAAGAGGTGCTCGTATTGGTACCTTTCATAAGCTGGATGCACATGTTGTTCAATGTAATAGTGTCTCTGTAAAGTCACATAAAGCTACTCATGGAGGAAAAGAGGAAAAAGTTCCTGATTCTGTAAAATCTATGGAAGTTAAACATCCAGTAGAAAAGACTATGCTCTGGCATCATAGGCTAGGCAACATTGGTGAGAAAGGTTTAAAAACCTTGAAGAATAAAAACTTGGTTGAGGGGCTTGAAGATTGTAACCTCGAATTCGAGTTTTGTAAACATTGTATATATGGTAAACAACACCGTGTTTCATTTTATTCTAGTCCTCACAAATCTTCTGGTTTGCTTGATTATATACATTCTGATGTATTTGGTCTAGTGAATGTTCCTTCTTTGTCTAAGTCAAGGTACTATGTATCGTTCATTGATGATTATTTGAGAAGAACATTTGTTTATTTTTTGAAAAGTAAATCAGAAGTGTTCAGTCAGTTTAAGGAATTTAAGAACCTTGTAGAAAATCAAACTAGAAGAAAAACAAAATGTTTAAGGACTGATAATGGTGGTGAATTTTGTTCTGACGATTTTGAGAGGTATTGTAAAGATCATGGGATTAAAAGACATAAAACTACACCTTACACTCCACAGCAAAATGGAGTTGCAGAAAGGTTCAACAGGACAGTGATGGAAAGAGCACGAAGTATGCTGAACAATGCTGGCTTGGAGGAGAAGTTCTGGGCTGAGGCAGCTGCTATAGCATGTTACTTGATAAATCATTCTCTGCATTCTGCTCTTGTTGAGAAAACACCTTTGGAAGCATGGTCTGGCAAGAAGCCCTCTTTAAGAAATATTTGTGTCTTTGGCTGTGAGGCATATGCACATGTGTCATATGAGAAAAGATCTAAATTGGAGAACAAAGCTATCAAATGCATTTTTATTGGTTATAATGTTGGCATAAAAGGATACAAGCTTTGGAATCCTGATATGGAGAAGGTTCTATATAGAAGTGTAATCTTTCATGAGCTAAAGCCTTCTACCTTGGATCTGTAGTTAGAGACAAAATCAGAAAACAAAAGGGATGTAGTTGAAATTCCTCCGACACCAGATAAAGAGGAATTGAAAATTCAAAATGTACCTAAAATTGAGGAGAGCTCAAGTAGTTCTGAGAGTTCTGATCAAGAAGAACAACCTCAGTCTCAGCAAGTGAGGAGGTCAACTTGTGAAAGAAAGCAACCTGATAGGTATGGGTTTTCTTTGATAGATTCTACTTGTGCCTATGCTTTAATTTCTAGCACTAATGAGCCTAGGACTATGAAAGAGGCATTTAGAATGTTCGATTCAAACTCTTGGTTGGAAGCCATGAATGAAGAAATGGCATCATTAGAAAAGAATGATACTTGGAGTTTGGTGCCCTTGCCTAAAGGTAGAAAAGTTGTTGGCTGCGAATGGGTATTTCAAAAGAAAATAGGTCTGGATGGCAGTTTGGAAAAATACAAAGCAAAGTTAGTTGCAAAGGGTTATTCCCAATAGAGGGAATTGATTATGGAGAAATTTTTTCTCCTGTAGCTAAGTTGATGTCCATTAGATTTCTTTTGTCACTTGCAGCAGCGTATGACTTAGAGGTCGAACAGATGGATGTGAAGACATCATTTCTTCATGGTGATCTTGAAGAAGAGATTTATATGTCCCAGCCTGAGCACTTTGTGGAAAAAGGTAAAGAAAGATTGATTTGCAAGTTGAATAAATCTTTGTATGGGTTAAAGCAGTCTCCTAGAATGTGGTACCAGAAGTTTGACACTTTTGTTTTTTCATTGGGATTTATAAGATCAAAATATGATCATTGTGTGTATTACAAAGCTGAAAGTGATCAAGTCCTTATTATTTCCCTCTATGTTGGTGATATGTTGTTCATAGGAAATAGTAAGTTAATGATTTTTTATCTTAAGTATCAGTTGTCTGCAAAGTTCAAAATGAAAGATCTTGGTGTAGCAAGGTATATTATGGGAATGGAAATAACCAGGGATAGGAAGAATAGAAAACTTTGGCTCAATCAGAGTAAGTATATCAAGACTGTTCTAGAGAGATTTTGCATGACTGATTGCAAGCAGCTAGTTGTTCCAGTTTTGTAGGGAATGAAGCTATTTGTTGAATACTATCCAAAATATCCTACTGAGATGGAGGACATGACTAGTGTACCTTATGTTAGTGTGGTTGGTAGTCTTATGTATGCAATGGTCTGTACAAGGCCAGACATTTCCCAAGTAGTGGGAGTACTTAGTCAATTTATGGCTAATCTTGGAAGGACACATTGGGATGCTATGAAAAGAGTATTTAGATATTTGAAGGGCACTTCAGAATATGCTTTGTGTTACCATGGGAACTTGGTTGAATCACAGAGGACTCTCAAAATTCAAGGCTATTGGGATTCTTATTGAGCAGGGGACATTGACAACAAAAGATCCACTAGTGGATATACTTTCATGTTGAATGGTGGTGCAGTTAATTGGATGAATAAGCGGTAGGTTGTAGTCACTTTGTCCACTATAGAGGCATAATACATGGCAGCAACACACACCTGTAAAGAAGCAATCTGGTTAAGACATTTGTGTTCTAACATTGGTTTTGATGTAGGGAAAATAACTATTTACTGCGACAGTTAGAGTGCTATTTGTTTGGCAAAGAATCCTACTTTCCATGCCACGATGAAACATATAGATGTACAGTACTATTTTGTACAATATATGGTGGAGTATGGAAAGGTATCATTAGAAAAAGTGGATACTCTGGAGAATGTTGTAGATGCATCAATGAAGCCAGTGAGCATAGACAAGTTCAGGTGGTGTGCCAATTCGATGGGCCTCAGTGCCCATGAATTTCAGTAGTTTTGTTGTGCTCTGGAGGTGCCTGTGTGATCTTCGTCAAGTGGGAGATTGTTGGAAACATGTGTTTCAATCTCACTGGCTGAAAACTCTGAAAGAGCCAAGTTGGTGTGACATTCCTTTTGTTTGGCTGATTGGAAGTTTAGTAACCTTGTGGTTTGTATAGGTCACTGAGACAATGCTTCTATCTTGCTAACTCATGTTGTCGTTGTGACTTTTGGTGTTCGCTATAACTCTCTGTCGAGTGGAGATCTCTTACCGACTATTGGTGTCTAAAGGTGATCGGGGAGACTTGTGGCGAAAGAAGTTTTCAAGTAGAGACTTGGACGTTTAGTATGTCTCATACTGACAAGAGAAGTCTCACTGACTACTTTACTCTTGGAGTCTTTGAGGTAACATGGAGGCTTCGATATGAACTCTTGGCAACATATGTTTGTCTCACCGATGCTCATTGAGGTAACATGGAAGCCTTGGTAAGAAGTCTTGCCGACGGTTGGTTCTCTCATGAATAGTCATACACTTGGAGTCTTCATGGTAACACAAAGACTTCGATGTGAAGTCTTGGTGACAGGTGTTGGATCTCGGAGTGACTTGGAGACTTCGGTAAGAAATCTCAATGATAGCAGTATGTCTTGCCGATTGTTGGACATTTTGGAATAACATGAAGGTTCAGTATGATCTCTTGGCGAAGGACGATAGTCTTACCGATGGGAATACTCTTATCTATGTAACCTTTAAACATAAGTATGATGTCTCATCGAATAGTGATTGTCTCGCCAATGAGATTGCTGAGGTCGATGTGACCTTGTGAACTTGGTGGAACCTCTTGCCAATAGTGATGACTCTTGGCGACATCAATGGTTGAGTCTTGTGGCATTGGGGAGACATAGTTAGTGTCTCACTGACATGCAAATACATTTTGAACACCTTTGACCAATTGACCATCCTACATGGTTTGTCCTCGACCAATCAGGGAGCAAAATGGGAATCGCTAGCAGTTGGAATGTTGCGGCCGGTACTGAGAGGAAGATCGATAGACCATGGGTGTCATGGATATACTCTGGAATTGTAGATGTCTGGTTCAAAGGTTGCATGACAGTTGGATGAATAGTTTGATGTATGATCAAAGTGAATTGAATTCTAAGTGTATTGTAACTTGAGTGTTCTGTAGCAAGGTTGATCATTGTGAATGTTGTTGTAAATTGACATCAGAGAGAGTGAAGCCCATACTATGTATGTAATTTCATTACTATAATATAAAGGGGTTTTTCTTGGTGTGGTGGGGTTTTCTCTCGTAAGGGTTTTCCCATGTAAATATGGTGTTCATTTGTGTATGTTATATTCTTTGTTTCTATTATTGCTTTCAAGTGTATCTTAATTGGTCTATAATTGAAAATTTAAAAGTATCTCTACATTCTTCCCTGAGGTTTTGATGTTAGGAGAGTTGTTTCTGCACAATAGCTTTCCTTACATCCACAACATCCCACCCACCATCCACCTTCAAGGGAGAAGCAACTTGCATCTTTGCCAATTAGCTAGTGGACCTAATGGCCAATTTCTTGTTACTACCTGCCTTCGGATCCTTCTTTCTCTTGGTCTCCAAAATCGGGGATGACAGGGACACATCTTCAATCCTTTCCTTCAAAATTGTTGAAGGGGCAACAATCTTAGTTTTACTCAACTTTTCAATAGCCATTTCATCACTACCAGTCCCATAGCCCTTCAGACTAGGACTCAACTCTCCTTTACCAAACTTTCCCAAATTAGGAGGTTGTGAGACCACTTCCAAGGAAGCTTGGGAATCTGGAACATAATCTATGTCATCCTTAGAATCAGACTCCTCCTCAAGGACAATTTTCAGATTTTTCCCTTTCTTCTTAATTGGCTCCTCTTTAGAGATAGTATCATATTTCACAACCAAATTTTGTTATTTACCCTTGGGAGTAGCAAGTAATTTAGCAACCTCATGTTGCAGAAAAGCTCCAAATCACCCAGGAGCAACCTGCAACTCAACCCTCATAGCTAAGAAAAAATAATCACCAAATAAGTGATAAGCTTTATTAAAAGCTAATATTATGAATAATCATGTACATAGAAGCCTATTAAATAGGAAAGAAAAGGTGGTGAACAGACTCACCGATGAACCACAGGTGAAACTACCTAAGGAAAATATTAGCAAATATTAAAATATGTCCTAAGTTAAACTTAATACAATTTGTAAAAGGTAAAACCCTATTTACACCAACACCCCCTATTAAGTGACAACTTAGGGAGATTATTATGCAAGATGAAATTGTTGGAAAAATGAAGAACATATAATTTTGTTGTTTTGTGATGTCATTGATGTCACCATGATATGAGTTGTAAATGCTAGATCAAGTCTGAATTTATTCCAATATTCTAGTTTGGTATCTGAACCGGTATAATGCCTATATCCTCTAGTATTTTGGTCTGCAATTGTTTATTATTGATTACTATTGCTTGTATTTTTTTAAAATGGTGCATGGATATTGGAAGCACGTTCTCGTGTATTCAGATGATCATATGGTGTATCGACATTATTCTGTTGATTGCAATTTTTGCTATTAGGTCTATCCTTGGCTGACCTAATTGATAAATAATGTAATGGTGAAATAATTTTTGTTATGTGGATATATGTGTGACCTATCTTAGGTCCATGTTGACATGATGTAGCGTATTGTGTGTCTGAATTGTTTTTGGGAAGACTTTGTGAAAACTTGTAGCCAACAGTTGGTATTTTTGATAAATAAGAAGTGCATCTAATTAGGCTGACCTAATTGATGATTGTGGATGAATCAAGTATATATATTGGATAGTTTTTTAAGACTGGGAGAAAAAAGATTGAGTTGTGAATGCAAATGTGAAGAAGTGAAAATATGATGAAGTGTGTCAAGTTAGTTTACTAAGCTTCACTGGAATTGAATCAACACTCATTAGGTGTACTTTATCAATTCATTCTCCAGCTATAAGCCACTTTGTCATTGTAACTCTATAGGAAGTGAGCCTTTGTATTTGGATAGTGAGTCCTAGTAGTGAGCCACCCCATTTTGTAATATCTTATAACCAGTTATACTACATTGTGAGCTAACACTCATCATGGTTTTTCTCATTTTGGGTTTTCCATGTAAAAATCCTAGTGTTCATTTTTTCTATGATTTCATGTTTTGTTAATGATTTTACTTTTCTTTGTTGTTCTATGCATTGGAATAATTGGATGGTACATGTTCAAAAAATTTAAGAAGATATTGATTCACCCCCCTCTCAGTATCTTGTATATTTAACAATTGGTATCAAAGCTTGGTTCCTCCAGAAAATCCTAACAGCTTAAGGGAGATCCTAAAGATAGAAGAAATGAATGATAAAGAAGAGCTCTAGACTGCTCTTGAGGATCTTGACAAAGTTGAAAGAGAATCTTTAAGATACAGATGAATGTGTCTGGAAATTAAAAGAGCAATTGAAAAATTTCAAAGAAAGGCATAGGGAAGTAACTGATCAATTGAAGTAGGCTAATGAAAAAATTACCAATTTGAAAGTGCAAGTAGAAGAGAAGAATTGAATTGAGGAATGTCTAAACAAATTGGTACAAAGAAAGTCTGATGAGTGCACCAAGCTTGAACAAGAAGTGGTGAATCTAAAATTAGATCTGGAGAAAGAAAAACTCTATGAAAATAATTTCAAATCTATCTCAGAGAATCTTGATGAATTGATCTTAGGAAAAAAACTAAGTAAAGACAAATGTGGCTTGGGAATGGAAGGAGGTGAAAACTCTAAGGATAATTAGAAGGCACATAATAAAGGAAAGGAGAAAGGAAATTCAAGGAACTTTGCTAGGAGACCACCTATGAGATAGCCTAATTCACAAAGGTATCCATCTTTTAATAGAACTTGTTTTTCATGCAACAAATTTGGTCACAAGGCAACAAAATGTAGGATTAGGATGAATTAGTTTCCTAGTTCCTTCTTGGTCAATGCTTTGCATGCAAAAGAATTGGACATAAGGCTAGTGAATGTAGAACCTTGATGATGAATCGTTTTAATGGAGGAAGAGTGAATCAATCCTTTAATGGCTATTGTTATACTTGCAACATGTATGGACATAAAGATAATCAATGCAAAACAAGATTCAAAGGAAGTTAGACTAATCAGAGAAATGTTGTTTGCTATAATTGCAACATACCAAGACATATCTCAAGAGTTTACAAAAGAAAAAAAGGGTAAGGAGACTAATCTGATAGAAAAGAAATGAAGAAGATTGAAAAAGATGTGATTAAGCAAGAAATGAATAAGATTTGGAGGAAGAAATAAGAGATTGAGATGATAGATGCGTCTGTGCCCTCATCTAGTATAGATTCCTCCAAGAATTAGACCTAGTAAGGTCTTAGGGGGAGATTTAACAGAAAATCACTTGAACCTCCTTGATGTTCAGAATGCTAGTCCTTGGCATGAAGATATGTGGTAAGAAATGATAAGCTAGAGGTTATGCAAGTGGAACCAAAAGAAAATATGAAGTCATGATCTTTTATAGAGCGAATTAGGGTTTTTTTGTGTACAGAAGAAGAGTTTTTAGTAGCTTTTTGAAATCTACTGCATTTAATGCAAATTAGGGAAGATCATTGTTTTATAAAGAAAATATGTAAGGAATTATAATCACTCATTCATTTGAAGAAATCAAAGATCTTTTTGGAGCATTCCTGATGTGATTTGGATTTTGAGTTGTGCAAACCCTAGTTCTAGTTCATTGTGTAGAAAGAGGTATTTTACTTATTTGTGCAGTTGTGGGTTTGTGTTCTTTGAGTTGTTTGAATTTGAAATTGGAAGAATGACAACCCTTGTAGTCATTAAAGTGTTGGAAATACTGACACCACCCTATAGGAAATATTCCTCAAAGGTTTTTGAAGATGACCGTATGGGCACCTTCTCATCAATCCCTCATGGGGTCATGTCGACTGTTGACACAAGAATGTATATTCAAGTAAGGACTGAGGAGTTCAATCACAGCAAATTGATCGACATTTGGGGAAATGAGCTCACTGGAGATAATTTCTTGGTGAAACCTAAATACTCAAACCTAAAGATGTTAGATAGATGGAACAACTTTCTCAACTTCAGTTATGTGGTTGATGATAGATTTGTGAAGCCATTCCTAAGCATAATACATGATAAATTCCTATAGATTGACCAACTTCACCTAATAAATAAGTAGGTGATGAGGGTTGTTACTGGCCTCTGGGACTGTACCATAGAAAAATGGATCACTGACATTTTCATGATCTTTTGGATATTTCTCTCATGATGCTTATTCTAATTTTCTTTGATTTAATGTAACTTATGCATTCACATTAGGTCCTAAATATTCAAATTATGACATCTTTTGAAGGTGTTGTGAAGTGTTGTAACACATTTCTACACTTCTCTAGACTCTTTTCATTACAATTCACCTAAAAATCACATTTTCATCACTTATCAAGTCCTATTTTGAAGTGTCGTAAAGTCTTGTAACAAGATTTCATGCTTTTCTAGGCTTAATTTCATTATTTAAACCTTTCTTATGCTTTATTTGAACCCTTTATGCACTCATAAGGCTTAATTAAGTGTATTTTTTAATATAAACCTAACAAACAACATTAAATGCAAGTTAATTCCTGACACCTACTTACAAGCCTAGGGTGGGATCCATTCACCATGGGTGGCGAATGAGTCCCTCTTGGATCCAAAATCAAAATAATTCAAATTCTTTCAGGTTTTTATTCAAAATTACCTTATGTCAGCTTGTGATGATGTATCATTGGGTTATTAGGGCACAAGAGTGTATAAATAAGTGTTTTTCTCCTCATTTTACATCCCCCAATCTCCTCATTCACTTGCATTCACTAAACATCAATTAGCATTTGAGCACTTTACATCATTCAATCAAGCATCAATCAAGCATCTTGGAGCAACCATTGACATAACTTTAGATTTCTTCAACAAGATTGTGGCGAGTTTAGGATATTTGCATGTTGTTTACTCATCTTTCCTTGTTCATTTCATTCCATTTCTTCATTAAGGGTTTGATTACCAAAGTGGGATTTGACCAAGGAAAATCCCTCTACTCTAACCCTTGACCATTTTCCCCCTTTTGTATGTGTGTTTGCAAACTTTTGTATGTAGATTTGTCAAGCAATTAGGTGTTCAAAGGTGGTCAACAAGTCAACAGTGTTTCATGTCAAATCAACCCTATTTCAAGCTTGGTGACAACCTATAGTCCATTTTCTACAAATTTGACTCTATCAACCCGACAAGAAGACAAATATAGATCTGGAGCTACAAAACTGACCTTTGATTTCATAGAATTTTGGGAGAGGACTAATTCACCATCAGTGGAAAATGATTCCCACCTTAAGGCTAAAAAAGTAGATTATGTCAAATTCTAGTTCCCGACAGCTGGAAACCAGTTTTCAGGAGTTTTTGCTAGTAGCAGGACTAATTCTCCATTAGTAGCAGATGAGTTCCACTAGTGATTTTCACTAATTTCTGCTAGCATTCAAATCATTCTTGATTCAGCATTCATTTCCCAGGTGCACTTTGTTCATCCTTCTTTCAATTTTGTTTTGCATTCATTCATGTCTTAGTTCATTCTTGCATACCTCACTATGTTTTCAACATTGCATATTTCATAGGTTTTGCATCAATAGTCAATCAATTTCATTAGTTAGTTGCATTTATAGCATTGCATTTAGTCATACTTACATCATACAATCCTCTATTTGAGTGAACTACTTCAATTTTGGGGTTTTGTCTCTCTCCTTTTAGGTGAAAAATCCTAAGAGCACAAGAGAAGCCTATAAAACAACATAAAAATTGTTGGTTGAGGGATAAAGGATTAGCACCTATATTGAAATCCATGAAGAATGAGGTGGTAACAGAACTCATAGGAGCCACATATGACAAGGGAGCTTTAGCGATGAATTCCATCACTAATCCGGCTGTAAAGTATGTAGCTATCATGATTGGTCACAAAATATACTTCATAAATAGAGAGAAATTTGTTTTTGCCATAGCCATCTATACTAGTTTTGATATGGAAATCAATGGTGCAGACTATAACTTATGTGAGCTTCTTCGGCAAGAGTTTCTTGAGAATTTAAACTCAACAAAAGAAAGGAAGTATGCTTTTAAATTCAACTCATTGATTGTATGTTTGTTGTTCTATTTCATGAAGAGAATTCCTAGAAAGAATGATGTAGTATTCTAGGACACATCCAGACTGGTGGCACATGAAATTTTTTATTATATGCATAGTTTGGGTGATCTAAAAGCTCAATAAAAATCTCTAACAACAATATTTGTTGTATTTAAGAGCAACATGAATAAGAGAGATAGGATTCTGAGCAAAATTGTTGAGAAATATAAAAATGACATCATATTTCATATTTCCTCTAATGAATGCATGATTGAAACAATAGAACCCTAGACCATGTGGATTTAGCCATTGGGATATGAAATTATAGAAGAAGAAGTTTGTTGGACTCGAGGAACACTGAAAGGGGGGGTGAATCAGTGTCCAACAATATTTAAATTTCAATCTATATGTTAAACCATTCACAACATTTAAACAAAAGTAAATATTCAAGCACATGAAGGAAACAATCAAAACACCATAACACCAATATTTTTACGTGGAAACCCTGTTAGAAGAAAAACCACGATGGACATTAATCCACAATTTATACTCTATTAAAAGTATGAAGAAAAAGGGAATGCACTTGCATTCAGGCACACTGCCTAGAGCTCACTACCTTAAAAAAAATTTGGATTACAACAAAAGGTTGAACTGAGAAAGTAGCATCTGTAAATGCCTAGTATCAGTTTCGGTGAAGCTCATACAACAGATTCTTAACCTTTTGTATGATTATGCACTCTGCTCTGCTCTACCTTAATTCACTTTGACAACAGTCCTCTTCTTCACAAAAAAAATTCACTCAACTGATCTTCTGAGATTTGTACATGCATCTATTCAGCTCTATACACATTCATACATCAAAATGAATTACCCGAACTCACATATATATTCGCTATCAAGGATTTCAATCGCTTCAAGTCGGCTTTAGTAAAACATGAAATATTCTCCAACGGTCAATGCAAATCACAAATTATATTTAATGCATACCCATGAAAGTCAGCTAATGCATAGCTAGTACCCAAAACAAAAATTTACAACACAAGAAACAATTAAACAATTACTCCTTATACATCTCCGACATGCTACACTCACCAAGCCAACCACCATGAGAAAATAAATAGAGAAATCATTATGCCAGATCTCCTAACTCATACATAGATTAATGCAACACCACAAAGCTTAACAATAAGATAACATAAATGATTAACAATCTATCCTCGAGATCCACAACTTAAAATGATGATCCAATGAGGCATACAGTTCGACATACTAACTAGATACCTTGATCTTCATTCTTTTTGTTGGTAATACTTTGTTCTCTACTTTGTCTGTTGGTTTGAACAAATCCTGATATGTAAACCAGAATAATGACTTCAGTTGCCATCAATGACAACACTAGAAGCCATAGTCCAACAAAGTTGAGAGCTATGTACAAATGTCGCTGAAAAATCTGAAGGATCCCAATGAACCCAAAATTGGTACTTAAGCTAAAAAATACATGGAGATCCACATGGAGCATCATAAGCCAATAATTAGAAAGAGAGTGGGAAAGAAGCTTAGAGAAGATGGATTCACTGATGAGAAGATTGTGCTTGGAAGGGCTAAGGGAGAAGAGTTGGAGGTAGAATCATCTGGCTTGAGAAGATCCAGTAGGACTACTGCTAAATCCTTTGGAGCTCCTGTAGTAAAAATTGAACACAATACCATTAATAAAGGAAAAGTCCCAGTTCCCTCTAGGTCTACTACTAGATTTGGGAAGAGGAAAGAAAGAGAAAGCTACAAGGGAGAAAAATCTTAGTGTCACAGATGATCAGGATGAAGAGGAAGAGGATCCTGCTACAAAATTGGTGAGGAAAAGAAGAGGAAGTTTATCCTCTAGTGAAGGTGCTTATAAGGAATCTATTGGGTCTAAGAGAATGCATGTAGTGCCATCTTCTGATGAAGAGGAAGAGAAAAAATTTGGTGTTCATGTGCACACCAAACTCGAGTGAAAGAAGACTAAGGTGTTTGATGAAGCCTCTATGGACTAGAGAGAAGAACAGGACAATCCGGTAAGTTTTGGTCCCTGTTTCAAATTAGAGGAAAATTTCAATTCTTTGTTACATTTTGAGAATATGATGAAGCCTACAATAGAATATTATGATGATGTTAGAGAAGAGGATAAGAAAACATTGATTTTAGCTATCATTCAATATGTAATCATCTTGGAAGTCAAATGGGATAATTTGAAGAAAGATGTACCTGAGAATATGTGGGAAAATCTAATGAAAAGGAGATTAGAGGTTGTTGCACTTGAAGAGAAAAATCAGGAATAACACATTTGATAAGATTGGGTCTTCTTTGACCCTGGCTAATCTGGCGTCTTTGAAAAATATTTGTATAGATATGTTTTGAATGAAGAAAAGGGTTAATATTTTTATGACAGGGGATAAAAAGAAGATAAAGAAGATGAGGAAGGAAACAACAAAGGTGATAAAGGATACAACAGAAAAATATGGCATGCTTAAGACTAATGAAGATGTCTCTGCTGAAAATGTTGAGGAAGATATTCCTCTCGATACAGGTGATGCAAGTATTTCTGAAGACATTGATGTTGAAAATGATGTTGGTGGTGAAAATGTTCCTCCAAAAAGTGAGAAATAGAATGAAGGTGAAGTTGAGCCTGAAAAAAATGATGATGCTCCTTTGGAAAACTCTAAAGGTGAAAAAGGTGATGATGAAAAAGGTAATTCTGAAGAGGGAAAAGGCAGTGAAGAAGGAGAAAAAGACAATCCAGAAGAAGATCAAAATAAAAATGAAAATGATAGAAATGATGAAGAAGACAACAAGGATAAAGATAAAGATGAAAATGAAAAGGAAGAAAAGAAAGAAGAAGAAGAAGAAGAAGAAGAAGAAGAAGAGAAATTAGAAGAAGAGAAAAGAGGAAGAAGAAGAGGAAAAGGGAAAGGAAGAAAAGAAAAATGAGGAATCTACTCGAGAAAATGAAGAAAGTAAAAAGAAGATTATAAAATATCTTAAGCATCCCGAAGAATCATCCTTTGGTAATGATGTACTAAAGGGCTTGCTATATAAAAAAATTAGATTCTAGCTAATAAATCCTCGGGAGCTTCTACAAATTTCTATGGTTGAAGGGTTTGTAGATGTGGAGAAGATGTCTTTGGTGCATAAGGTGGTGTTAGGAGATGCATTGCAGGCATCTGAAAGGAAGGAGATTCTTGAAACTCATCAGAAAGGAACAACAATCATAGAAGATGATCTTAAGGCCTTATAGGAGGTCACACCTGGTGCATCTATTGATGCATCCTTCACTCCTATTGAAAATTTGAGATTGATGTTGGATTCTTTCAAGGAGTATACCTTCGAGCTTGGAGAAAAGACAAAACAAGAAGTTGAGGATAAATTGGCAAAGAAAAGGCTATTGGCATTGCATGACAAGTGTTGAAAAGAACCTAGAAGCTATGAAGATATGTGAATCGGAAGAAAATGTTGTTCTTGCTTATTGCTTGAAGTGGTTGGATTCCACCCAAAACATTAAGATTGTTATGGACTCCATTGAGTCTCAGTTGACTGTTGTCTCTAGTACTTACAACTTATATCCAAAGATAGAGACAAATCAACCTGGAACGCCATCTTTGAGCATAAAATTTTTTTTTTTGTTTTACAAAAGTAGAAGGAAGAGATTATCATAAAATTTGGTTAGTTAAGTGACATTGTAAGAGTGGAATACACTCTAGTTGGTAGGCACATAAAAACTTGAGACGATAAATTTGACTCCTGATACTTCAGATGGTGGGAAAGAAACTCTGGTAGAATTAGAATCCTTGAATAGGATATTGATTGTTGCAAAGGAAAGTTGGGAGAATGACAAATCAGTATGGGAAGGCATTCTTAAAGAGCTTCAAGGCTCACTATCCTCAGGTTGATGCATGTTTCTTTGTTTTCTTTGCTTTTATATTGAAATTTTTGGGACACCCTTTGTCCTTGATGTCAAAGGGGGAGTGAAGAATTGTGAAATACTAGTGTTAGGGGGATAAGTGTTGTAAATAAGAGTTTGGAATTTTTTGCAAGTTTTTTTGAAATTTTTGCACATGTTTCCATCAATTAAAAAGGGGGAGATTGTTGGAAAAATGAAGAAGAACATCTCATTTTGTTGTTTTGTGTTGTCACTGATGTCACCATGATATATGAGTTGCAATTGGTAGATCAAGTCTGAATTTATTCCAGTATTCTAGTTTGGTATCTAAACCGATATAATGCCTATATCCTTTGGTATTTTTTTCTGCAGTTGTTTGTTGTTGATTATTATTGCTTGCGGTTTTTTGAAATGGTGCATGGATGTTGGAAGCACATTCTCATGTATTCAGATGCTCGTATGGTGTATTGACATTATTTTGTTGATTGAATTTTTTTCTATTAGGTCTATCCTTGGCCGACCTAACAGATAAATAGTGTAATGGTAAAATAATTTTTGTTATGTGGATATATGTGTGACCTATCTTAGGTCCATGCTGACACAATGTAGTGTGTTGTGCATCTGAATTGTTTTTGGGAAGATTTTGTGAAAGCTTGTAGCCAAAAGTTGGTATTTTTGATAAATATGAAGTGCATCTAATTAGGTCAACCTAATTGATGCCTACAGATGAATCAATTATATATATTAGATATTTTTTGAAGAATGGGAGATAAAATATTGAGTAGTGAATGTGAATGTGAAGAAGTGTGAATATGATGAAGTGTGTCAAGTTAGTTTACTAAGCTTCACTGGAACTGAATCAACACTCATTAGGTGTACTTTATTAGTTCATTCTTTGGCTATAAGCCACTTTGTCATTGTAACTTTGCAGGTAGTGAGCCTTTGTATTTGGACAGTGAATCTTGGTAGTGATCCATCCCATTTTGTAATATCTTATAACCGGTTATAGTATATTGTGAGCTAACACTCATTGTGGTTTTTCCATTTTGGATTTTCCACGCAAAAGTCCTTGTGTTCATGTGTTATGTGATTTCATGTTCTATTAATGCTTTTACTTATCTTTGTTGTTGTATGCATTGAAATAATTGGATGTTACCTATTCAAAGAATTTAAGAAGATATTGATTCACCCCCCCTCTCAATATCTTGGATATTTAACATAAATGAAAATATGAGTCCCTACTACGAGGCCATATTAGGTACTCATGTACAAACCAATCTCTCACAACCAGAGAATATGGGAAAACTTAGTGGGACAAAACTCCTCCCCAAAAGAGAGATAAAATACAATAATGATATCCATCACAAGTCCAATCAATCTCTATCCATAAAAAGGATGATAAGAGAGGTCATACAACCCCCCCATAATGAGATAATCTACTACAAGAAGCAATGGAAGTACACTATGGAGTAACACTAGAATCTTGAATGTGGCAATCAAGGAAAGATACTTCTATTTGCTAGAAACCATATTAGAGTCACTCAAAGACTCAAGTCAGAATCATGATAAAGCAATAGTAGACCCAATGCCAAGGAACACTGGAAAACTCACAAATTGACACATCTCTAGAATCTATGAAGCAACAGTTGATTGAAAGATGATCTAGAACTGAACTAAAGTGTAGAGATCAAATAATGCAAACCTAATGCACACAAACAAGAAAATAGTGCATGCATTCATAAATGTTCACATATGCTTCCATGATGACCTCAAATCTATGTAGAGGAAAAAATAAACTTTCTAATGCTGCTTGAATCATGAAAAATGGCCTTTGTTTGCAAAATTTATGATAAAATGAAAAAAAAACTATTAAAAGGAATTTGGAGTAAAATAGAAGACTAAATATGTGCAAATGTTCAGCACCTAGAGGCAAAAAAGTTGTCTTCCATATGATCGTGGAAAAAAATATTGCAAAATAAAAAAAATTACACCACCACCAATATACTCAGCTTTTACAAAGGTTGTTCCAATAAAACCGTTGGCTATCAAAGACTTCAAACAAAGTTTGAATAAATGAAAAAATTTAACAGTGATTAAAATATATTAAATCCTTGACCAGATGTGACTGTCTTGCCAAAAATCGTACCACCAATGACCAATAAATAGACAAGTCTAGACCACCAAATAAGATTTTATTAGATTTGGCTGAGCAATAAATAAGTAAATCTACAAATAAAGTGTGCGATGGAAAGTCAAACACGTCAATCCAGGAACAATTAACCTATATGCCAATGTTGATTAGATAGTTGAAGGACATGATGTGACAGAGGCTAATAGTGATTTGATCAAAGCTACCATCCAATAGGAAGAGCTAAAAATAAACTATTGTTGATGTCATCGAGCCAATGACTCAAGATCTAATAGTTGGATGACATTGACTATACTGCCCGATTGTGCTTGACAATAGTCAATGCTAAGAGAACATCAAACCAAAGAAAGTAGATTGAGATCAGATGATTTCACAAAGCCTGCAAAAAAATAAACGCTGATTGGACCGATTTGATGTCATCGGCATAGAAGGATGTGATCTCACTAATGAAGATTAAAATGTTGATGACCAAAAATGGATAGCTAGCGGTGAACGCCAGGATGATGGTTGGTTGATTGATCAGATTTGAAGCCAAAAAATAATGCAAAAAGTATGTATTTTGACCAAGTAGAATGACCAGTCAACAAAAAAATTATTTCGGTGAAAAAGATCTACATGCTACTAAAAGTGGTTTGGTGTAGTGTGAGGATGGGCCAACAAGAAGTACCTACCTAAAGATTAATGGACTGGTGTACAATGCATGTAGATGGGAGCCGATTCAAATCTAACTACTGCAAATTTGACCATGGAAAATGAAAAAAGTGTAGCCTATGATGTGACGAGGGGAAAAATACTCAATTTTAAATAGGAGTACGCAGAGAAATAAATATTCCAACCATAAATAAACCTAAATTTTTTGCAAAATATATGCCTAATTTACAATAAAATGTAAATTTTCCCCAAATTTATGATAAACAAATCGTAGAAATATGTTTCTGAAAATATTTTTTGTGAAAATAGAAAAATCATACTCAAAAATTTCGATAAAGGTGTAGGCTAACCACATGGAGATCTACCAAAACACCAATGACCTCAGCTCTCAAGCTCACCAATAGGAAAAAAAATCCTCAGTGAAAGGAAGGGTAGGAGGTCCACTCTAATACCATGTTAGATTTGATTGTGAAGTCATCCAAGATCAAAGTGACTAAAGAAAAGCAAAACAAGAACCCAAAGATGAATAAACTCAACACTCTCCTAGGACTGTATTAACACTTTTGAATAAGTGAACTAGTGAACTCAGCATAGGGAGAGGTAAGGGATAATTATATAGAAAAATAGAGGCAAATAAAACCAAGAGGAATAATATTTCCCCTTTACCCATAATAGGTGGAAGGTTTTACCTACTTGGTAACATGGTTGTGCCTACTCAGGTAGAAATAGAAAATGGTTATGTAGAGGTGGTAAATAAGTCCAAAAGAGGGTGTGGCATTCAACTACCCAAAGTTGGGTGTGAGTGACACATGTGAATGATTAATTTATGCCACATTTCCTCATCCTAACCATCTTGATATAACCTAAGTAAGTTTAATAATGTGTGTAGGAAAAATAAATAAATAAAAACCTACACTAACACCCACACCTTAAGCATAGCTTAGGTGGGTGAAAAGACACAAAGATGGGCCCTAGCTACAAAAAAAATCCTCAATGGAAGGAAGGGCAGGAGGGCCACTCTATGTTGGAGCAAAGCTCCAAATCACCCAGGAGCAACGTACAACTCAACCCTCATAGCCAAGAAAAAATAATCACCAAATAAGTGATAAGCTTTATTAAAAGCTAAGATTATGAATAATCATGTACATAGAAGCCTATTAAATAGGAAAGAAAAGATGGTGAACGGACTCACCGATAAATCTTGGGTGAAACTACCCGAGGAAAATATTAGCAAATATTAAATATATCCTAAGTTAAACTTAAGACAATGTGTAAAAGGTAAAAACCTATTTACACCGACACCTCAAAGGCTTTAGCATAATCAGTAATTAAAAAAATAATCCTGACATGCAGCACCAGATTCTTAGGGTTCCTTTTGTGGTCCTTGAAACCATATTCTAGAGACACTAGTAGATAAAAAGAAAATGAAAATTTCCTTTTATGACGAAAAATAATTTATGAGGACAAAGTGATAAGCATTTACCGTAGAAAAATTACCTTCAAGGGTAATATATCTCATAATTTCCTCAGCAACGTCCCCCCAAAGTGCTTTGAGTGAGCCGCATTGGGACCCACCACTCTTAGCTAGCTTAAGATCTTGTTCTTCAGTCCCCTCAAAATTTTTTTTGCATAGCCGCCTTTGATTCCTTCTTGTCTCTCTAGACCTTCTTCCCTTTTGTCGAGATCCCAATGATATTAGCTATAAAATCCTTATTTACATCAAATTTGGTACCACCTAGTTTCAAAACCTTGTTATTCTAGGCTTTATCAAACAAAGCCATCACCTGTGGATTATTTCCATGCATCCTTTCCAAATAAGGTGTGAGCCCACCTTTCTCCAAAATACACCACACCTCCTTTTTTCGTAATAGTGTCATAGGAGAAAGGCTCTGCATGATTCCTATCACCTCCCATGGCCCCAAAATTTGCAGAACTAAGAAGCTTGAGAACCTTGCAAGCAATAAAGAGAAACCTCAAGAAGGAGAGCCAAAAAATGCCCACAATCCATGTGGCAATGGTATTATGGTAGAGGAAAATAATGAACCTAGAACGTCACCCCATATGAAGATCAAAAAAGGTACCATCAGCCCAATCATGATCCAACTTGCCATCCCTCCAAATAATTATGAGCCAGGTGAAAATAGCCATGCAAGCCCAAAGCATTAAAAGGTCATCAACCAAGTTAGAAAATTTGAAAATCATGACTTATACACATGATAGCCTCAATGGGGAGGGGGTCATTCACATCCCATTCCCTAGAACCTCTAACTCCAAGATTAGCAAAAACATCAGCTAATCCATTTCCTTCTCTAAAAATATGAGATATAAAATACTCATCAAAGGAGTTAAGATTCTCAATAGCATCCATGATGAAGGCTTCAACACTCCATGAAGGGGTAGAGAATTTCATATTATTAATAATATTGAGAGATTCCCCCTCAAGCCACACCTTCTTATACCCGTTGAGTTGGGTTATTTTCAATCCATGATAGGTTGCAACTAAAGAAGAAGAAAATGTTAGATGGAAGATGAAAAAATGATAGATGAAAAATATTAAAATATGGATGCACGAAAAATGATTATGAATGTATTGTTGATGATGATGTGCTAAGATTAATTTGAGATTAAAAACCTTTATTTGATGTAGGAATGTATGTTATGCACCAAGGTATATAAGACCAAGGTGGCAATGTATCCAATGGATGGACTAAATCTCAAGAAAATAAGCAATAGAAAATAGGATGCCCCAACACTCACAAGGTGTATGAAGCTCTTGGTGGATATGCAATTAGACAACTGCTAGACACAACACACAAAAACAATAGACCTTTCCCTAATATAACCTATACCATAGAAAATTATATACACTTACAATTTATCATTATGTTTTGGCCCCCTAATTTATTGGTCTGAATTAAGCTTATATTTTTCCAAACTATGCATTCCAAAGCCTATTTTTTTACCATTTTCCAAAAATACAAGTATTAAACAAATGCATTCAATCATTAAATTATCCTCGACTTTGAGTTTCTTGGAATTTTGGGCTAGGATCTAGTTGCCAATGGGCGACTAGGTCCCCTTTCTTATATGGGACCCAAATTTAAATATGTTTTTAGTGGCATTTTAATGTTCAAAAATTTAAATATGAAGTGTCATCTCTTAGAATCTAATTTTTGAGAAATTAGATAAAACTTTCTAAATAATTAGTCTTTTTATCATTTGAAATCTAACAAGCATTAAGGAGAAATATAATGGAAAACTTATGATCAAGAGAATTACTAAGCAAATCAAGAGCAACACCATCAAGGTTATTACAAAAATTCAAGATCCAATATCATGTCAAATTCTATGTGTGCTCATGTTTATGTTTTGTGAAGACTAACATTGTTGTACATCTCCAAAGCAATCAAGCATTTAAGAAATTCTGTCGAGCAAGATCCAAATCCTTGAAGTGATGTTTATGTCTTTAGTCCTTTAAGGAAGCCATTGAAGGGTGGTGAGTTTCAACATTTGGTACATTCATCATTTCTTTCCTTTCCTTTAAGGTTTTATCATTGAAATTGCCATTTTGGAAGTGGAAAGAATTACAAAGGATTTGACTGAGGCAAGCCCCTATATGGAACAACATATTCTCTCTTTTTCAATGTGTAGGTTGTAGGTTTGGAAAGGATTGAAGAACCATTTTTCATTGTTACATTTGTTGTCATAAAAGTTTTCAAGGGATGGAAACTCCATTAGAGAATTTACTAATGAAATGTTGATAATGGGACAAGCTAAAAATAGAAGCTAAGATCTAGCACCAAAGGACCCTGAAAATTTGAGAAAGACACCCTAACAAAGGCCTAGTCACCTAGGGGTGACCCAGTCCTGCTACAACACTCAAATTTGACTTTTGGTTACAAGTACATATTAATATGCACTTTCCAAATCCACTTGCAGTGTTCTACTTCCATCTGTTTATATTAAGGAAATTACAATTATCATATTAGGTCATTTAGTTTATTTATTTTAATAATCTCAAATCATTCCTAGATAATTCTTATCCTCAAATAGATGTAGATACATGCCTGATTGACTCACTTATGAGGTTGTAAGTCAATCTATGCACCTTATTGATTTGCATCTTAATAAAATTATAGAAATAATGGAACAATAAACCTTAGTTCATTAGGGTGTAACACATGTTTTTTAATGTTTCCTTTTGGTGAACTTGACATTTTGACATCATAAATTTTTGATTTGGTAATCTTTCAAACTCTAGATCTAGGTTTTGCATCATTGTGTTTTGCATTTCTCATCTAGATTTTTTTCATTGTGTTTCACATTTAGGGTTGCATATTACATCATAAAAATTAAAAAAATTAAAAATATTGCATTCGTATTGCATCATAGGTTGCATTACAATGTGTTTTAGTTATTTAGATTAAATCTTCATTTAAAAATTTCATTCCAAAAAGTGTCATTTTGTTGAAAAATTGTCATATATTTGCATTTCCTTTGCATTGATTTTTTTGAAAAAATAGCCACTGTAAAATTTGTTTGTAGATAGGAACAATAACTTTAAACATCAATTTAAATATTTAGATTTTTAATTTTTAGAACCCTAAACAAAGACTCTATCACCTTGGGCGACCTTGTCCTTGTATGGGTGTCTCAAAAAACTTTTTTACATTGTTTTATCTCTATTTGCTCAATTGCATTATACTTGCTTATACATGTTTTGGACTTAGTAACTGCATTTTATAAATTATTTTGTATTTAGTTCATTTAGTGAAATAAAATGCATTGTCTACAATCAAAATTTGCATTCAAAATTATCAATTTCAGGTTTCTCATATTACAATCAATCAATTATTATATTTCAAATCTAAAAATTGCATTCACATTTGTTCAAAAATATTCAACATCATTGAATACTTGCATCTTCCATCAAATTGGGATACATTAAGAAAATTCTAGAAATTTATTTACTATTACAACTATTTGTAAGTAGAATCGGGATCCTTAAGCAGTTTAATTCACATACAAACTTTGATTTTTTTAAGCCCTTGACCAAGATCTAGTCACCATTGGGCAACCATGTCCTGCTTATCTTGGCTACAGAAAAAATATCTTAGACCTTTGTTATTGTGTTTAATATTTGATCCTACTTGTTGCTTCCAATTTCTAGGTACTTTCTATTTTTACTTAGTATATTGGTGCTCATCTAGGTTGCACTTTTGGTGTTGTGAAAATTGTATGAGTTTCACAATTTTGTGTCCTATTACCAATACTTCAGTGAGAAATAGTTCAAGACTCATGGAATCCCACACTATTGGTACATCCACTATGGATCTTGATTTCTCTAACCCTTTCACACCAAATTCTATTAATACTCAACCCATTTTGGATTCTCTCCCTAAAGATACAATTCCCATGACCTTACCATCGACCACTATCACTAGTGTTGAAACCATGGTAGCTCATGTCCCTGAAGAGAAATTGAAATAACTAAACAAAGCCTTAAAAAGAATTCAAAACTATGCCAGCACAAAATATATCATTGGCACAATAGTCCCTGTGATAGATAACATGAGGAAAGTGCTTGAAAATGACTAAGGATTAGAGGTAGTGCATAGTCGAGTCTACATCATAGACAATCAAGTACCTACAATGGCTAGTTACACTCACGCTTTGGGGTATACTCAAAGCCAAGGAGGAAGTTAACTTTCTCTTCCTACAACTATGGCCTCTATTCCTAGATACACAAATCCAATTATGACCATAATGATCCAAAAAAGAAATAGCTCCAACTCTGGGTATTTCTACTAGGAATACTTATAGTTTTTTCAACTCAAACATCATATCTCCAAACCCATCACCCTTCACAAACTTGCAATATAGTGGTCCCCCTAATACATATACACTTCCACTATTAAATAGGCATAGGACAACTGAGAGGGGAGAGGTGAATCAGTTGTCACACAAGTTCAAACTAAAAACTTTATCACTTATCAATTATTCAACCACACTATTTTGTTATTAAATATGAGCATGAAACACAAATAACAGAAAGTAAATCAACACAATGAACACCATATTTTAATGTGGAAAACCCAATAAGGGAAAAATCATGGTGAGGGTTAACTCACACTATATAGTACTTTCAAAAGAGGCTCACTACCAAAGAGAAGGACTCACTATCCAAGTACAAAGGATCACTACCTAAAAAAGGGACTCACTGTCCAACAAGGAGGCTCACTGCCTACACAATATTATACAAAATAGAATAAGGATTTACAACCCAAAATGAACTAGAAAGGTGCACCTATCATGTGTTGATACATTTTCAGAGATGCTCAGTATTTAGACTTTACAGCCTTCATTCTTCACTCATCAACTGCTACCTTTATGATCACACCTTCACATTCATTACTCGCTCACTATTTCTTGTATCTCTTCTTTGTTGTCTACACACATCCTTTCTTCACTCAAAAATTGTTTGCCATATATGTATATATATATACGATCTCCATCACAAGCATCAATTAGGTCATCCTAATTAGATTCCATTCATTTATAAAATATATCAAATATTGGTTCCAATAGATCACACAATATTTTCAAAATGTGATTTAACCATTAGCACATTACATTATGTCAGCTCAGACCAAGAGATAGATTGCACATAATTTTACATATCGTATCAAAATTAACTTAACAATTCAGCCAAGTATAGTCTTCAATGCAATCAATAGAATAATGTCACTTCATCATACGAGCACCTAAACATGAAATAACTTGATCATGCATTCCTTTAACATCCATAAGTAATTTCCCAAAACCACAATCAGAAGTTATCAATTGCAGATAAATGTGATCTAGAATATCAAAGAGATACCATAAATACTGGATCAACCATTGGAGAAGATAAGTTAGTTATACACACTAGTTTTAGAGTACCGGACCAAGCTACCAACATCTACCAACATGGTGACATAAATGACAACATATAGCTAACCTACTCATTCTTCCAACAATCTCCCCCTTTGTCATTGATGGCAACATGTAAACAAAATTCTCCTTCTTTTCTCAAAAAATTTTAACTTTGTCCACTATCTCCAACACTCTCCCCCTTTGAAATCAATGGAAAAGGGTGCCAAAAACAAGTGTAAATCTCGTGACATCAAAATCTCAAAATATTTCCAAAAACTTCAAAAACTTCCAACAATTTGTAGCTTTTAAGCAAATAGAAATTAAGTGAAGATGACATTCTTCACCTGGAATACCTTCTTATACCTTTCCTTGAGAACTAGATACAACTTCTTCAAATTGAATACAACATACTCTAATCTTGTGCATGTACTTTCCAATAATCCCAATAGAGAAAAAGAGGGTGACCAAGCTGCACTGGAGCATTGTTTCTCAACATCTTTTGCATCAATGAGAATTCCAGAAAGATGCTCTAACCAAACTTCAACAATCTCTTTAAGAAACCAGAAGGTCTTTGTCACATCATCTCTCTATCTTTGTGTAATGATTAGTTCAACCTATAATTCACCAACTCTTATTCTTTGCTTCCCTTCTTTATCTTCAAATATATCAAAATTATTTCCAATGTTGTTCACTTCAGCTTCATTTTGCTTCTGAAATTATCTATAGTTGTAAGCCACCGAAGACAATACTTGTAAACATCTAAAATTTCTTTAATACACTTCTTTTTTCCACAATCTATCCAAACAGTTTCTACTTAGCCTTTTCACATCTCCTTTCAACCAAGATTCCCATCTTGTGTCCATTCGGACCTTCAAGCAACATCCTTTCTTCAACAATCTTAATCAGATTTTCTAGAAACAAATCAGAAATAGCAAATACTTCAATACCTTCTAGAAGTAGATAATCTACCAGAGCATCATCAATTTTTAGTTTTTCAATAGGCAAGGAAGTATTCCATAGTTCACCAATCTTCTTCATTTTTCCTTCAACTATCATAGACTGGATGTCATTAGGATCAGGGGATTTAGTTCTAGTCAAAGATTCTTTCTCCTTCTCATCTGAAATGTCAATGATGTCTCTAGTTATCTCTTTTCTTCTTTTCAATTCTAGAGGGGAATCGCTAATAACAACCTCCATTTCTCTTTTTCTAGAGGAAGAGCCCACTTCAAATCGACTTGATGCAAATATACCAAAGCAAATTTTTTTTTCAAAGATGAGAAATACAACCTGCACATGTTTATATTATCTTCCAAAGACTCTAGATATCTGTAAATTTTCTTTCCAATAGAGACATCAGATTCCCACATCACATTATCTTTTCTCGGTAGAGAATTCAAAAAGTAAAACACCAGACATACCAACAAGGATCTAAAATGAAAGGGATAATTCTCAACCAATGACATTCAAACATTTTCAAGAAAATTCTCAAGTAACAAGCTACATAGATCAAACTATTTGTTCTCCTTAACCATCATGTGAGCAATATGTATGGTGATCGCCGAAGTTGAAATTCCATGGTTTCTGAAATAAATTTTGTATGAAATACCATATGCAACATACCTAATGACTGAATCAACAAGTGTATCAATTAGCAGTGCTTTAAGATATCTATTGATTCCAGTCAGCTCCTCCACATCTTTATATTTCAAAATTTTCCTTCTAGGGAGCTCTCCAACACTATAATAATCCAGTGATCGCTTCGATTGCTTCCTTTGAGATCAAGTAGGGTTTGTCCAAAACAATTTTTTTGTCCTTGAAATGACTCAACAAGAACAATATAACCTCTTTATCTGTAATCCACAAAAATTCACTCCATAAATCCATCCCTAGGGTTTTTATGTTCCATAATTCAACTTTGGTCAACCCTAGTTCAATTCCTTTCATTTTCCTATGATCATATTCTTCTAATTCAAAAATTTTCAAATTCAAATGGGTAACTCCACACAATCCACTATCCATTGTTATGATTTCTTGAAATTCAACAAAATGTCTTCGATTTTCTTCTTTCCTTATGCAATCAGGGAAAAGGTTTCCAAATTACCTGATATAATCTCTTTGAATTCCTTTGAAAAATGCTTCAGGGTTGCTCCAAAATCATTCTAGGCTTATGTTCAAGCTCTTCAAAAACATGATTTAACCAACCAAAAAAAAAACCTACAAACATCATCTTATACACCATCGAACTTACCCTAAAACACATTAAATGTGGTAGACACCAAAAAGATATTAAGTAATAGTCTTCATATCATAGAAAGCCCTTATTCAGTCCACAAATCCTCATGCCAACATATTTTCCTCAAGTTCCTTTTCCAACACCTCTGAATAATCATTCTTCTCATTCCAACCACATGCTAGCCTCTGACATGCCAATCTTACAGGGGTTTTTATGATCTTCTGATAATACTCTCCCTAAGACCATGCTAGTTCTAGATTCTTAAAAAATTCATATGTACCAGATGAGGGCATAGACACATCAGGAGTCTCAAGTTTTTCCTCTTCTTCTTTCTTCTTCCATATCTTATTCATCTCTTGCTTCATCTCTTACTTCATCTCTTCTTTGTCAATCATCTTTACCAGTTCACTCTTCTCTTCTGGAGCAGACTTCTTTCCTTTATTATTCTTACGCACTTTAGATACATGTCTAGGTTTGTTGCAATTATAACAAATCACACTTTTCTAATTAAATCATCTTCCACTATTCCTCGCTCTACACTAATTTTCCCTGTGTCTAAATTTATTGCAGGCATACCAGTAGCCATTAAAGAATTGATTCATTCTACCTTCATTAAACCTATTCCTCATTACTTGACTAATCATCCTTACTTGAGATCTGCATTTTGTAGCCTTATGTCCAAACTTACCACATTTAAAGTATTTTCTAGAAAGAGAACCATAAAACTGGTTTATCCTACTCCTACATTCAGTTTCTCTATGACCATATTTGTTACAAGAAAAATAAACAACATCAAAAGAGGGGTACCTCTATGCATTAGGCTGTCTCATAGGCAATTTTCTTGCAAAATTCCTTCTTTACTTCCTCTTGCCTTGATTCTTCTTCACATCTTTAGAACTTTCACAAGTATCAATTCCCAAGCCACTTTTGTCTTTACGTGGTTTCCATCCTACAAGTATTTCTTCAAGTTTACCAGAGCTAGATCTGAAATTATTTTCACAGAATTTAGCCTTTTCCAGTTCCACTCTTAAGTTTACTATCTCCTACTCGAGTCTAGAGCATTCATCAGACTTGTTCTACACCATTTTATTTAGAAATTATTCAATCCTCTTCTTCTCTTCTACTATCACTTTCATTCAAATTATCTCTTATTTTAGTTGTTCACTTACTTCTCAGTGTCTTTCCTTAAATTTCTTCAACTGTTCCTTCAATTTCTGAACACATTTGTTTGCTTCATCAAGATTCTCTTTCAGATCTCTATTTTCTCTTTCCACTTTATCAAGATCTTCAAGAGCAGTCTGGAGCTCTCCTTTATCATCCATTCAACTAGCCTTTAGGATCCTCCTTAAGTGGTTAAGTTCTACACAACCAAAAGCTCTTATACCAATTGTTAAACAGGTGCAGGACAACTGAGATGGGGGGTGAATCAGTTGTCACACAAGTTCAAACTAAAAACTTTATCACTTATCAATTCTTCAACCACACTATTATGTTATTAAATATGAGCATGAAACACAAATAATAGAAAGTAAATCAACACAATCAACACCATATTATTACGTGGAAAACCCAATAAGGGAAAAACCACGGTGAGGGTTAGCTCACACTATATATTACTTTCAAAAGAGGCTCACTTCCAAAGAGAAGGACTCACTATCCAAGTACAAAGGCTCACTTCCTACAAAAGGAACTCATTGTCAAACAAGGAGGCTCACTACCTATGCAAGATTATACAAAATAGAATAAGGCTTTACAACCCAAAATGAATATGAGAGATACACCTATCATGTGCTAATACAATTTTGAAGATGCTCAGTATTCAGACTTTACATCCTTAATTCTTCGCTCATCAACTATTGCCTTTTTTATCACGCCTTCACATTCATTACTCACTCACTATTTCTTCTATCCCTTCTTTTCTTTCTACACACACATCCTTTCTTCACTCAAATTTTTTTTTCCATATATGTATATATACATTTGATCTCCATCACAAGCATCAATTAGGTCAACCTAATTAGATGCCATTCATTTATAAAAGATATCAACTATTGGCTCCAATAGATCACACAATATTTTCAAAATGCAATTTAACAATTAGCACATTACATTATGTCAGCTTGGGCCAAGAGATAGATCACACATAAGTTTACATATCATATCAAAATTGACTTAACAAGTCAGCCATGTATAGTCTTCAATGCAATCAACAGAATAATGTCACTTCGTCGTATGAGCACCCGAACACGAAATAACCTGATCATGCATACCTTTAATATCCATAAGTAATTTCCCAAAACTACAATAAGAATTTGTCAACTATGGAGAAATGTGATCTAGAATACTAGAGAGGCACCAAAAATACTAGATCAGCCACTAGAGAAAATAAGTCAATTATACACACCAGTTTTACAGTACCCGACCAAGCTACCAACATCTACCAACATGGTGACATTAATGACAACATATAGATAACCTACTCATTCTTCCAACATCCACCATATTCACTTCATTCCCAAAACATGACAAGAAATGATTCTGTCATAAAACAACTCTTACAAAATGTGACATTCCTTCAACAAAAAATATCAACATTGAACCGAACTCATAATAAACAACCATCACAATATATCAAGAGAGACCCATTTTAATTGGAGATATTGAAAGTGAAAATTCCATAAAAAATAGAGATACCATTATTTGATAAATACAATGGTAAAGGAGACCCTAGCAACCATATATCCGCATACACAACCTTATGTAGTGATTTCATTTTTGAAGACAAGCTCTTGGCTAAAAATTTTCCCAGGTCATTAAAGGACATTTCCTTGGAGTGATTTTGTTCATTAACAAATAATTCAATTCACTCATTTAATGAGCTTATTGATTCCTTTCTCAACCATTTTCATGTGAAAATTTGTCCTAAGATCAATATAACTAGTTTAACACGATGCAAACAAAGACAAGGTGAAAAAGTTATAGATTTCATTAGCCACTATCATTTGGTACTATCATAAGTTAATATAATTCTTCTTTATGTAAAAATCCAATGGATGCTCATTAACAACTTACAAGAAAACATAAGAGAAAATTTCCTATTACAAAAATTTCCATCCTTTATAAGTTTGTGCATGGCACTTTTTTATTATCAGAATTCAATTAATAAGTATGAAGCATCTTCATCTAAACATACTGAGAATTCCAAGCCCATACATCAAACCAATTACCAAAAATTTAAGAAATAAAACATATATTTTAAAGATAATTCCATCCAAAACAAATCATTTTGATCTTAAAGTCATTGCCATAAGCTCTACACCATACCAACTTCGACCTAGATAAACAATTTACACCATTACTTGATTCCCTCCATTCAATCATGTTGCAACTCTTGAGTAAGAACCTAATTCATTTACCTCCTATAAATTCTATAGACACAACCAAACCCTTACCACCAAATTATAACCCACATTTCTTTTTCTAATATCACTAACAAAGTGGACATGACAGAAAGCTATGCATGCATCATAAACATCAAGTTTTGGACCTCATCAATTCTAATCATATTTAGTTGGGAGATGTTAATGATAAAGGAAATAATTCAATTTCCCCACCCAAATAGAATTTACAAATATTCACTAACCTAATGCCAAATCATTCCACTAACTTTATGAAAAATAGTGAAGTCAAGAATGATGTGATGAATTTTGATAGGATTGAGGAAATAAATGATGATAATGAAGATGATAAGAGTAATAATGAGGATGATCTACAAGGAATGATTGGTCTTATAGATGTGCAACCCTGTAAGGGACAAACCACTTTGCTACCTAACATTAATTTCACACATATTGATGCCTCTATACATGTAGCTGATGGTCCTCTCTATATTTCCAGATGTATTAATGACAAGCCTACAACTAGGATACTTATTGATCTTGTTTGTTTAGAGAATATGATCACTGAGGAATTATTGCTTTTGTATGAACTCTATCAATAATCTTATGAACAATAGAAATCATCTATTAAAACACATAATGGTGTTTCTTTCCCTATAATAGTTTCTATCACTCTTCCATTGAAAGTTGGACCAAAGCAATTAGACATCTTATTCTCCATCATCCTATCATTAGACCAATTTTGTGTGAAGCTAGGCTACCCATGGTTATGCTCCATGAATGTTGTCCCGTTTGTTATTCACAAGTGAATAAAGTTTCCCTTTAAAAATGAGATATTTATAGTGCACCATAGTGGATTCAATCCTTTGTCTTCCCATGGGAATTTTTCATTGGATTTATTTTGGATTGGACCTATGCAATCTATAAAGCCTCGAGAATATTTCTTTTTTAGGTCATATCAAAATTTCAAAGAAAATCACATAGTGGAATTATATCTTAGCAATATTCCTGAGTGGGATAGGTCCACAATTGTTCCTTCTCTCCAACCTACCATTGATGAACTTATGATTGAGCCAAAAATCCTTCTAAGTAACCAACATAAGTACACTACAGTTCCTCCACCACTTTCTTACAAAAGACCAAGAGATAATAAAATGATTCATTTTGTTCCACCAAAGATAAAACAAGTATAGAGACCTAAAAGGATAGTGGTTTCCCAAACCCTTGTGGTTCCTTCAATTCCTCCCATAAGGGAAGAAAAGAGATTGATGGTTGATAAACTTGCTCCTACTCCATCACAACTTGAAAAACCATGCAAAAATAAATTGTCATTTCATGCCACCCTTTGATGACCCATCATTGATAACCAATTTGAGAGATCCCCCATGGGCCATCTTTCATTTTTTTTCCTTGAAGTTTCCTAAATTTGGCTAATTCCTAGATTTTTGGGGTTTTGGGTTGTCTCTTACTTGATTACCTTCATGCTTTCTCCATCGCTCATTTTCCTTCTTACTTTCCTTCCATTTTTTCTTCTAAGTGGTTGGGTTTTGTGATGCAAAGGGTAAGAGACTTTTGGAAACACACAAAGATTTCAAGTATTGCAAAGATGCAATCTCAACCACTCTTCCAAGCGCTCTGATGGAGACAAAGCCTAAATGGCTCACTTATTAATCAAATCCTTCTCCAATGGTTCCAAACCCTAGGAATGATCTTAAGGGGCACAATTACACTTGTCTTGAAGGTTTCCAAAAGCCCAAACCTCTGTCTTGAACAAAATCCACTTTTCCACCTTAAGCAGCCTTCTAGCCCTATTAGGCCTCTAGCGAAGGATTTTAGACTTTTCTCTCAAATTTCCCAAAGGAAACTCCAAAATAATGACTAATTAAGTTTTTTTTTATTATGGTAAACAACATATCAACTCCATGATGGCACTTGTTTCAGAACTCACCAACCAAAATCTGTTGTTTCCTCAAAAACTAGGCCTAATTAGCCCTCTTTTCCAAAGCAACCCCTCTTTAAACTCAACCCCTAACCATGAAATTTTTAGAAGTCTCTTAAAATGACTCAAAACCAAATATTCCAAGTTTTTAGGCCTCTATGACACCTCTAACATGCTCAAACACAAAACCCTCCTTAACTTGCCTCAAAACTAGGGCTTCTTGAAAACTAACCTTCCAATCACTTCCAAAACTTTCTCATTGACTATACACCATTATGACAACATATTGAATCATTACCAACTCAAAAAATTACCCCTCCTTCAGGTAGATCTTCCATTGCTATACCCTAGGGTCCATCTTCATGCTTTTTACTTTGCCAAATCATTGTGCACACATTAGTTTTCCTCTTCCCTGCATATTACTTTGTTAGTTTATTATGGTTCATGTTAAATGTGATCCATTTCACAAGATATAGTCATAATCTCCCATGAAATGGATCATTCATTCATTAAAAACTCACAAAACAAGTGCAAAATATGTCTTTTCATGTAGACAGTCAATAAAAACATACAAGAATTGATCCCCTTTGCTGATCAGTGCATGTAAGAGGTGTTAAAACATGTAAATATAAACTCCTAAAGCATTCAACTACATATATCTTCAATAGGAATCAGTGGTTCATCAAGAAAACATAGAAAAATGCAAGAAAACGAAAATTTTATTGTGTTTTTTGAGAACAGTCCATACAATGCTTGCACCAATTGATCAACCTCCATGCAAATGATTCTTTTGGGTTTATAGACCCATTCCCCAACCGAAAAAACTATTTTTCATTGATTTTATCTCATTAAAGTGATTAAATCTCCTAAAACCCATTTACCTGCCTAAAGTGGATTTTCAAATATTTGAATTTACAAACTTGAAATTTATTAAATTCTACCACCTAAAAACTATTGGATCTTCAATATCCAACCTTGTTTGACACAAAAAAATCATAATAAACCTATCTAACCTCATAGATCATTATTTTTCCATTTACAAAGCATTTTGGTCCTAGGGTCCTTATCAGGACCATTAGGACATTTGACTCCTTTCAAGTTCTTTCCCATTTCAAAAGCCATTATAGGCTTCAAAAGATTATAATTGATGTTTTGATTTGATGGAAAGGTCCTCCTGACCCTTGCACACTTCTAACCTTTGAAGAGCTTCTTGAAGGCCTTGGGTGCTCCTGCACCATTTTGGCCTTTGCCCTTACCCTTTACCCCTTCCTGATCTCTCATGGGAAGCCTCAAGCCTTACCCCTGATCACTGAAGCTAGATTAAGTTTTTAGGACTTGTCTAAGTCTTGGTTTATTAGACTTCATGGATTGGTCTTCCCTCTCTCCTCTTATATTTTTCACCTTTCTTCTATCGTCCTTTGGGTATAGTCTTTCGCCCTTACCTCTTCCCTCTTACTGCTTTCACTTTGCAACACATAAGCCTTCCTCCTAACCTTCGATTGTTGAAATCTCACCTCTTGCCTTTGGACTTCAAAATTTTTACTTTCTTCCTTCTCCCTTCTCACTTTCACTCTTCTATTTGAAAATTCGACAAGTGTCAAGTTTTTCGGATGTCAACCTTTGTCCTTATCCTTTACCTCTTAGCTTTCACTGTTAAGAGGTAACCCTTCTCTTCAACCTCGATGGTTCCTTTGGACTTCACAGTTCCTTCTCCTTCTTCTCTTTTGGTATGTAGTAAGCTTGACCTCTAACCCCCAACAATGTGAAATTTTTGGTGCTCTATACAATTTAATTCATAGGCTTGTAAAGGTCTTCTTTTGGGCCCAACAGCCCGACCTTTTGATAGATTTTGGTGTGTTTTTCTCCATGAAATTTTTAATGCTCAATTCAACTTTTGAGCAGCCTATCTTGGTTCTTGGGCTTCAAGGATGACATTAATTTCTCCCCTCACCTTCAGCAAGTGGATTTCATGGGCACCCATGCCCATTTATTACTCTTTATTGAATTTCATTATGAATCTATGCCCTAATCAATATTTTTATGGGATGGATCCATTATTTCATGCATAGTCTTTTCTGCTAACCTTGGTTAGGGTTAGGGTTTAACTTGTGCTTCTAGGTTATGCCTGATCTATAAAGGTAAGAAATGTATTCATTTATTAGGTTCTTCTTCTTTTGGATCCTTTGGGGTTTTTCTTTTGTAGACTGGTTCAAGCAGCCTAGTTTCATTTCATGCCATTGAGGAAGTGGTGCCTTCTTCAATGTTTCAGTCTTTGGAGGAAGTTCTACAAGCACCTGGTGAATTTGCAAGATGCATCTTTGGGTGACTCTATTGGTATGTACCCAAAATCTCTAGTTGGGTAGTCCTCCTCTACTTTCCTGTCAAAATTTAAAAGTGTTTCCTATAATTCCCATGCTTAAAAATGTCATATTATAATAGAAACCATATGTATACCCCACCATTTCATGATAATGCCAACTTTATTCCTCCTAATCAGCCATATTAGGCTGGTTATGCCTCCCATTTCATTCCACAAAACCCTACTATTGTGGGTTATCAACCTTCTCAAAATGCATACCACCCACCCCACTCTGCTCAGTCTTCTTGCACACCTACATATTCTTATCAACAACCCCAAGAGACTCATCATTTTCAAAATCTGCCTTATTTCTCTCCTACTCAACCCTAAAATTTTGATAATTTGAGTGCAAGTGAAATTACAAGAATTTTTCTTTATTTCAATAGACAAATTGATGAGCTTAAGAGACAACAAGAGTTTTACCTACATCAAGAAGAGTGAGCTAATCAAGCCTACTAGGGGCAGTAGTGTTGTTTCCCACAACATGATGAGATTTTCCATCAGGTTCATTATTCACTACAGTAAGAGTTAGAAGCTCGATGGAGGTATGAGTAGTAGTTGGAGGCACAAAAAAGGCAACAACAAGAGGAGTATACAAAAAATGATTTTGTTGCTAGGGAAGAGAAAATCCTTCTTCCCCTTGCTCTAGCACAAGTGCTCAAGACTCGGGTAGCCCCATGTGTACCTAGTTTCAAGCAAGCACCTCCACCATTTATAGAACAACCTTCTAAGGAGGAGGTAAGAAAGGATAAATTTGCAAGTTTCAAGAACCCTAGCAAGCCTCTTGAAACTCATATTATCCCTCCTTTTGTTCCAGAACAACCTATTATGCAAGAGGTTTGCAAGCATAAAATTTTCAATTTCAAGAATCCCAATCAGCCCCTTGAAACTCCCATTCAACCTCTTGTGTCATCAAGTAGATCATCTATGTTGGAGATCCTAAGTTTTATGTGCCTCCATTCCTCACAAGAACCTATCCTTGAGGGGGTTTCTATTGAGGATCCTTCATGTGCTCAAAATAATGAGTGTCTTGCTCTACTGCAAGAAAAAATTGAAGATGAAATAGTGTTGCAGCAACAAGGCATTAAAAAGGTAGAAAAAATTGATACGGTAGAGGAATCAGTCCTCTCTTTTGATGTCATTCCATTTTTTTTTGAATATGGGAAGGAAATATCACACATACCTATATCAAAAAAATCTTTTGAGAAGCTTGGTTTGGGATTTATGGATGAAGACAACTCCACAGTTTTGGAACAGTAGTAGCAGATTTGTTTAGCCCCTATTATTATGGATGAAGATCCACAATCTATTGAGGACTGTAGTTTTGAGGTGGAGGACCTTTCTTTTAGGTTTAAATGTCAAATCATCACCTCCAAAAGAGGAGCTTTGTGGGTAGCAACATGAGATTAAGGAAACTATAGACATGTAAAATTGACCTAAAACATATCACACACACTAAATGACATTTTCACATCATTAACATCATTAACATCATTATCATTAAATATCACTACATTTCACATCAATTTCATCTAAAACCCTAATTTCCCCTATTAATTGAATAATACAACATTATTTAATTAATTCACATTTTCATTATTTTCAGCGAATTAGATAAATTCCATTTATTTAATAAAGTCCTAAAAACCCTATTTCTACTATTAATTGAATAAAATGACATTATTTAACTAATTCACGTTTCTATCATTTTGACCAATTAAATAAATTATATCTATTTAATAAATTTCTAATCTAACTTTATTCATCCTGATTGATTAAATAATTCCAATTATTTAATTATGTTGCCAATCCACTTTATTCCCCCAAGTTAATTGAATTATTAAATCATAATAATTTAATTACGACACTTTCCCTCCAAAATTTTAAATAATTAAATCAAACTATTCATATTATCATCAAAACTCAAATCAAACTAATACAACTTTGTTTGCAAAAGTCAAACTTGATTTGCACGTTCAAATCCAAAATGAATGAATTAATTGATCATTCTCAACCACTTTTCTGATTGAGTAAATTATGATCCCATGATCTCTCAATCTAATCTTGATAGATCAATCTATTTCTAATTAAGAAAACTACAATTGTCTAACTGATCAATCTATTCCTCAATTCCACTAATCATTCAATCTATTTCTATAATCACACAAATTGTGCAATATATTTTGCATAGATTATTCATGCCTAAATCCTCTCAACATCTCTCAACCATCGATCTTGATTCAACATTGTTTAATCCTGACTGTCCATTTCAAATCAAATTTTCTATATAACAAACCTCTTTCCCTACAAAATAGGATTGAAGAATCAACCTATTCAGACAATGAAGTAATGCCAAAACACCATTGATAAAGCTTCATTCTTCAATCAACCAACACATCGTATCATTCTTCAAGCTTTCACACATGAACTATGGAGGCTTCACAGTGATACAAGCAACCACATCCTCACGAATACACTCCAATACGAGATGGGTAATAGTTTTTCTATTGAATTTAGTTTTTTATGTATTTCATTTTCATGTTCTTGAATTCAGTATTCTTAATTGTGCATTTTGTAAGTGTAGGAATAGATCTTAGATTAGTGTTCTTGATTATTAGATCAGATTCTAATTTCAAGTACGTTTATCTTATTTAACATCTATGATTTCCCCCCTCACACATTCTGGCATTCCTAGTGGGACCATGGTACGAAATACTAACATTTCTATGATTTTAAATTGAAGTTGTAGGTTTCCAGAGCACTTTTGAAAAAATTTCACACACTATTCAAGAAATTTTCATAATTTCCTGTCAAGAAATCTACACACTTGACTCTGAAAACCATGCTATTGACACTAAAACCTGCACATTTGCAAATTTTCAGTGCATCTGACTAATGATAGAGGGTGCACTTGAAATTTTTCAATGCTTTTACTCTCTAATAGAGGGCACACTTACTGATTTTTTAGTGCTTTTTTCTCTGTCAAACTTGTGTCCAAGATCTGCAAACTGAAAAATTGATTTTTTTACTAACAAATCCTATATTTTGAATGTGTGATAAGTATTAATGTTTGTGTATGCAGAATCAAGAAACAACTAACATATTTTTTTGTAGGGAAGATGAACGATCAAAGAACTCCATATTTACAATGCTTTTTTTAAGTTGGGAATATTTTATTTTAGTGCATAAAAAGAACAACACAATTTTTTTTGGTGCTCCTAAAATTGAACCATTTCAATGCTTTTTAAGTTAGGAATCTTTTGTTTTCATGCTTGAAAATAACCCACAAACAAACACAAATTTGTCTTTTTTTCTCTAAAAATGAATAATTTGAAAGCTTTCTTAAAATTGGAATCTTTATTTGGTGCTTAAAAAGAACAACACAAATGAACACTTCATTTTTGGTGCTCTTAAAAATGAACCATTTCAAAGCTTTCTTAAGTTAGGATTTTTTGTTTGGTGCATAAAAAGAACAACAAACTTTTAATTTGGTGCTCTAAAAAGTTTTCAACTTTGAAAGTAACACTTGAATGCTTCATTTTTGTTTAAGTGACTAAAATGACTTTTCTTTTGTTGACATACACTCACATTTATTTTTGTTGACCAATTAAGACCAGGATCGCTTTAGAAACACCCAAATTTGGGCTTAAAAATGGACAAATCATTCTTTCTTTCTTGCATCTTTGCTATGATATTTACTAATGCCTAGAACACTTCCATTGGATTGAATTAAAAAGAATCGTTGATATCTTATTCACATATTTTTGGGGATAGCACCACTTCAGGTGCTTAAAAAAATCAAATTCCTATGAATTGTATGTTGTGCATTCAATGTTTGGCAAGCTAGATGGCTTTATTCTCCCCTCACACCTTTTGGAAATCTTGGGTGAGTGAAAACATCTTGAGCTTCACACCTTTATTTTCAAATCATACCTTTAGAAGGCCTACCTATTGAGACACATCCCACACCAAAGAACTCATAGGTGACACAAGCGGTAATCTCATTCTAGACCGCTATATAAATAAATTATGGGTGTGAGGAAATTTCATCACCCACTGGGTGCTACTGACCTATACTGACATCAGTCTCCCCCAGTATCTATGTGATACATAAAAATCCATAAGGGCTGGGAGGCATCTTAATTGAGAAAAACACCACATGTATAGAGATTTGAAAATAATAATCCCATAACATTACTAAGAGCCAAATTGTTTTAGAAGCTACCCATTTATCCAAAAAACATTCTTTGAAATTGGTGCATCGTAATTTACTTCTGAGAAGTTACTCACAAAGTTCAACTATAGCCCCACACCATAATTTGCATGTAAAATCGTCCCTTCAGGGCATGAGGCAAGCCTACCTAAAAGAATGGTTTCTATCTCTAGGGTTGTAAATGTTTGTTTATGTTAAACTTTCCAAATACATTCAAAACAAACTTGGCATCAAACTCTGTGATTGATCTAGAAAGAACACATCCAAATAAACACTAAACATGATGGTTGAATTGCAAACCATTTGAATTAATTTATGTTTTTAAGAGAAGCCCTATATTTCCACTCCTTGAAAGGATTTCCTTAAAGGTTTCTGAATATTCAAACTTTAATTTCAAGCTGCATTAGATCAAAGTAAACATTTGGAAACTATGGCTTGGGTGTCATGATTTCATAACTTAAAGCCATAGAAATGAAGGTCACACAAGTCTATTCTTTTTTAGTCAATCAAGTATTGTTGTATCACTTGCCATACTCCAAACATAGAGAAATTGAGAAAAAAACCAACTTCAACTTGCAAAAATCTGAAGAAAGATTACTCAAACTAGAAAAAAAACACACTGAGACCACCTTTGCACAAAATTCTAGTGCAGTTGTCACATTTTCTGACATAGTTGCTAAAAATTCATTGCATTTACTCTCTATCCTAGAAACTTCAATGATGAAAGTTAGTTGCATTTGATATAATCAACACACTTGATGTGGAACTCATGCACTTGCTTCTAAGAAACTAGTGCAGTTGCCAAGAATCTGCTCATCATTGCCTAAAGAAACTCACTTTTTCTTGAGTAATCATTTCATCTGAAAAAAACACATAGAAGTTGCACTTTCCATTCTAGCTCGCACTTTCTTCTCAAAAACCCACACACTTGACATATTTCAGGATGCATTTGATAAATTTGGCCATTGTTGCTCACATTTTTGCACCTTTGCTCATAAACCAACACTATTGCTCTATCCCACTGACAACTGGGAAAAAAAAATTCAAAGTTGCTTATAGGATCTTTGTTAGAATGAAACAATTGGAAAACTAGATAAGTCATATAGCCCTTCATCTGTCATTTCCATCCTAATTTTTAGGAATCAAAATCAAAACAAACCATTGGGATCATTCCTTCACTTATACATCTAAGATATTAATAGTTACTTGAGTCAAATGGCTAGTTCAAGTAAGCTTTTCTGCAACATATCCTCTAGACAAGGAAGTGAAATATCGACCCTACTCCTTCAACATTTTAAGTTCTAAAAAGTAGCACCATTCCAAAATAGCATTCAAACCTTAGGGTCTTGAGCTTCAGAGCAACTATCTCAAAACACCATTACAGTTTATGACCATCTTGTGACCAACTACTCCAGTTCAACAACTGAACCTTGTAACATTGATCCTCCAACCTAGTCTCACACACATTAAAGGTGAACAAATTGATATCATTAGCAGTTGAAGAACCTTCATAATTTGAGAAAAACAAAACACCCAATCAATGGAGAAATGCAACAGCCATCTTAGACAAAGAGGAAGAGAAAGAAGACCTAGCAGCCAAAAGACCCATATTACCACCCCTTGTGTGGCAATAGATATACACCCCTCATGATCTCTAGCAAGAGAAAAATCCTTAGATCTAGCAAGAGAAAAATCCTTAAGTGGAAATCCATATTATGACTTTCAAAGAACCACCCTACCTTAAAGTTTTCTAAAGGGTACATCTTAAGAAGATACCACACCCGTCAAAATACACTAGAACATTTCTATTTTCACTTTTCAATGGGCCATCCACCCTTGGATATAATGCACTAAAAATCAAAAAACAAAAGAAACTTTCATTTCCCTTAAAACAGAAAATTCAAAAAAAAAAGCAACTTTCTTTTCCCTTAAAACATAAAATCCAAAAACAAAAGCATTTTCCATTCCATAACTACGAGTCATGAAAATGTTCACAAGAGCTTGGCAGTTGTTTACGACAACTACAAGATCACAACACAAGAAGAACATGGAAGCAAACAAGAACAATGCTGACATCCCACCAACAAAAACCACAAACAACAAAGTTGGCCCATGGGGCTATAGGTCAAGTGACCTTGAAACACCCCAAAAGTAGCCTATGTACAAAGACACATTCAGTGAGGAAGAGATAAACCATAAATGACATGAAGTGATAGAACAAAACAAGAAGGACCCAGAAAGAGTAATTATAGAGGAGGTATATATTGAAGAAGAGATAAATGATAAGGAACAATTTGAACACTCCAACAACCCAAAAGTGCTCAAACTAATGGAAAAATTGTTGAGAAAGGACCCCAACTCATATTTCTTCAAGTTAGCATAGAGTGGTACTAAATTACTAGTGGAATTCAATGTGGAGGCTCTCAAAGATCCCAATCATATTCCCGTAGGGGATAAATTAGTTGTGAGAAAGATATATAAACCCACAAAGTTTCCTAACATTCCACCCATATTCTCACAAAACAGTGGACAAACCAAGGAAAGCCCCTTGTATAGAAAACCAACTCAGATTGAACAAGCAGTAGTATCACAACAATATCAAGGAAGACCATCCTAGTACATACCACAAAACAACAATCCTCCTCTAGGATAATATGTACCTCAAAACACTTTGAATGTTGACCCTTCCCAAAACACGCAGTGCCATCAACCAAGTGGACCACAAGGTCCTCTTCAAGATCAGTACCATCAACAAGGTGGATTGCAGTGTCCCTTTCCATATCAGTCCCACTAGCAAGGTGTGCCACAGGGTACCCTTCTTCAGTCATCCCATCAACAAGGTAACCCACCAACACACCATGAGGGAAACCTTTAGTATAGTTTGTCCTAGCAACAAGGTGTGCCATAGGCCACCCTTCTTTAGTCATCCCATCAACAAGGTAACCCACCAATGCACCGTCAAGGAAACCTTTAGTATAGTCCTTCCCAGCAACAAGGTGTTCCACAGGGCACCCTTCTTCAGTCATCCCATCAGTAAGATAACATGCCAATGCACCATCAGGGAAACCTTCAATATATTCCATCCCAACAACAAGGTGTAGCACAAGGAACACTTCTTCAATCATCCCATCAACAAGGTAACCCACCAACACACCATTAGGGAAACCTTTAATATAGTTCATCCCAAAAATAAGGTATACCATAGGGCACCCTTCTTCAATCATCCCACCAACTCACCATTAGGAAAACCTTCAGTATAGTTCATATCAACAACCAAGTGTGCCATAGGGTACTCCTCCCAATTCATCCTACCAACAAGGTGTCCCGCTAATGCATCAACAAGGTAACCTTTAGAATACTTCATCCCAACAACAAGGAGCAAACCCTCCTTTCAAACAAGGACCTAACCCACCCTCTGTTCAAAACAACTACCAAGGTTCAATGTAAGGAAGTTAAGGTAGCAAAACAACTTCCTACATTAATCCTTAGAGGAGAATAATGCAAAACTTTTACAAATATTTAACAGTTACAAAAACTTAAACATAAATAAGCATAAATATCATGCATACCACGACACAGTGATTTACATGGGGAAAAACCTTTTGAGAGAAAAACCCCTCCAAAAGCCACCCAATATATTATTTAGCAATCACAAATATTACTATATACTTATAGAGCAAGATTCTCATAGGAGTATCAACACTCAAAGATCAAGAGACAACATGACCGTTATTAGACTCTCAAAATACAACACCGTCTCTCTACTGTAGTCATAATACAATGCCCTCATAAAATAGAGTTACATTCTAGGGTAGGACAGGCCAACAAAACATATTCCATTAGATTTAAAACCTAATAATGAATGGTCCATATTTACAATATATCCTTTATTTAATGTATGTTGGCCCTTCTAGAAGTTTCCTGAAAAAGTTAACACGCTCACATTTTGTTCCATGTTTCCATTGTATACACCTATCAATGTAACTAGGAAACATATATATAAATATATATACTTCCTATCAACAATAAACCGCATATAATTGCAAGGTTGAGACACATTTTCCCAATAAATTTCCCATTTTTTGAACACCTTGCAAGAAACATAAGGGTGTAAACATCGTCTCTTTAATTGCTAGGGGCCAAAAGGCCCATAGTCTCTAAACACCATCTAAATTTCTTTCTGCTCACATGCTTAGTTAAAGAATCAACAACATTCATCAAAGTCTCTAAACTAGCTTCACCCTGCCATCTTCGACCATATCTCTAACAAAATGATATTGTACATCAATGTGCTTGGTCTTGGCATGAAATGTCAGGTTCTTGGCTAGACATATCACACTTTGACTGTCACAATAAATTTTCATTGCACCTTGTTTTATACCAATATATGAACACAGTATCTCAAGCCAAATGGATTTTTTACAAGCATGAGTAGCTGCCATATGCTCTACTTTAGTAGTGGACAAAGGAACCACAACCTGTCGCTTACTCATCCAACTAATTGCAGCACCAAATAAAGTAAACACATAAGCATTGGTGGGTTTTCTGCTATCAACATCACTTGCCCATTCTAAATCCACATAACCATGAATATCAAGGGAAATGTCATCTTTAGTCATATTACTATGATAACATAAGGAATAATCTGAGGTACCTCGTAAATATCTAAAGACTCTTTTAACTGTATCCCAATGAACTCTACCAAGATTAGACATATATCTGCAAAGAACTCCCACTACTTGGGAAATATCTGGTCTAGTACAAACAATAACATACATCAAACTTCTAATTGCACTCTGGTAAGGAACTCTGGTCATACCTTCCATATCCAATGGGGATGTTGGAAAATCTAAAATAGATAACTTTTTTCCAACTGAAATAGGAACACACAATGATCTACAATCCTACATATCAAACCTCTATAAAATTGAATTCACATACTTACTTTGGGCAAGCCATAGCTTTCTATTCACTCTATCTCTTTTAATTTTCATCCCAAGAATGTGTTTAGCTACACCAAGATCTTTCATTTCAAATTTAGCAGCAAGTTGAGATTTCAATTCTAAAATCATACCTTTCCCTTTGCCAATAAATAGCATATCATCAACATATAATGCAATAAATAGGGAACAATCACCATCAATTTTATAATAAACACAATGATCTGATTTAGAATGCTCAAATCCCAAACTCAACACATATGTGTCAAATTTTTGGTACCACAACCTAGGAATCTGGTTTAAAACATACAAAGATTTCTTCAATTTTCAAACCAATTTACTTTTACCTTTCACCACGTAGTGCTATAGATGTGTCATATAAATATCCCCCTCCAAATCACCATGAAGGAAAGTAGTTTTCACATCCATTTTCTCAACCTCTAAATCATAAGCAGTAGCAATAGAAATAAAAAATCTAATGGATGTCATTTTTTCAACATGAGAAAATATCTCACTATAATCAACACACTCAACTTGAGAGTAACCCTTCCCATCCAACCTTTCTTTGTATTTCTCAATACTTCCATTTGAACCAATCTTTTTCTTGAACACCCATTTACAACCAATAGCTTTTCATCATTCAGGAAATGGTACAAGATCCCATGTATCATTCTTTTTCAAATATTTCATTTCTTCATCAATAGCAATCTTCCAGGATTCTGCATCATTCATACCTAGTGCCTCTTATATAGATGTAGGTTCATCCATGTTAGTATTTGAATAAAAAATACATCTCCAATCACTAGGTGAATACCTTTCAAGTGGTTGTCTATGTCTTGTAGACCTACGAAGAAGTTGAGTTGGAGGTTCTTCCTCCTCTTCTAAAGATCTAGAGCTAGATGAGCTCTCCTCAACTTCTTGTTTATCCTTGGGCCTTGATTCAACTTTCTTAGGTGTAGAAGGAAATTGAATCACATCTTCTTGCTTACTTTGTTTTTTCTGCAATGTAATAAAAGAAGGCTTATTTTCTCTAAAAATCGACTTCTACTATGTATTACCTTCTGTGAAACAGGATCCAAAAGCTTGTATCCTTTCACACCATAACTATATCCAATGAAGATACATTTCACAACTTTTTTTCAAACTTTGTTCACTTATCCTTTGGCACATGTGCATATGCCTTGCAACCAAAAACTCTAAGATGTCTCAGTGAAGGCTTGTGACCCGGCCATGCCTCTATAGGTGTCTTATCAATAAGAGTTGATGTAGCAGACCTGTTAATTAGGTAATAGGCAGTGGCAATAGCTTCAACCCAAAACCTTTGTTCTAGATTCGCACCACTCAACATACTCCTAGCCTTCTCCATCAATGTCTTGTTCATTCTTTTTACAACTCCATTTTGTTGTGGAGAATATAGAGTTGTCTTTTGTCTATGAATACCACAATATTTATAGAATCTATTAAAATCATTAGAGAAAAATTCACTTCCATTATCAGTCCTTAAACATTTTATTTTATTTCTAGTCTGTAACTCAACCATTGCTTTAATTCTTTAAATCGACTCAAAACTTCAAATTTACTCTTTATAAAATACACCCATGTCCTTCTACTATAAGCATCAATAAATGAAACATAATATGTGATTTACCAATTGAAGGAATATCTGCAGGACCAAACACATCAGAAGTAATAAGATCCAATACACCATAAGATTTATGAGAACTCGAGTAAAAATGAACACAATTTTTTTTCCATAAATGCAATGCTCATAGAAATTAGATTCAAGATTACAATCAGATAGACCTTCAACAAGGTTTTTATTTTTCAAGGTCCTTAGACCATTTTCTCCAATGTGGCCAAGCCTCGGGTTCCATAACATAGTTTTCTCTATAGGTAACTTTGTCTCAGAAGAAAGAGCATCCTTGGGTACCCAAAAGCCATGACCATCTACTGAAGGTAAAACACTCACTTCTTCCATAGACTTGCTTTTCACCAAAGTACTATTGCACTCAATAGTGCATGCATCCAAATTATGTAATTTTCCATATTTGACACCTCTACCAATGACCATAGAACCTTTAACCATCTTGCATCCTGCATCAAAAAATACTATCTACACACCTGCATCTATTAGTTTGCTTACAAATAACAAATTTTGTGCTAATCCATGGATATGCAACCTAATTTAAACTTTACCATGGCCAACAATGTCTAAATGAGAATCATCACCCAAGTACACCTTACCTCCATCAAATTCTTCATATTCAAAAAACCAATCTCTATTAAAGTTCATATGAAAACATGCGTCTGAGTCAATTAACCATGCATCATTACCTACAAGAGTTTCCAAAGTTGTGATGAATGTGTCACCATCTTCCTTCTCAGACTCAAGATCAAAATTAGCTTTCTTATTTTTCTTCTTTTCTTCTTTGCATTCCTTACAAAAATTTCAAGGCTTACCATAGTTCCAGGAAATAAATTTGGACTTTCCAAGAGATTTAGATCTCCCCCTAGACTTGGATTTTTCATGCTTCTCATTCTTATTTCCTTCTTCCTTAGCTCTTCCACAAATATTTAGGGCCTCCTTTTTAGTGATGGATACCTTCCTCCTCATTTCTTTAGAAAGCAAAGAACCCATCACATCTTCATTCTTCAATATAACAAAAGTACTACCAATAGCCATAGCAAGAGAATCCCATGAATTAGGAAAAGTACAATGCAAGATATGACATTTCTCTTCCTCATCCATTTTGATGCCAATTGAGCCACCAAAATATTTAATGCTTTCAGGTGATTTATGATTCATCCACCCTCTTCCATTCTCAAGGAATACAACTTATTCTTCAAGAAAATATTGTTCACTAAAGATTCGGCCTGATACATCTCACCAGGATTCTTTGATACTTTTTGTGCAAAGGTCTCCTCATGGAAATTAATTAAAATAGAGTCTACCAAGCACAATCTGATTAGAACCTTCGCTTTATGGTCCATAACATCATATTGAGCAGCCTGAGTAGGATCTGTAGGCCTTGAAATATTCTCATCAACAACATCCCACAGATCTCAATCTATCAACATATCCTCCATCTTTAGCATCCACATTTCAAAATTATTTCCAAAAAAATTATCCACCTCTATTCTCCCTAATGAACTTTCCATCTTCAAATTCCTACAACAAGATCACAAAGTATCATTTGCACAAGCTCCTACTCAAACTTAAATTAGTCCAAAAAACCCAACAATGCACAACTGAAACCAAAGGTAACTAGGATCTAATACTACTTGTAAGAAAGTTAAGGAAGTAGAAAAACTTCCTACACTAATATTGAGAGGAGAATAATGCAAAAATTTTGTATATCTTTAACAGTTATAGAAACTTAAATAGAAATAAACATAAATATCATGCATACCATGACACAGTGATTTACATGAGGAAAACCCTTTCGAGACCAAAATCCACCCAATATATTATTTAGAAATCACAAATATTAGAATGTACTTGCAGAGAAAACTTCTCATGGGAGTATCACCACTCAGATATCAAGAGACAACATGAACGCTATCAAACTCTCAGAATACATCATTGTCTCTCTACTACACCCATAATACAACACCCTCATAAAATAAAGTTACATTCTAGGGAAAGATAGACCAATAAAATATATGTCATTAGATCTAAAACCTAATAATGAATGGTCCAGATTTATAATATATATCCTTTATTTAATGTATGTCAATCATTCTAGAAGTTTCCTGAAAAAGTTAACATGCTCACATTTCACTCTATGACCCCATTGTATAAACCTATCGGTGTAACTAAGAAACATATATATAAATATATATACATCCTATCAACAATAAACTACATAAAATTGCAAGGTTGAAACACATTTTCCCAACATTGAATACCCTCATTCTCCAACTTATGGTCAAATAAACATTGTGGGATAGTAAGGCTATTAGACACAATACTCGCAAACCAACGTACCAAAAACAGAGATGGAACTGAAACTAGAGGTCATCACCCAACAAATCGCACATATATAGGTAGGGAAAACAAAGAATACCTACACCCTTCAGGAAATATGTCTATTCCCATTTGATCACTCCATCACTACACTACCTTATCCAGAAAACTTTGAGATACCCAAGTTTGACAAGTAAAAAGGAAGAGGAGATCCAGTGGAGCATGTACGATACTTCTCAGTATCATGTATAGTGGTACAAAACAATGATGCTTATATCATGAGGCTCTTTCCATGCAACCTTATAGGTCATGCTATGGAGTGGTTCACCCATCTGCAACCAGGAATTAAAACCAATGATGAACTATCTAGCAAGTTCATAAGCCACTTCTCAATTAACATAGAGGAATACATCACCATCACAAGTTTTTCCACAATCAAACAGAGTTAAGGAGATTCCTTTACTTCTTACCTACAGTGATGGAGGAACAAAGCTAGTTGATGCAAATGGCCCATTCCAAACAAGGAATTGGTAGATATCTTCATCTCAAATTTCCTACCTAAGATCAACTACCAACTCACTATGTTATACCCCACAAATATTGAAGAAACAATAAAAAAGGGAATACATTTTCATGTCCCCTTTCTAATTTTAGAAACTTTCAATTTTTAGCAGGCTTGGAGTCCTCAAAAAAGCAGATTTGAATTTAATAATTTAACTAGGAAAAGGTTCATTATTCAATATTATTAAATTAATGATTTTTGGGGAGAATATTAAATCAATTTTGGACATGACTTCTTGGGGAAGATTATTTTTTCCTTTTTTGGCATTGGTAGTGGTGCAAGATGAGGTTTCTTCTTTTCTAGCTTTTTTCGGATGCATGGTTTTGTGGTTTCAACACTTGGCTTGAGGAGCTACAAGTATTTACATGTAAACCACTCATTCTAGGCATTGGTATTTGTGGCTACAAGGTTTGAATTTTTCATTACTTGTTTTGGTAATTTGGATTGAGTTTATGCTTGTTTTCTCTATTCACAGGTTGTGGCTCTCTTGCAAAGGCTGATAAAACATTGTAGGGATAATCTCTAAGGCTGTAAAAACAAGGATATTTGGACTCAAGGATAGTGTCTCTAAAGGTCTAAAATTGTTACTTCACACATAAGTTGCATTGGTGCTAAAAGATGGCTTTAATGTGGATTTTCGGAAGGGTTTGTGTTTTGGAGTGCTTAGATTTTGGTATAGTTTTTATATTTCTGTTGCTATCAGTTTGGTGGTCATTTTATCAGATTTTACTCATTTATTTTTTCTGCTTAGACTCTATTTAGAGTGCTGCTGATTTTGTAATTGAAAAATACAGTGTTTTGGTTGCAATTTGTGGGTTTGATTGCCCATTTTCATTGTGCAAATTGCAACAATGTTTTGGATATTGTATTCTACTTTAATGAACATAAAATTAATGATTTTAAACTTGTAATACTAGTATATAGTCATTATTTTTCCTTTGGCACAATATTTTATGTTAAAATGAAGAAAATGGTTGATTTTTTATTGCACCCGATTTCTCTTTTTAATGGGTTTTTGAGAAAATATTTAATGGCATATTAAAAATGTTTATAAGGGATATTACAGTGGTATCAAATTTGTGATCTTGCTAGCCTAAGGGTTTAAATTTTTTATGCATCCAAGTGACAAGGAAAAGAGGTATCTACAATGAGAGAGCAAAAGGAAATTTCCTAAAATCCTCAACTGGAAGGAAGTGTAGTTATGTCTTCAAGAGATGAGAAAATGGATGATGTAGATGAAATGCATAAGAAATTTCTCCAAGAACTAAAAGGATTCAAAAATTAATTTCTAATAGTCTTGCTAAGACAAGAGAGATGATGAGGTTATTGGCTGAGAAAATGCAAAACCCAACAACACCTAATGACAAGGGTATCTCTTCTAAGTCACAACAAAGCAATACAAAACCCTCAAAATCAATTTTCTTACCTAAAGGTAATTCTCCAAAAACTAACCCAACCCCTAATCCCATGGAGGAGTTAGCTAAAGAGCTCACAACAATCAAAATTTTCTATGAGAATTAGGATGAAGAGTTTAAAAGTGCAGTCTCATACAATGACTATGTCTCTCAAATGCAAATTTTGATGGAAGTAAGGGGTTATAAGCACCACCATTATTGTAGTGGAGGAGAACTTAAGAGAAAAATCAATAAAATTTCAACCCCTACCTTTGACAAAACTGATAAAATCTTAGCCAGAGCGTGGTTACAAAAATTGTAGACCTATTTTAGACTCAGTCCAATGAGGGAACAAGATTCCATACAATATGCAACCTTGCACCTAGAGGGAGCTACCTATGATTGGTGGTACCATGGAATGACTACTTAAGGTCATGATAACGTAACTTCTTTTGATCATTTTAGTCAAAGATTAATTGATAGATTTGAGCTTAAAGATGAAGAGGAGTATTTTATGGAATTTTCTAGTTTGAAACAAGTAAATTCCATAGATGAGTATGTTGAAAATTTTCAAAAGGTTGTTATGGTACTAGATATTTCTAAAAAAAGGATCATATGCCTTTTCTTGGAAGGTCTTGAAGAACTTGTTAAGGGACTTGTTAGGGATTTTTCACCCACTACCTTGTAGGAAGCAATAAAAAGAAGTTTGTAACTTGAAGTCTCTATGCCCAAGAAAGTGAGTGTCCATTAAACTAAACCTCCAAACTCATGGCAACAAAAAGGGATTTTTCATAAAAAGAACACACAATTCCCCCACAAAATAATGTTCCAAACTCAGCTGGAAAGAGGCTAGATGATGTGACAAAATCTGAACTTCGAAGAAAGAATCTTTTTTTTACCTGTAGGGAACCATGGTCTAAAGAGCATAGATGTTTGGGAAAAGGACAGGTGCATTTTATTGAGGTGATTTCAAATTTAGATACAGATGATAATGAGGATTTCCATGACTCCAAAGAGGTGGAAGAGTCAAAGGAAGAAAAAGAGAATAGTAAGGGAGGTACTATAGCAGCACTATCAGGAGCACCTAAGTATCATCATTTCAGAGTTCGAGTTATAGCTAGACAAAGGACAAAAATTCTCATAGATAGTGGTGTAACACATAACTTTATAGATGAGGGTTATGTTTCAAAGAGAGGGTTGAAGATCAAAGACTTTGAAAGGTTCAATGTTACTATTGCTGATGGTTTTATTATACCATGCACCTGAATTGTTCGAAAACTCAAAATAACCCTGAATGACTATGAAGTATGTGATGAATTTTATTTGGTTGGAATAGGGGAAAATAATGTTGTATTGGGTGTTCAGTGGTTGCATTCTATTGGAGGATACTATAAAAACCACCAAACCATGGAGTTCAAGTTCTAAGCCAATGGGAAAGAGATTGTGTTAAGAGACCTTTCAAATGGAGCACCTAGAGTGGTTTCAGCAAAAAGGCTGGAAAGGACTTTTAGAAGAGGAAAATTAGCTTGGACAGAACAAATCTTGATCCATACAGCCAGCTCTTCTAAGAAGAAAGGTAAAAATAATTTTGAAATTTAGTCATTTTCTTGATAAGCATAGTCTTATTTTCAATTACTTCCCTCCCAGGTTACCACAAGATAGAGGGATAGAACATGTCATTGAGTTATAGAAAGGTGCCAAACCTATGATTACTACTCCCTACCATCACCCAAGGAGTTATAAGGAGGAGATAGAAAAAACCATTCAAGAGCTTCTTAATTTGGGTTTCATAAGACCTAGTTCAAGTCCATTTGCCTCTTTTGTAGTCTTGGTTAAAAAGGACGACACAATGAGAATGTGCATAGAATATGGATCCCTAAACAAGAAAACCATTAAGAATAGGTATCTCATACCAAGGATAGATGAACTTATTGATGAGTTACATGGGGCGGTTTACTTCTCTAAAATAGATTTGAGATCAGGTTACCATCAAATCCGTATGAGGAAAGAAGATGTAGAGAAGATTGATTTTGATTGTCACTATGGTCATTTTGATTTTCTTTTCATTCCATTTGGTCTCACAAATGCACTGGAAACTTTCCAATATACAATGAATAAATTTTTTAGTAGGCAACTCAAAAAAAAATGTTTTAGTGTTCTTTGATGATATCTTGATTTACAGTAAAACTTGGAAGGAGCATCTAGAACATTTGCATGCAGTTTTGGATATTTTGGAGAAAAAATACTTTTATGCTAAGTTGTCTAAATGTGAATTTGGGATGACTAAAATTTTGTATTTGGGACACATCATAAGCTCATGGGGAGTGCAGGTTGACCCACATAAGATATAGTCTATAATAGATTGGCCACCACCCACCAATCTTACTCAGTTGAGAGGGTTCTTTGGGTTATGGAGCTACTATTGAAGATTTGTAAAAGGGTTCTCTTAACTTTTTCCCCCTTGACTGATTTGACTAAGAAATGAGCCTTTGTTTGGATGGAAGAAGCTCAAGGTACTTTTAAAATACTCAAAAAGGTGATGAGCTCTTGCCCATTGCTTGCAATTCCTAATATCTCTCCTCCATTTGTTGTTGAATGTGATGCTTCTAGGGAATATATTGGGGCTTTTCTAACTCAAATGGGACATCCTATAGCATTTTAAATTAGAAAACTAAATCCTTTGGAAAATGGGTACTCTATTTATGACAAAGAAATGTTGGCAATTATGCATGCTCTAGACAAGTTTATACAATATCTTGTTTGTGGTAAGTTCATGGTTAAGACTGATTATAATAGTCTAAAATTCTTTTTGAATCAAAAGGATTTGAATGATCACCAACAGAAATGGGTGAGTGAACTATAGGCTTATTATTTTGAGATTGAATATATAAAAGGAAAGAAAAATGTAGTTGTTGATGCACTTTCTAGGAAGCCTTCCTTATGCTCTCTTTCTACTATCACTGTTGATTGGAAAGTAAATATAATTTCAGAGTATTTTAAGGATTCATTTGCTACTAACATTTTGGATGGGAAGGTGGAAGATGATAGTACACCACTGTTGATGGTTTAATCTTTTACAAGAACAAGGTATACTTGGTACCAGGTTCTAAGATCAAGGATAAGATAATGAGGGTCTTCCATGATACTCCTTTGGCTAGTCACCAAGGGTATTATAAGATATATAAGCAAGCTTGAGAAAGGTTTGCATGGAAGGGAATGAAAGAATATATCCTCACTCATGTTAGGGAATGCATGGTATGTCAACAAAATAAGGGTGAGCAGATTTTTCTAGCAAGTTTGCTTCAGTCACTCCCAATTCTTGAGCACAAGTGGAAAAGCATATCCATGGACTTCATCACTAGTTTTCCTAAAGCTCAAGGTAAATATTGTATATTTGTGGTGGTAGAAAGGTTGAAAAGGTATGCACATTTCTTTCCTATCACTTTTGAATTTAAGGCACCTCAAGTAGAAGATTTGTGTTTTAGAGAAATTTTCAGATTACATGGGTTGCCCAATAACATTGTTAGTGATAGGGACAACATATTTATCAGTTCTTTTTGGAAGGAATTATTTAATTTGATAGGTATTGAACTTACTCCTAGCACAAGCTATCATCGATAAATGGATGGACAAACATAAATTGTCAATAAGTGGATAGAGGGGTATTTGAGAAATTATGTTTCAAATCAGCAAGGTGCTTGGGTGAAGTGGTTACACATAGGGGAGTATTGTTACAACACATCTTATCATATGTCTATTGAAATGTCTCATTTACATGCTCTCTATGGATATGATTCTCTTTCTTTTGGTGACTTGTTTTTTTAGATAGTAGAGCCCTTGCAGCAAGTGACTTTATCCAACAAAGCCAAGAAATTTTGAGGTTTCTTAAAGATAATTTGGCTCATGCTCAAAATCAAAAAAAGCTATATGCTGAAAAGAAGAGGACTGAGAGAGTTTTTGAAGTGGCTGATTTGGTCTTTGTGAGGTTGCATCCATACAAGAAAAGTACCTTAAAGTGGAGTGGAGTACAAAAGCTCAAACCAAAATTTTATGAACCCTATAGAGTCACTAGAAAAGTTGGGGAGGTTGCATATGAGTTGGAGTTGCCACCAGGTTGCAAGATACACAATGTTTTCCATGTCTCTTGGTTGAAGAATGTTGTAGGGTAGAAATTTGTGACTTCTCCTATTATGCCACCTCTTGATGATGAGGGGAGACTAATCCTAGTACCTGAGGATATTTTGGAAATAAGGGAGAAGTTACGAAATAGAAGCATCACTGAACACTTGGTCAAGTGGAAGAAATTTCCTATTGAGGATGTAAAATAGGAAGGTTCAAAGATTTCATAATCATCCAAACTTACATTTCTTGAGGACAAGAAATCTTTGGAAGGGAGGACTTGTCATGTCCCATTTTTGATTTTAGAAACTTTCTATTTTTAACAAGCCTGGTGTCTTGAAAAAAGAAGATTTGAATTTGATAATTTAACTGGGAAAAGGTTCATCATACAAGATTATTAAATTAATTATTTTTGGGGAGAATATTAAATATGTTTGAAATAAATTATTAAATCAATTTTGGATGTGACTTCTTGAGGAAGATTGATTTTTTTCTTTTTTGGCATTGGTAGTGGTGCAAGATGAGGTTTCTTCTTTTCCAGTATTTTTCGGATGCATGATTTTGTGCTTTCAACACTTGGCTTGAGGATTTAAATGTCTTCACATTAAAACAACTCATTCTAAGCATTGTTATTTGGGGATGCAAGGTTTGGAATTCTTTATTACTTATTTTGTTAGTTTGGATTGAGTTTATGCTTGTTTTCTCTATTCATAGGGTGTGGCTCTCCTGTAAGGGCTGATAAACCATTGTAGGAATAATATCTAAGGCTGTAAAAACAAGGATATTTGGACTCAAGGATAGTGGCTCTAAGGGTCTACAGGTGTGACTTCACACAGAAGTTGCTTTGGTGCTAAAAGATGGCTTTAATGTGGATTTTTGGTTGAGATTTTTTGGATGGGTTTGTGTTTTGCAGTGCTCAGAATTTGGTATAGTTTTATACTTCTGTTGTTATCTGTTTGGTGGTCATTTTATCAGATTTTACTAATGTATTTTTTCTTCTCAAACTCTATTTAGAGTGTTGGTGATTTTGTAATTGAAAAATATAGTGTTTTGGTTGCAATTTGTGGGTTTGATTGCCTATTTTCATTGTGCAAATTGCATAAAAGTTTTGGATATTGTTTGATGATGTAATGAATAGAAAATTAATTATTTTAAAATTTTAATACTAGAAAAAAGTCGTGATTTCTCCTTTGGCATAGTATTTTATGTTAAAATGAAGAAAATGGTTGATTTTTTGTTGCACCCGATTTCTCTTTTTATGGGTTTTTGAGAAAATCTTTAATGGCAGATTAAAAATGTTTATAAGAGATATTACATACCTATTGAGAGATCCCTCATTGCAAGGGGAGTCCTTAAATTGAATAGCTCAAAATACATCCCCTCTAGCTCAAACGATGAGCCTAAGATTCGGGCAAAGAACAAGAACATTATAAATGATGGAGTGGTGGATGCTAGAGCACTATGCAATGCACAAAACACACCTCAAAACAAACTGCAGGTGGCACAAATGAGCTATGTTCCAAAGAACATCCCAAACAACCAACTCACCTATCCTAAGAACAATTAGGTCATCAACCAACAAACAAATCAAGGAGGACAATAGAGATAATACGATCAACCCAGGAGGCATTTTAGAATACTAGGAGAATCACTTGAAATAGTCATGCATAAACTAGTACAACAAAACCTCATCAAGGTGAATGATCACCTAAACTATAAGGAACCTAGTTTCAAGACACCATGGTATTATGAGAAATACTTCTGACAATTCCATAAAATCAAAGGACACATGACCAACATTTGCATGAGACTTAAACACCTCATCCAAGACTTGATAGATATAGGAGAAGTAGACATTGAACATCATCCTGAGAACAAGGATCTTCAAATATACTTGTACCCAATCCAAAACCATGCAAAAAGGAATGAAAAAGGAAAGGAACAAGAGTACCACAATGCTAACTACACGTATGGTGACATGGTTTTAGGAACCCTCTCACAAGCAAATGACAATAGGGAAAATGTAGTGACAATACAAGGTGGGGACAAGAACTGTAACATATCTAACCATCAAGGGAGAGTTATAATACAAGGAGCCCACCTAAACCTACAATTAAGTCATCAAATGACTACATCATTGTGGAACAACTGAAGAAAACTCTTGCCCTAATATCAATCCGAGAGTTGTTAAAATTATCACCCACACATAGGGAGATATTGGAAAAAGCATTGGAAATGTTAGTCCCTAATGATGTTGATCCTAATCAGTTCCAAGCCATGGTTGGAAAAATCACAGCTAGCAATCATTTAGTCTTTTCTGAGAAATATCTTCCACAACCAAGCCCTCTACATAGAGGTTGGTGTCAACAAGAACATGGTCAAGTGGGCATTGATAGATAATGGTGTGGGTTTAAACATCTGTACCTTGAAATTCATCAAAAATTTGGGGTATTCTAACAACATGATAGATAAATCAAGGAGCATTACTATAAGGGCCTATGAAGACCTTGAATGAAATTCTAAAGGAATAGTTAAGCTATCAGTGTAGATAGAAATAGCCACCATGGAAACCACCTATCAATTACTCGGCCTTGAGTTATTGTATAACCTACTCTTGGGACACCCTTGGATTCACGCATTACAAGGAGTCCCTTCCACCTTCCACCAATTCCTAAATTTTCCTCAAGAAGGAAAATAAGTGACCTTATATGTTGATCATGAACCTTTCCACTACTATGCAAAGTTGGAAGAGAAGTATAATAAGATCCAATGCATACCTAACAATGATATATCCTTTCACTCATTCTCATATGTTGACCCTTCCATGCTTCTGTCAACCTCAATCAAGACCACCTCAAATGGGAAACCAAAAATGAAAACCAAGGTTCACGTACTGGACAGGGGTAATGGAAACTACCACTTCAACCAGGCTTTCTGCATTGGCATGCTTCCACCAACACTTAATCTATGGAGGTCCAAAACATATCAAGCCTACTTAGACAGTGCAACCAATATCCAAACCCACAATTTTCACCAAATGGGGGGACATGAAAGACAAAGAGATATTCAAGGAGGACTTCTCCTCCATGATTTACAAATAGAACCAAAAAGATCTAGAATAGTTACAAACCCTTCTGATAGACCCTAGTAGTAAAGCCTACCGGCTAGTTAATTAGATGGGATACAGTGGAACGAGTGGCCTTGGGCTACAGGGAGACTATCATAGCAGAATAGAGAAATAAAAATATGGAACTAGGTTATAAACCAAAAGACATGGTTACCTCAAAAACTAGATGAACCTCTTTTAAGAAACAAGAAACTTCTGCTACTATTAAGGCACTAGATATATATACCATATCATGGAAAATGATTTTCTCATCGAAGACTTATTTGAAAACTTTTTCATGGATAGGATTCCTCTCCAGTTCATTAAAGCCATTCCCAACATCTATTACCATTCTAGAATGGAATCTAATGAATATGAATGGGATTCTCCTTCCTTCGTCACTGAATATGATTTACCCACTTCTAGAAATGATGACCTAGACACCCAGTGGGAAAAGGATACCAGAGCCATACTAACCCTTTCAACAACCTCTATAAGTTTTATGGATAATGATAATAGCCTACCACTCTACTACCTGCAACTAATAGATTGGGACCAAATACAACAAACACTTATTTTGAATCAATTTTAAAATGATTTGGAAATCGTGGAGTTCAAGTGACTTCGAATAGACATACTAGTAGTAGATCACAATGTAGGGTTTGTAATGGAACTCAAACAAGATGCATACCTCAATGGATAGATTGAATCTTCTAGTCACAAAAATGAAAGAGAAAACATAAAAATAAACATGTGATCCTCTAGAGAAAACCATAGTGTGGCTTTATTGAATCTAAAAAATAAGAAAATAAAGGACAAATTTGGCAGTGAAAACCTCCTTGAGGCACCCAAAGATGGAGGGTTCAATCTCCCCATATCAAAATATCAAGAAAGATCAACAGTCCTAGTAGAAGAAGTAGGGTCCATAAATGTTGGCGCAGTAGAAGACCCAAAGATAACATACCACATGGCATCACTTGATCCTAAAGAGAAAGAAAATTTCATAGCATTCATCAATGAAAAAAAGGTAAATTTTTCCTGGACCTATGGTGACATGCCTGGACTAGATCTAGAATTAGTGGTACATCATTTAGTTGTAGTCCCTAGAGCAAATCCTATCAAGCAAAAACTCAAAAGAATGCATCCTTAGATAACATTGCTAGTAAAGGTAGAGCTAAAGAAACTACTAGATGTGGATTCCATCAGGCCCATCAATTATCCACAATGGATATCAAATCTACTACTAGTGTCAAAACCTACTAGGGCCATAAGGATCTGCATATATTTCAGAAACCTGAACAAGGCTTGTCCAAAGGATGAATTTCCATTACCAATTATATACATGATTTTCAATCTAACAACAGGGCATGAGATGCTATCCTTAATGGATGGTTTCTCCGGATATAACCAGATAAAGATCTCTCTAGATGGTCAACACAAAACAACATTTACTTGTGCTTGGGGGACATTCTATTGGAATGTGATGCCATTTGGTCTAAAGAACGTAGGAGCAACATATTAAAGAGAAAATGACAAACATATTCCATGATATGATACACACCATCATGGAAGCTTATTTGGATGATATTCTAGAAAATTCCATCAAAAAGAAAGATCACTTGTCAAATATTGCAAAGGTGTTTGATTAGCTTGAACAATATAATTTGAGACTCAACCCTAAGAAGTGTGTGTTCGAAGTAACATCTAGGAAGTTTTTAGGGTACATAGTGCCAAGAAGGGGGATTGAAGTGGATCCTAAAAAAGTAAAATCTATACTAGAGATGCCTCCACCAAAAACACTAAAACAACTGAGGAGTTTATAGGGAAAGTTGCAATCCATCAGGCAATTTATAGCACAATTGGCAGACAAATGTCACCCTTTCACTCATCTTCTAGACAAGAATATTAGATGAAATGTTAGCATGAAAGGGGATGAATTAACCCAATTAGATTAATTAGGTTAATAGATGCAAATGATGCAATTAATTAAATATCTAGGAAAATTTAATTAATTAAACGAAATGAGGATGGGTTTTAGGAGAAAATGATGTTAGTATACCTGATTCAAGTGCATGCTATCATTCAGGACATTTTTAAGTTTCTACAATAAGATGGATGAAAAAGTGCACCAAAAAGTACAAAGGTAAATTACCTTTCAAATGGTTTAGTTGTGGAAATGTAGGTCATTATGCTTCAAGATGTCCAAACAAAGTTGTGAACAATAAGAATATGGAGAATAAAGGAAAGATAATTAAAATAAGTTACTATGTCAAAGAAGATGTTGGTATTTCTAATGATGAGTCTAATTATGTGGAATTTTTATGATAAGGAATGCTTGTTCTTGGCTATAAAATCTGAATCTAGTTTTGCTAATTGTGGCAAAAAAAAAGTATCCCTTCTACTTTTCCTTACTTGTTTGGGCCCTCCTTGTAAACTAGGCTTAATGGTGTCTTGATTTAGTGTTATAATGTGTTTGACACATTCACATTAGGTTTTGGGCCCTTGTGAACTAATGAGGATAAATGGTACCTTGCTAAAGTGTTCTGAAGTGTTGTAACACACTTTCACATTTTTCTAAGGTTTTATTAATTAACTACACCTTAAAAATTTCTTTTTTACCTTAATCATGCCTTATTTGGAGTGTTGTAAAGTGTTGTAAAACACTTTCAAATTTTTCTAGGTTGTCATTAATAATTGGGCTTCTTTATGCTTTAATTGACCCTATTTTGGATCCACAAGCCTCATTTAATGAAACTTTTTGAGGGTTATCTCGACATAAATCAACATCCAATCATAATTCAAGTGTTTTCAGCTTGTGTGTCCTAGATTTAGTGATCTGGGACTCATTCGCCACCTTGGGTGAATGATTCCCACCTAGGTTTTTGGGTCTCGAACCTAGTTTCACTCCTTTCTAAGAATTTTTAAAAATGATCCCATAAATTATGCCTAATGGAACTCATTCACCACCTTGGGAGAATGAGTCCCATGTGGCCTAAAATCAAAATTAATTAAATTTTTTGGTCGGGTTTTATCCTCCTAGATCTGATGTTGGCTAGTAGTGTTGTAATTTTGAGAATTCTTGTATAATTAAGTATAAATACAAGTTTCTTTCACTCATTTTGCCCCAAATCATTCAAGTATTCATTCATATAGAAAATTGGAGTTCACAAAATCATTCAATAATTTACAAGAGCATTCAAGAGCATTCAAGGGTAGATTATCAAGCATTTTAGAGCATTATTCAAGCATCAAGGATCGTGTCAAGGACTTCATGCACCATGTTTGTTTTTGAGCTAACAATTCTAATGTAGGGTTTTATGATTCAAGCTAGCATTTCATTCAATGTCTATCACCTTCAAGCAAGAGTCAAGATCTACATCCATTGGAGCCACCTCACACATGTTTGCAGCATCTTATTGATATGGTTTGGTGAGTTGTAACATCATATTTTGTTCATTCATCACTCTCCATTCCTATTTCATTTCATTTCATTTCATTTCAAGGTTTGATTACCAAAATGGAGTTTGACCAAGGAAAACCCATATCCACTAACAAAACAACATTTTCCCTCTCTTTAGTGTGTGATTTTCAGGTCTAGGTTGAAGAAACATTGAAGAGTAAGTTTGGAGAAATTTTTCAAAGGGCCTAAAGTTGTCAAATTTATCATCAACCATTAGAGAACATTGCATAACACCTACAGGTTGATTTACAAATATTCAGATCCAAAAATCTGAAGAAGCAGATTGTGTAGACTAGTAAAAGCATATTCAAACCTTGAAGTTTCAAAAAACCCTAACTAGATTGATTCACCACTTCTGGTGAATGAGTCCCAATTTAGGTCAAAATTTATATTTTTATAGATTCGAATACCCATTTGCCATATTCCTATTCCTAAATAGAAACCTGGATCTTGGACTAATTTTCCCAACTTGGAAAATGAGTCCCACTCAACATTAAAATTAGGATTTCTAGCATTTCAGAGCTCCATTCAGCCATCTTCAAATCTCCAAGTACACACATTCCATATTACAACTTATTTTTCTATTTTATATGCATTTCTAGGTCATTTAGTGAAAATTTACATTGAATTAGGGTTTAGCATTACATATTACATTTCATCTTACATTGCATTTTTCTTTCCAAGTATTAACTTGGTGGTGAACTCCTCATTAGTTTACAATCAGCCCTTAGGATAGCCCTATTGCAAGATCTCTTTCTCCTTTGCATTGAGATCTCTAGGGTTATCCTTCAATGAAGTAATTGGAAAGTGGGTGTGCTCTATGTCCTAAACCATATGAAAGCATCTAAACCCCCCTTTCCAATTGTTTTATTTTGGTGAACATGCATTTAGAACATCATAATTATAATTTGGAGTGCATCATCATCCTAGATCTTGCTTGCATTTTTGCATCCTAAATCAGTGAAAATCATACAAAATTGCATTGGAACTTAGAATACAGATCATACAACATAAGAATCCATAAAAATCAATTGAAAATTGTTGAAAATTTTGGGAAAAATCCCTACTGGGACTCATTCGCCACCTTGGGAAAATCAGTCCCAATGTAGATTCTACACTATATTTTATGGAATTTAAAGCACTATTTATGAGCTTTTGTTTGTTGTCTATAGTCTTTTGTTTCAACTTACAAAAATTTTCTTGTAGTCATTTCATTATTCTTAGCTTATATTGCATGTGCATTCATTTTGCATTTAAAATCCCTTGCATGAGTATTTGGTGTCCTATTGCTAATACTGTAGTGAGATGAAGTTTGAGACTCATTTCATCCCACAATAGCACAATCGTCATGGATCTTGGGTTGTCTATCTCTTTCACTCCAAGTATTGACACTAGTATAATAGGTATGGACCATACCCTTAACAACTCTTTACCTTCAAGTCATGTGACACATGTTAAAACAATGGTTGCTAGTGTCCCATAAGAAAACATAATTCAAACTCATGAAGACTTAGTAAACCTACAACATTAAGTACAAAATGACAACATTTCAACTACTTCCATCATTCCTATATATAGAATTCATTACATGCTTGAAAGTGAAGATGGACTTGACCTTGTGAAAACCATAGTTCAAATCTTTGGAAAACACCTGACTTCAACCACTAGTTATCCTTTACCTACAAGCGATGTCACAAGCCAAGGAGGAACTCAAATTCCTCTTCTCACAACAATAGCCTCAATACCTACCTATACCAACCCTCAAGTCACAAAAATAATGCAACCAACTACTAATATGATTCCTTCCTTGGATATTTCCACTAGTATCCCTAGTATCTTTGTGGCATCGCATGTCATTTCTCCTACCACCTTACCACCTATAAGCATTCCCTTCACTTGTCCCTCAAACATACACACCCCCTCACCTTTTTCACCTCCATCTCGTAACACAAGCAATGACCCTCTCATAATCAACTTATGCAAAACATTTCACCCCTTGAAAAGAAAGTTTCCACCATCAACCAAAATCAAAATGGCCCACCCACATATTATGTCAAAATTAGTCTATTGTCCTTGGATATATTGTGAACACTGATGCCACAAGGTGTAGAGGTGCCTATATTCAAGAAATATGGAGGAAATGGAGATCCTTGTAACCAATTTAATGCTTATACTACCTTATGTAGTGACTTTTTCCTTGATGATAAACTCTTGGATAAGCTTTTCCCTAGGTCCTTGAAGGATACTTCCTTGCAGTGGTTTTCTTTGCTGCCGAGTAACTCAATCTGTTCATTCAATGAACTTGTTGAGGCACTTTTCAACCATTTCCAAGTGCATATGACCCCTAAGATGACCTTGGTTGATTTGATGAGATGCAAGCAAAGAGAAGAAGAAAAGATAATTGACTTTCTCTAACATTATCAATCCCTTTATTCCCAAATCGATGTCAAGGTTCCCAATCCTCACCTTCAAAATATGTTCATAGAAAATGTGCAAAGTAAGATACAATATAAGACAACCATGATGAAATTCCCCTCCTTCATGCATTTCTGTACTACCCTCCATGATTATCAAAATTCATTTAGTAGTCGTGATGCAAAGTCCACTTCTACCAAAATGAGAAGTCTGAGTCCACAAACCAAAACAATTTCCAACCTTTTAGAAAATAGAATAAAGTTTTCCTTTAATTCAATCCCCCTCAACAAACAACTCAAAGTATCAACAATCAAGTAGCTTATGTTAAAGTTGCGATACCCTTTAGCTATGGGGACCCAAAAAGACAATTCACTCCCTTACCTGATACCCTTCTTAACACAATGTCACAAACTCCTAGAATAGAAAATGATTACCTTACCTCTCGTTAAAACACCTGATCCTAAAAAATAATTACCTACAAGCTATAGACCAAATTCTTACTGCCATTATCACTGAAAAATGGACATGACATGGAACATTGTAAGCATCTTAAACATCTTGTGCAAGACCTCATTGATTATGGTCATCTTTCCGTTGGAGGTGTTAGTGATCAAGGAAATAGTTTTGTTGCCCCTCCTAACCAAAACTTGCAATTATTTAGTAACCCTATGCCTAACCATAACATTTCATTTGTCAAAGCCAACGAAACTACAAAGAATGATGTGATGAATTTTGATATAGATGATGATAATAATGATACTATTCAACATGATTCTATAGATAATGATCCTATGGATGACATGGTAGGAGTGATAGATGTAATTCCTCATAAGGGCCAAACTAAAAATCCTCTTGGCATTGCTTTCTCATCTAAATATATACATAAATATCCACCTGATGGTCCTCTTTACATAGCCAGACGAATCTATGACAAGCCCACTAATGGGATATTAATAGATCCCATTTATGGAGAGAATGTGATCACTGAGGAATTATTAATTTTTCATGAGCTCTATCAAGATATATATGATAAACCAAAAGCATGGATCGAGACACATAATGGTTTTGCTTGCCCTACAATGGGATCAATCACCCTTCCTTTACAAATAGGACAAAAAAATTAGATATTTCATTCTCCATCACCCCGCAATCAGACCAATTTCATGTGAAGCTAGGCTATCCATGGCTTCACTCAATGAAAATTTTCCCTTTGGTTGTGCATAAATGCTTAAAGTTTCCCTTTGACAATGAAATTTTCATTTTCCATAATAGTGGCTTTAACCCATTGTCCTCCAAAGGAAACTTTTCCTTAGATTTATTTTGGCTTGAACCTATAGAACCTATCAAACCATAGGAAGACTTCTTTTTCCTATCCTATCAAAAGTTCAAGGCAAAGAAAATAGAATAATTATCCCTTTGAAACATGTCCCCATCCACAACCGAACCTACCATCCTAGATGAAATCATGATTGATCCTAAAGAAACTCCAAACAACCAAGACCGAACTAAGATTGAAACTTCACCTACTTCCTACAAAAGACCAAGAGATTACAAAAACAATCTTGTCATGCTTCCTAGAATAAATTTTTTTTACAAATTCAAAGAGAAAGTGGTCGAACAACCTCCCGTGGTTCCTTCCATTCCTTCCCTTAGGGAAGAAAATAAACCTATGGTTGATCAACCCACTCCTATACAAACGCAAGTTGAAAATATAACTAAAAGAAACAAAGGTGTTAGAGAGAGTAGGAATAGACATCGTGCCCTTGCTCGCAAGTTACATGAAGAAATGAACAAAGAAAATCAAAATCCATACTTGGCTAAAGCAATGCATGATTAGCCTCCCACTTTTTTGAAACAAAAAGATCCTATAATGCAACTTCAATAAGAGCGAAACCCTTCTTTAGATATTATCATTCGACTTCATGTTATGGTTGACTTAGATGATGATGAAGAGGTTACTAAAATTCATGAAGAGGTGCATAATGAATTGAATACATTGTGTTCCTCTTCCATGAGCTTAAACAATAATTCTCTGAAAAAGAGTTTTGAACTTGGTGATGGCCCTAGTTCGGCACTTGCTATTGTCCCTTTGGCTATTTTTCCACCTTCAATATACAATGAACATGATTGGGATGCGAACAACCTACTTTAGGTTGGTCGACATGTGCCTTACCATTTTCTTTGTATTATTTCTTTTGTGTGATTGCATGTGTGTATTGTAATCCCCTGTGATGTTTTGTATGATGTCCCTCTCTCTTTGTGATATTCCTCTATTCAAGTACCTTCATTCTTCTCTATGTTTTGCATTTTTCTCTTTTCTTTATCTTTTCATTTTTCTTGTGTTTTCCTTATGGGGATGATGCAAGGAATCGAAACATTCATGTCTCTTCCATGTTGACCCAAAAGCTTTTCTTCATATTTTTCATTGGTCTTGTGATTTCCTTTTGGCAATGACACGAGGTGTCGAGATAGTCATGTCTCTTCTGTTGGATGTTATGGTTGTCTAGCTAAGATGTGGTTTTCATTGATGTCAACACTATTTCCATTTGATGTATTGAAGGTTGTATATATCGAGGATATTGAGAAAATTGTAAAAGAAAGTATTGCAAGTTCCCAGTGGAACTATGAAGGTCATGAAGGTGTCTTGTTCTGTAAGTTGGAGATAAATTGTTGTGGACTAAATGGTTTATGGTTGAGTGTATCTAGTCCATCCTTTGGAGGTTTCAGAGGTCCACATGAAAAATTGATCATGCTATGAACAATTGTGTTCTGACAGTATTTTTGTGGGTTTTTTAATATTTCTGAGTAAACTTTATGTAATTCTAGTAATTCTAGTTGATTTGGATGTTTCTCTATTGTTTCTTGGTGTTCTTGGATGTTTCTATATCATGCTCTATCTTTGTGGTACATCCACATTGATCGATGTGCTCGTGGTCGAAGATTTTTCTCTATATGTTTGGTTTTTCATGTTCTTGGTCGACATGATGGGTGTAACATGTGGTGGATCTTCGAGGTGAAATTAATTGAAGTCTTTTTGTGTTGGAGTTTTTAATTTGGGTCTCCACTATGTTGTGGCTGACCTTGGTGGATACGCATTGAAAATTTATTTGTAAATTTGGCCTGACATTGAAAATATATTTTATATCTTTGGCCGACTAAGTTGTTGTTGTAATCTCATGTTGTGGATATATAAGAGCAATTTTTTCATCAGTGTAAAGTATGCTTTGTGTGCTCCCATTTGTGTATGTGTGAATATCATTCAATTGTAGAGTAGAGTGTGAAGAAGATTGAGTGAAGTGTGAAGAAGTTTGAGTAAAGAGTGAAGAAGGTTTTTTTGTGCCTAACTAGAACTATAATCAGGCTTGTGTAGAAGCTATTTTCTCAGTTCACAATTTGGATAGTTTTAATCCAAAATTTTCTATGGACAGTGAGTCCTCTTTTGTATTTGAGCAATGAGCTCTAGGTAGTGTGCCTGAATGCATGTACATTCCCATTATTTCTCATTATACTTTTAACATGGTATAATATTATAGACTAACCTCCACCATGGTTTTTCCCCTAATAGGGTTTCCACATAAAAAATATTGGTGTTCTCTATGTTTCTGATGTGTTGAATGTTTATGGTTTATTGTTTATTCATCAGATCTAATATTGAGTTAAATAAGGTTTGAAAAGATTTAAGTATTTTGTGACAACTGATTTAGCCCCCCTCTCAGTTGTTTGTCCTTATTTTTCCAACAATTGGTATCAGAGCAAGTTCCTTTGAAGAAGTTTAAAAGCTTGAGGTGATCTGAGATGGCATCATACAAGAAGGACAGTCCTAGATTTGATGGAACAAATTACTCATTTTGGAAATCCCAGATAGAGTGTCATTTGAAGTGTATTAGTGAACCCTTCTAGAAAATTAAAAAGAATCAATATGTTATTCCTCATAATGGTCCTTCCACTACTGATGAGATTAAAGAGGCTAAGAATAATGTTAGGACTATGGAAGCTTTGTTGAGTGCTTTAACAGATTTAGAAATGACAAATGTGTTAGGTCTAAAGATAGCTCATGAGATGTGGAAGAAGCTGGAAACTTTGTATGAAGGAGATGTACATGTGAAGATGGCTAAGCTACGGAGTTTGAAAGGTAAGTATGAAAATATGAAGATGGGTGAAGATTAAAATATTTCTTCTTTTATGCAAAGAGTAAATGAACTAGTGATGGGTATTAGATGTGCTAGTGGTAAGCTGGATGAGGAAGAAATTGTGGCTAAGGTGCTCAGATCATTACCTCCCTCCTACAAATCCAAGGCTCATGCTATTGAAGAAACCAGATCATTGAAAAATATGACAAGGGATACACTAATTGGAAAACTTTTTGCCTTTGAGTTGAGTGAATTTGGTGATTCTATTCCAAAGATTGAAACTACATTCAAGGCTACTGTATTTGAAAGAAACAAGCAAAGATATGATCTAGGAGAAAGTTCTAGAAAGACATCCAAATATGATGAAGAATTGAAACAACTTGAAGATAAAGAAAGAGAGGTAGAAAAATTGGAAGCACTGATTGTAAAGAAAGAATACAAAGGAAAAGGTAAGTATGAATGAGTGTTGCCTATTAAATTTTTTTCTTGCAGTTAAATAGGTCAGTTTGCATCAAGGTGTCCTAAAAGAGTTCCTAGATCCAAGCCTAAAAAATATAGATTCCAAAAGAAATGTTACTTTACTGAAGAAGATGTGACTGATGATGAGTCTGATAAAGATAATGGAACTGAAGATGATTGGGTTTTCATTGCTATCAAGGAAAATAGTCCTATGGCTACTGAATCTACTAAAGTTGAGAAAGCTATTGCAGCTTGAATTGAAGAAAAAGATGAGTGGGTCATTGATAGCAGATTTTCACATCATATGACTAGTGACAAAAGAAAGTTTGTAAGTCTAGAGAAGTATGACAGTGGGGTTGTAAGATTTGGAGACAACAATGCTTATGTGATTCGTGGCAGAGGATCTATCTATCTTGGTGGTAAGCATAACACTGATGATGTTCTTTATGTTGAAGGCTTGAAGCACAACCTATTGAGTGTTGGACAGATGGTAGACAAAGGTTATGATTTGTAGTTCAAATATGGAAGATGCGGGATATATGGAAGCTCTAGAAATGTAATTGCCTCAGGTAAACAAACAAAAGGTAATATTTTTCACTTGAATGCTACTAGTGAAAGTTTTTTAATTGCTCAAGTAGATGAAAGTTGGTTATGGCATAGAAGCCTGTGTCATGTTAATTTTGATAACATTGTCAAAATAAGTTCCACTCAAGTAGTAAGAGATCTACCTAAGCTAGTGAAGCCTGCTAGCACAATTTGCAAAGAGTGTCAGATGGGAAAACAAACTAGAGTTTCTCTTCAGAGAAAACAACATAACTCAAATGGATTACTAGAGCTTGTGCATACTAATCTATGTGGTCCTTCCAGAGTTAGAAGTCTTCATGGTGAAAGGTACTTTATGTTTCCTATTGATGACTATTCTAGAATGATATGGGTTGCTTTCTTAAGAGAAAAATGTGAAGCATCAGAAAAGTTCAAAATCTTCAAAGCTATGGTAGAAAATGAGAAAGGTATGCAAATAAAATTCCTAAGGTCAGACAGAGGTGGTGAGTTCACCTCTAGGGAGTTTAATTATTTCTGTGAAGAACATGGAATTAGAAGATAGTTATCTGCTCCCTGGACCCCTCAACAAAATGGTGTTGCAGAAAGAAAGAATAAAACAATTTTGGATGTTTCCAGGACAATGATGATTGAAGGAAATGTGTCTCACATCTACTGGAGTAAAGCAGTAAGCACTAATGTGTATACTTTGAACCGAGTAAATGCAAATGGTAATTTTGGTAAGTCTTCTTTTAAATTATGGTTTGGTTATAAGCCTACAATTAAATATTTCAAGATCTTTGGAAGAAAATGCTACATCAAGAGAGATGATGATATAGGAAAGTTTGATGCAGGAAGTGATGAAGGAATCTTTTTAGGTTACTCTATTAAAAGCAAGGCCTATTGGTGCTATAATATAAGATTGAGAAAAATGGTTGAGTGCAAATGTTAGAGTTGATGAGGATTTTGCTAAATCATCCAGATATTGTGGATATGATTCAGACAATACAAATATAGGGAAGAATGTTAAAACACAAAATCATCTTCAAATTGTGTCATATGTTCCAGTAAGACAACTTCAATTTGTTCTTGTAAATCAAGATAGTCAGGAAGTAGATACAAGTGCAAGTGCAGAAGAAAGAACAAAAGAATCAGAAGTTCGAGAAAATCCTAAAACTTCGAGTTATGTAAAGCTAAATCATTCTGAAAATCAAATTAGAGGAGATAAGAATAAAGGTGTGCAAACTAGAAGAAAGATTGTAAAAGAGTATTGTTTGATTTCCAAGATTGAACCTAAAGATGTTAAAGAATCCTGCAATGATGAACACTAGATGGAAGCTATGAAGGAAGAACTGATGCAGATTGAAAAGAATGATACATGGATACTAGTTCCCAGACCAAAAGATAAGAATGTAATTGGTACTAAATGGGTCTTTCAGAATAAGCTAAATGAACAAGGTGAAGTGGTCCAGAATAAAGCAAGATTGGTATGTAAAGGGTATTCACAAATGGAAGGTGTTGATTTTGAAGAAACCTTTGCCCCTATTGCTAGAATTGAAGCTATAAGGTTATTTCTTGCTTATGCTGCATACAAGAACTATAAATTTTATCAAACAGACATGAAGTCATCTTTTCTGAATGGAGAGCTAGAAGAAGTATACATTGAACAACCAGATGGATTTCAACTAACTGATCAGGAAGACATGGTTTTCTGATTGAAGAAAGATTTGTATGGACTCAAGCAAGCCCTCGAATCCTGGTATGCTAGATTAGACAAATACTTACTAAAGCTTGGATTCAATAAAGGTACTACTGACAACAACTTATACTTCAAATTGGATCATGAAAAAGAATTAATTATTGAAGTCTTTGTTGATGAAATTATTTTTGGAGATGATAGTCTATGTATGAAGTTTGTTGATGAAATGAAGAGTGAATTTGAGATGAGTATGATTGGAGAAATGAAGTTCTTTCTAGGATTGCAAGTTACTCAGTTAGACAAGGGGATCTTCATATCTCAGTCCAAATATGTGAGAGAACTATTGAAGAAGTTTGGCATGGATGATTCAAAACATGTTGGTACTCTCATGGTAACTAGATGTAAGTTGACATAGAATGATTATTCTCCTAAGGAAAATCAAACAAGGTACAGATCAATGATTGGTGGATTGCTCTACTTAACTCAAACTAGACCAGACACTATGAATGTTGTATGTATGGTTGCTAGATTTCAGGCTGATCCAAAAGAATCTCATGTGACTACTATTAAGAGGATCTTCAGGTATCTAAAAGGAATAGTTGATTTTGGGCTTTGGTACCCTAAGGATGATGATCTTACTTTAAATGCATGTATTGATGCGGATTGGACAGGAGATGTAGATGATAGAAAGAGTACTAGTGGTGGTGATTTCTTCCTAGGGAAGAAGCTAGTGTGTTGGTTGAGCAAAAAGAAGAATTCCATTTCTCTATCTACTACTAAGGCAAAGTATATTATTGTTGCAAATAACTATACTCAAGTGATGTGGATGAAACAAATGCTAAAAGATATCAGAGTAGTATATCTTGAACCTATTGACATATACTGTGATAACTCAAGTGCAATCAACATATCAAAGAATCAGGTGCTACACTCTAAGACCAAACATATATCAATCAAGTTTCACTTTTTGAGGGAGAAAGTGAGTGAAAAAGAAGTCAAACTAGAGTATGTGCCTACCAAAGAACAGATTGTAGTTATTTTCACTAAGCCATTGCCAAAGGATACTTTTGAGTATCTCAAAGGGATGCTATGGGTGATTACCCCTCTTGATATGAACTAGGATGCATTAACTTGCATAAAACCATACATTTCATGATCATATTCTGATCCAGATTGATGTTTTTGTGGCTGCTACTCAGCAAGAGTAGTTAAATGTGCAGATATGTGGTTCAGATCTTGCATGTGGAAAGATAATGCTTATATTTTACATTGATGTCAAAGGGGGAGAAGAGTAATGTGAAAAATTATTGCCTATCTAGAGTGAAGAGTCTTGTGGGGAGAAGATCTTGCAGAAGATGTCAAGGAAGAAGAGTCAGAATATGAGGAGTAAGTGTTGATTGAGAGTTGGGTTGATGGTGTTTTTCGCATCATGTGTTTCCATCGATTCCAAAGGGGGAGATTGTTGGATGATGTGGTTGTGTGGCTGATATGTGGTTGTCATTTATGTCAACACTATTACCATTTGATGTATTGAAGGTTCTATATGTCAAGGATATTGAGAAAATTGTAAAAGAAAGTGTTGCAGGTTCCTAGTGGAACTGTGAAGGTGATGAAGGTGTCTTGTTATGTACATTGGAGATAAATTGTTGTGGAATAAAGGGTTTATGATTGAGTGTATCTAGGCCATCCTCCAGAATTTTTAGGGGTTTGCTTGAACAATTGATCGTGTCATGAACAGTTGTGTTCTGACAATATTTCTAAGTAAAGTTTATGTAATTATGGTAATTCTAGTTGTTATGGATGTTTCTCTATTGTTTCTTGGTGTTATTGGATGTTTCTAGATCATGCTCTATCTTTGTTGTACATCCACATTGATTTATGTGCTTGTGGTCAAATATTTTTCTCTGTATGTTCATTTTTTCATGTTCTTGGCCGACATGATGGGTGTAACATGTGGTGGATCTTTGAGGTGAAATTAATTGAAGTCTTTTTTTGTTGGAGTTTTTAATTTGGGTCTCCACTATGTTGTGGTTGACCTTGGTGGATACACATTGAAAATTTATTTGTAAATTTGGGTTGACATTGAAAATATTTTTTATATCTCTGGTCGACTAAGTTGTTGATGTAATCTCATGTTGTGGATATATAAGAGCAATTGTTTCATCGATGTAAAGAATGCTTTGTGTGCTCCCATGTGTGTATGTGTGAATATCATTTGATTATAGAGAAAAGTGTGATGAAGACTGAGCAAAGTGTGAGGAATTTTGAGCAAAGAGTTAAGAAGGTTTTTATGTGCCTAACTGGAACTATAATCATGCTTGTGTAGAAGCCATTTTCTCAGTTCATAATTTGGATGGTTTTAATCCAAAATTTTCTTTGGACAGTGAATCCTCTTTTGTATTTGAGCAATGAGCTCTAGGTAGTGTGCCTGAATGCATTTACATTCCCATTATTTCTCATTAAATACTTTTAACAGGGTATAATATTTTGGACTAACCTCCACTGTGGTTTTTCCCCTAACAAGGTTTCCACATAAAAAGTATTGGTGTTCTCTATGTTTTTTATGTGTTGAATGTTTATGATTTATTGTTTATTCATCGGATCTGAGATTGAGTTAAATAAGGTTTGAAAATATTTAAGTATTTTGTGACACCTAATTCACCCCCCCTCTTATTTGTTTGTCCTTATTTTTCCAACATCTTCATGTTGACCCAAAATTTGTTCCTTTTCTTTTCTTCTTTCTTTTCATTTGTCTTGTGTTTTTCTTTTGGGGATGATGTCAAGTGTTAAGACATTCATGTCTCTTCCATGTTGACCCAAAAAAAAATTCATTGTTTTTTGCTCTCTTTGTGTCATTATTCCAGTTCTATATGTATTTGGGGAATGATGATCTAGTTCTGAGCTATCCCTAAAAACATTGTAGCAAGAACATACTAACCCCAAATCCATAGATCCCTTATGTGTTAGGTGTTTTCATTTTTGGGGGCAACCCCTTTTCTCTTGCATGATGTAGCTTTACTGGGAAACATATGACTCAGTATAGGGCTTTCCAAGCTAGCTCTGATGTCTTCTTTATTGTTAGCATTTAGTATTTGCTACTTTAAAGTAATTGTGCACAACATGGTGTTTAGCAATTTCTTTAAAGTGGGGACATACATTGGAATTTTTCTTTTTCATGGTTCATGGTGTAGTCTTCTTACTTTATGCGATGCATCTTTCACTTTATGGATGACATTGGGCATGATTTCGTTCAAGAGAATGATCTATCTTAGCATATTACATTCCTCTTAGTGGCTTGATGTGACACACTGCATCCCCTAAGTTATGAATTTTATATTCTTTGATTGGTCCTCTCTTGGAGACATTAGGCACAAGGTTCCCTAAGTTAAGATCTCGCATGAACTAAGCAAGACTCCTTTGAATGTTCCTTATTGTTGAATTTTTATTTTCAGTTATATGGCCACCTTGCATAACATAGCTTGCATTCCTATACATCCATCTTGTTTATTCATGATCTCCAAGCATACAAAGTTTTTCTTGTCTCATGAAGCTTGAAAACCATTTTTTGTGTGGTGCCTTATGAAATTTATCAAGAGGTATAACTTTGGTATAGTTTGAAGGGAAGCTGAATGAGGGCATGAATTTCCCTTATCCACTCACGTGTGTGTGTGAGTGCATGTTGGACATGAGTGTATCTATCTAACCTTCTTGGATTTCTCACCCAGTGGACAGCTTGAAGTTTCATTACCTTAGAGTGAGTGTGTCTTTCTTGGAAAAACAACCTAGATCTGATCCACATCGTGATGGACAAATGGTTGAAGCTTGATCCACCCCTTTTAATTTTGTTTCATTTTATTTATATCTTTGATAGTGCATGCTTGTGCTTTGTTGCTTCTCTTACATCATTTTCATGTGTGTTCTTTTGTGCCTATGTTGGTTTTCCATGGGATCTTGATCCTAGGGCCTTGATCACCCCTCTTGATCATTGTCATCCTATCTTATTAGAATTGGTACACTTGGACCCCTCTTGATGTGTGTTTATCTACTTTAATAGTGTGATTTTGAAGCAAGTTCATCCTCTCACTAAAGTGGGGCCTAAATGTGGCAACAAAAAAAGTATCCCTTCTACTTTTCCTTGCTTCTTTGGGCCCTCTATGTAAACTAGGCTTAATGGTTCCTTTCTTTAGTGTTTTAACGCCTTTGACACATTCACATTAGGTATTGGGCCCTTGTGAACTAATGAAGATGAATGGTACCTTGTTAAAGCGTTGTGAAGTGTTGTAACACACTTTCACTCTTTTCTAAGGTTTTATTAGTTAACTACACCTAATAAATCTCTTTTTAACCTTAGTCATGCCTTATTTGGAGTGTTGTAAAGTGTGGTAACACACTTTCACACTTTTCTAGGGTTTTCATTAATAATTGACCTTCTTTATGCTTTAATTGGCCCTATTTTTCATCCACAAGCCTCATTTAATGCCTATTTTCAAGGATGATACTGACATAAATTAACATCCAATCATAATTCAGGTGTTTTCAGCTTGTGTGGCCTAGATTTAGTGATCTGGGACTCATTTTCCACCTTGGGTGAATGATTCCCACCTAGGTTTTTTGGTCCCGAAGCAGGTTTCACACCTTTCTAAGCATATTTAAAAATGGTCCCATAAATTATGTCTAATGGGACTCATTTTCCACCTTGGTCAAATGAGTCCTATGTGGCCCAAAATCAAAATTAATTCATGTTTTTGACAGTGTTTTATCCACCTAGATCTGATTTCGTCTTGTAGTGTTGTAATTTTTGGAATTCTTGCATAATTAAGTATAAATACTAGTTTCTTTCACTCATTTTACCCCAAGCATTCAAGTATTCATTCCTATAGAAAATCGGAGTTCACAAGAGCATTCAAGGGTAGATTATCAAGCATTTTAGAGCATTATTCAAGCATCAAGTATCATGTCAATAATTCCATTCATCATGCTTGTTTTTGAGCTAACAATTTTGATGTAGGGTTTTATGATTCAAGCTATCATTTCATTCAAGATCTATCTCCTTCAAGCAGGAGTCAAGATCTACATCCATTGGAGCCACCTCACACATGTTTGCAACATCTTATTGATAGGGTTTGGTGAGTTGCAATATCATATTTTGTTCATTCATTACTCTCCATTCCTATTTCATTTTATTTCAAGGTTTAATTACCAAAATGAGGTTTGACCAAGGTAAACCCCTATCCACTAACAAAACAACATTTTTCCCTCTCTTTAGTGTTTGATTTGTAAGTCTAGGTTGAAGACACATTCAAGAGTAAGTTTTGAGAAATTTTTCAAAGGGCCTAAAGTGTCCAAAGTTTTCATCAAGCATTAGAGAACATTAGAGAACACCTACAGGTTGACTTAACAAAGTAGATTGAGTAGACTGGGAATAGTAGATTTAGACCTTGAACTTTTAGAAAACCCTAACTAGACTAATTTTCAACTTTTGGTGAATGAGTCCTAGTTTAGGTCAAAATTCATTTTTTTGCAGACTTAGATACCCATTTGCCAGATTCATGTTCTTGCACAGAAACTTAGATCTTGGATTGATTCAACCAACTTGGAAAATGAGTCCCACTTAGCATTAAAATCAGTATTTCCATAATTACAGAGCTCTACTCAGTCATCTTTAGATCTCCAAGTGTACACATTCCATCTTATAGCTTGATTTTTTGTTTTATATGCATTTCTAGGTCATTTACTGAAAAATTGCATTGAATTAGGGTTTAGCATTGCATCTTACATTGCATTTGTATTTCCAAGTCTTAACTTGGTGGTGAACCCCTCAGTATTTTACAATCAGCCCTTAGGACAACCCTATTGCAAGATCTCTTTCTCTGCATTGAGATCTCTGTTAGAATTCAACATGCTTTGATATCATGTTGAAATGATAGATGTTGAATCATCCAATGAAGTTGTGCACACTTCACCAGATCTTGCCAAAAGAAATTACACCACATAGAAAGTGTTGCAACTAAGGGTTGCAAAGAGAGATTACTATTGATCTACAACATTAGATCATAGATTGATATTTGATTGATATGATTACAAATGTACAAAATTCCTTGAATATATAGGCATGAGAGAGATGCAAGATGCAATATGATGTTGCCATGTGTCATGATCTAACAACATGTGACAATATGTGAACTCTATCTAGGAAATGATAAAAGATAGAGATAAGTTCTAGAAGGACAACTCACCTTCTAGAAGGAATCTTATCCCTACAAACAAGAGGATATTACCCCATTATTGAATGATTTATTAAAAATGCAACCTAGGACTAAATGATATATGACCTAAGTCAACTTATGCTAGTGTAATAATTAATTTAATTACACTAACACCCCTCCATAAGTTCAACTTAGGGAGGAAATGCAATGATTATGCAAAGATGATGATTGATGATGATGGGTCCCGGCTACGAGGCCATGTTAGGTATCCATTTACATGAAGATGCAGAAAATCTCCCACAACCGGAGAAAAGGGGAAAACCCAGTGGGAACAAAACCCCTCTCCAAAAAGGAGATAATGCAGAAAAGTGAGAATGGGAAGGATGGAGGACTCCCAAATACCCCCCAAGTACACCATCTATTACATGGATATTATACAATCAAAGGCCCCCTCATAGGAGGGAAATAGAGAGACTATATAGCCCCCCAATAAGATGTGGTCACCTGCAAAAATGGTAAGTGTCTGAAGACAAAATGAGATCCAATGTCAACAAACAACTTGTCTCCCTTTCGGAAGAAACAAAACCAAGTGCAAGTGTAGGGATGCTTCCCATTCCATATAGGAATTAAAGGAAAGAAGGATGAATGTGGATGTTGATGATGTCTCTAAACTCTGCTCATGTGTCTCCTTGCCTGAAGATAAAGATGCCACAATCAATGAAGAGGGTGACAAACCAAGACGATGTGGAAACTGATGCTGAAAAATATCCAAAGATAGTGATGGAATGAATATGATGGAGACTTGATAGCCCCCCCTAAATCAAGTGTCTTCAAAACCACTGAAAGAAGTCTAAAGAAAATCCAATGGTAGATGTTGAAGAAACCTCAAGTATTGAATGGAATGACAAGGAAGAAGTCTCATACAGGAAATATTTGAAGAGAAACCAAGTGTCTCCAAGATAGTCTCGAGATCCCAAATCAAGGTCAAGACAAAGAAATGAGGAGAATCAAGAAAACTCTCCAAATTCATATCTAAATATAGGAGTGATATCCCCTCAAGAATGTCCTCCAAACTTGTAGAAGTAGCCAAGTTAGTGATACATGAAATGAAGCCATCCTGTAATGTCAAGTTTGGAAAATTGAATGTGTCCTGATGAATGATGATGGTGGAATCCTCAATCAATGAATATAGACAAGGAATCACTAATTGTGAAGGGATACCAATAGTCTTTGATGGAGAAGAAGCACCAGAAGCAACCTTGTCAACCTCTTTGGAAGATTCAAGGAAATCAACCTCCTACCCAACAATATCATCATGGGGTACTTGAAAAGAGGAATGACATTTTGAATCATGACCATTGGGGAAGGGTGGAGTGTCTGATCCTCCATATAGCTCCCAAAGCTTAGCCCAAAGGATATGAGAACAATCACAATGATCAATAGAATCCAAAACATTACATCAACTTGCAAGGAAATGATCTCCAAGACAGTGTATTTGCTACAACTCCAAGAAAATTCATGAATACCTCCACTTGGATGAGGAACTATACCATATAGATGTGGTAATAAATCAAGTGATTGGAGATGGTGGTTGATCCCATCCTACCATTGTTTATAGTTACCCTTCTGCAACATAACCAAAGGAGTATATGCAAGCCCCATTATGAAATTTCTCCACAAAAAACAAAGACACTAACCTTCAACAGAAAATACAGAATTCCAAGGATGATGTGCAACTAAAGTGATGTTACCAAGATCAAGAAATATTTTCCCAAGCTTCAAGATATCCAAGTTATTGAAAAAATGCACCAAACTGAAAAAATAAATGCAAGAGTACCTAGAGCTTAAACTGATCAATTAGTCTAGACTGATGAAAAAAGCTCTGAAAATACTTCATGATGTCGAGCCTTTGAGTTTAGATTAGGGTTTTGTATTTAGTTGGCTATAGAAATTTTGCAAGAAAATTTTTGCAGAGCTGATGTCACCACTATAAATTAGACGAAATTCTCTTTCCGACAGTATCTCGTTTGTTGATTTTTGATACCCTCGTGAAAAGTTATGATAAAATGAAAAAAATGCCTAGATTTGGCACTTTGCAGGCTAATGAGGGGAAAAAAATTAGCCCTCGGGCACTAGAACATGATCACGGATATGAACGGTGCTAGGAAATTGGAAAAAAAACATGCCCCCAGATAGGGTGGTGACTGAGCGGAACTACTAGCGAGGCAGAGATTTCAGGTGGCGCCACTGGATGTGTGGAACCCTCAATCGTTGATAGGACCGAGCCTTCAGTGATTGGAGTAGAGAGCAGCTAGCAAAAGAGTGATGCTAGCATAGGTAGGAATGACCACCAGTAAAACTTAAACGGTTGCTAGGGATTTCCGTGAACGTCGGTGGAATGGGCCAGAAAGGATGCCCGTGAAGCAAGGTGTCAGCAAGTAGAAACCTCCGGCAGGATCGGACAGTGCTAGGAGTGAGCGGGCCAGTCGGTCAAATCAATAAGGCCGACAGAAGTATCGTCCAATCTGCAGACACAAAGTACCCCTCCTAAATGCGGCCGAGAAAACTTTTTCTACAAACTAAGTAATTTGAATGGGCTGACAAATGTGATTTTTTAATATTGCAAAATTTGCGATTAAAAAATCAAAAAAATATGTAGACCAAATATAGTATATATGCAAAAATAATTGATGCCGATGGAATTAAAATAAATCAACCCCAAATGTATATTCCGATAGATTATTTTAATTTCAGTCGCCCCATAATTTTTTTTTGAAACTATAGAAAATCCCACAAATTATTTTTTTGCCAAACATATAGAGATATTGCTCAAAATTTTTTTAAAAACAAAATGGCCTGCAAATAAAAAAAAAATTGCCTTAGAGGACAACTTTCAGGATGGATTTTTTTACTACAAATTTGTACGGATTGTACTAGTTGATTTTGCAAACCCAAATACCTCTTATGGCTCCCGGGTTGATGTATCCAATTTTGATGAATGGACAAGTGATCCTAGGGTTTTGAGGCCTTCTGAAGACAATGGTGAGCTCGGATCTGACTCTATCCACTTCAGAAATCAACTTGGTCCCTAGGTGGAGTCAAGTAGCCTTCAATGGAAACCTTCAAGCTTGGAAGAATCTCTCTAGCCCAACTTTCTTAATCCTGTGATGAATTCTCAATGAAATGGCTCTGATACCATGTTGAAATGATGGATGTTGAATCATCCAATGAAGTTGTGCACACTTCAAAGGATCTTTCCAAGAGAAATTACACCACACAAAAAGTGCTACAACTAAGGGCTACAAAGAGAGATTACTATTGATCTACAACATTAGATCATAGATTGATATTTGATTTATATGATTACAAATGTACAAAATGCCTTGAATATATAGGCATGAGAGAGATGCAAGATGCAATATGATGTTGCCATGTGTCATGATCTAACAACATGTGACAACATGTGAACCCTATTTAAGAAATGATAAAATATAGAGATAAGTTCTAGAAGGACAACTCACCTTCTAGAAGGAATTGTATCCCTACAAACAAGGGGACATTACCCCATTATTGAATGATTTATTAAAGATGCAACCTAAGACTAAATGATATATGACCTAAGTTAACTTATGCTAGTGTAATAATTAATTTAATTACACTAACAATCTCCAAGGTTATCCTTCAATGAAATAATTGGAAAGTCGGTGTGCTCTATATCCTAAACCATACGAAAGAATCTAAAGCCCCTTTTTCAGTTGTTTCAAACTCTCAAAGTTGTGTGAAGGAAAGTGTTTTGGAGAAGAAGGATAAGATTTAAGGTACTTTGGTTTCTTCTTTTCATGTTAAACAGGATAAGAATTATTGGGTTGTTGACATTAGTTGCACTAATCACATGACCAAAGAAAAAAAAAATTCAAACTTTAAAAGTATGATGGAGGATTAGTTAAATTTGGAGATGATTCGGGAGCTAATATTTATGGAATAGGTTCAATAAATTTTGATGGAAAGAATAATACTAAGGATGTTTACTATGTTAAGGGTTTAAGGCATAATCTTTTTAAGTGTTGGAAATTCTGTAGTAAAGGATATAATCTTGTGTTTAAGGATGAAACATGTGAGATCAAAAAAAGGCCAAAAAATGTGATTGATGTTGGTAAGAGGATAGATGGAAACATCTATCAACTTAAGGGTGGTGATGTTCATTGCCTTATGTCTTAGATTAATAGTAGTTGGTTATAGCATCAAAGGATGTTTCACATGAATTTTGATAATTTGGTGAGAATAAATTCAACTCATGTAGTGAGATATTTACCAAGAATCACAAAGCCTATTAATGTTGTTTAGAAAGATTGTCAGTTTGGAAAGAAAGTAAGGAGTAGTTTCAAAGGAAAGGAACAATCTACTATCAGACTACTCGAATTAATACATACATATCTTTGTGGTCCTACAAGGGTGATAAGTCTTCAAGGTGACAGGTATTTTATGCTTTTGATTGATGATTACTCTAGAATGACATGGGTTACTTTTATTAGAGAAAAATATGATGCACTAGATAGATTCAAAGCATTTAAAGTAATGGTTGAGAATGAAATGAATGTGAAGATAAAATATTTGAGGTTCGACAGAGGTGGAGAATTCACCTCCAATGAGTTTAACATGTTTTCTGACATTATGGAATAAAGAGGAACTCGTCTGTGCCTAGAACTCCTCAGTAGAATGGAGTGGTTGAGAGGAAAAATTGAACTATTCAAGAAGTTGCTAGAAGTATGATGAAAGAAGAAAATCTACCAGAAGTTTACTGGAGAGAAGAAACTCATACTACTAGCTACATACTTAATAGAGTTCAAGAAAAAACTAATAGAACAAAAACTCCCTATGATTTATGGCATGGAAGGATTCCTACTATCAAGTACTTTAGAGTATTTGGAAGAAAATTTTATATCAAGAGAGATAAAGAAAACTTAAGAAAGTTTGATGCAAGGTTTGATGAGGGTATCTTCCCTGGATATTCTACTAAAAGCAAATTTTATAGATGTTACAACAAAAGATTAAGAAAGATTGTTGAAAGTGAAAATGTTAAGGTTGATGAAAACTTATATAATTCAATTACAATAGATGGTTGTGTTAGATGAAACTAATCATTTCAAATAAGAAGAAGAAGAAAAAGTTGAAGAAAAAGGAAGTGCAAAATGAAGAGGAAGAAGCTCTAAAGAAGACCCCTAAGTGTGTGCAAAAGAATCATTTTGAAGATCAAATAATTGGATACAAGAGGAAAGGAGTATTGACAAGAAGCAGAGTTGTTGAAATTGAGGTAAATCTATGTTTACTTTCTAAATTTGAACCTAAAATAGTGAGTGAGGCATGAAAAGATGAACATTGGATGAAGGAAATGGAAGAATAACCTATGCAAATTGAGAAAAATGAGACTTAGGAATTGGTTCCTATACCGGCAAACAAAAATATAATTTGAACTAAGTGGGTATTTAGAAACAAGTTGAATGAGAATGGAGAAGTGGTAAGAAATAAAGCAAGACTTGTGTGTAAGGGTTACTCACAAGTGGAAGGAATAGACTTCGAGGAGACATTTTCCCCTATGGCTAGAATGGAAGCTATCAATTTTTTTTGGAATTTGTAGCACATAAGGACTTTAAAGTTTATCAGATGGATGCAAAAACTGCTTTTTTGAATGGTGAATTGGAAGAAGAGATTTACATGGAACAACCAGAAGGATTTCAATTGTCAGATCAACCAGATATAGTGTGTAAATTGAAGAAGGAATTATATGGATTGAAGAAAGCTCCTAGAGCTTGGTATGCAAGATTGGAAAAATATTTGATACAACAAGGATTCAGTAAAGGTACCACAAATAGTAATCTTTACTTCAAAATTGAGAAAGACAAAAACTTGATAGTGGTCGTGTATGTAGATGATATTATATTTGGAAGTAATGAAGCTATGTGTAATAAATTTTTTGAAGAGATGTAGAAATATTTTGAGATGTCAATGTTTGGGAAGATGAATTTCTTCCTTGGGTTATAAATCAATCAAATAGATAAAGACATTTTTATTTCACAATCAAATTATGTCAAAGAGACATTGAAGAAGTTTGGAATGGAAGACTCCAAACTGGTATGCAATCCTATGGTGACTAGTTGTAAATTGAGAAAAGATGATGATTCACCTAAGGTTGATCAGAGAAAATATAGATCTATGATTGGTGGAATGCTTTATCTAGCTACTACTAGATTGGATATCATGCATGTAGTTTGTCTT
>VDFB02256132.1:1411021-1444081 GCA_007258455.2 Sequoia sempervirens
CTTCTCTTGTTTGTCTCCAGGGCTATGATTCTCTCTTCCAACTCTTTGAGTTCTCTTGCATGCCTTTCCTTCATCTCCTTCATCTCTTTAGCCATATCATTCTTCTTTGGAGGCATCTTGTCAACCTTGCCTCTTCTTCAACCTGCAAAATGCAAACCAAAATCTATTCCCTGCTCTAATACCACTATGATACAAAGCCAAGGTGAAGATTAATCACAACAACTGATGGTATCAATTCAAAACAATGGACTCTTCTTCTAATACCTTCAATCCATCATACATCAACTCACCCTCAAGGAGTCTTATTCCTCCAATCTGCAAAATAAGTACAAGTCTTCACCAAGACCCTATCAAAACCATCAACATGCTTCTAATGGAAAGTTAGATCATTTTAGAACACTCCTCAAATCAGTTTCATTGGACACACCAAAATTCATCAATTGACCTTGGAACCCTTAACACTTCAAGACCTTTAGACTCCAAACTCAACAGATAGACCTTTTTTTTTTAGAAAACCCCTCAAGAACCATTCCAACATCAAACTAGCATCCAATCAAACCCAAAACACCATTCCCCAATCAAACATATAAGGTTCATTCACAATTTCTTGGAGATCCTTCAGACTGCCCTACAAAAAGGCTACAAAATTAGCACAAAACTCCCAATTCCATAGGTTTTATATAGATACTTGACCCCTAAGCCTCTATTCATCAAAACCCTCATTTTACTTCCAAATACCTAGGGTTTTTGAGCTCTCAACCCTCTAAAGCTTTCCAAGCCCTACCAAAGCATTAAGACACTTCTTCAAGGTCTACACAACCCTTTCACATCCTTTCCTAGGTCATGCTAGTAGCAAATGAACAAAACATATCACTGCCCTATTCATTCCTACTTATACAAGCCTTTATTCTTCATTGTGATGGTGTCTCATGGTCTGCAATCTTCTTTATTTTCATTTTAACACTTAAAGAGAATTTCCCTAATCTATCTCCATTCCTCCCCACTAAGCAATAGGGTGGAACAGTAAGTGGGAAGGCCTAGAACATGGTGACACTACAAACGATGTATATTATACAGTATCAACAAAGAACAATATAAATTTGTCAATAAAACTTCAACATAGGTTCAAAAGCTTGTTATTCCATTACTTAAAACAAATCACATGGTTCTTAGTTCATCAAACTGCCTATACGGCCTATACAATGCTAAAAAGACACAAATATAGAGATAATGAGAAAAATAGAGAATTAACTCAGATTGGCTACTTTTATTCAATGTTTGTTCTTTCCATTGAACCATCAATAGTTCCTCATTCCTTTTCAAGGATTTTAAACATTTACAAATCATTAGAGCCTTCATCATCGCCTACAACTGACTTGTAACCACCCAACCCTTCTTTTGACTTGAAAACATCATTATTGACAATTAAAGGGCTAAATAAACCCTATTACCAAGATTTTTGTTCTAAGATACCAAGAACCATTTGGACACCTTTAAATTAATCCTAATATGACTTCTAAACTCCTACTTTGCACCCCTATTCACTAATTCAAGAACTTTCCTTTTAGAGGCTACAAAGACTCTTTAGGAATAAGATTGTACAATTGCAACACAAAACCAAAAATTCACCATAGAACATATTCAGAGGTCTTGAAGGACCTTATTAAAAACAAAATATCTCCAAAAAACTAACATCTACCTACTGACCTTCTTTACTTAACATCAAATAATCACAAAATGAGGGTGAAGTGTGGGTGCTCCTGCACCATATATGATGAGCCTATTTCTATCTTTTGTGATAATACAAGTACAATTAACATTTCAAAAAATCCAATGATGCATTCAAGAACAAAGCACATATCAATCATGGTATCACTTTCTAAGAGAGAAGGTTATGGAGAATGAGGTAAAGCTTGAGTATGTACCTACAAAGGATCAGATTGTTGACATATTTACTAAGGCTCTTCCTAAGGATAGTTTTGAGTATCTTTGGGAGAAGTTGGGGGTTACCGACCCTCCTTATTTGAACTAGATGCATATGGGGATGCATTAGTATAGTGGATCTATGGATTCATCTCTTTTCTAAACTGGTGTTGGTGGCTACCTCTTAGGGGGAGTAGGTAGTGTCATGTGTTGTCATTGTGCAAAGTTACTGATTTGTTTGGGTGTACTCCTAAGGGGGAGTATTCAAAGCAACTATCTTGGTTCAGTGTCAAAGGGAAATAACAATCAAAAATAATTTATCCTTTTCCATTGATGTTAAAGGGAGAGAAAGTATCATGTGAAAAAAATTATCTACTTAGGGGGAGAAAAGAAAGGAAATCATAAGAAAGTGTGTTTAGAAGGTGTTGTGTTGTCTTTAATGGTTTTTCACATATTTTTTTGCCATCAATGAAAAAGGGGGAGATTGTTGTAAGTATGAATGTGTTATCATTGATTTCAATAGGATGTCTACATGATCTTTTTTTCATTGATATCAACTATTTGTTAGGGATGTTTGTTGCATGTTGAAGATTTTGAGGATATTGAGAAAATTGTGAAAACAAAAGAGGAAAATGGGTTGTTGTAGGTTATGCATGTGTAGTTGATATTTTGAGGAAGTTTTGTGAGTACATGGAGCTATATTTATGTTGTAGTGTTTGAAGATGACTTGGATTAAAGTAATGAGATGAGAAGATGTCTCAGGTACTTAATTTCCACGTGATTTTGAGAAAAATTGATAAATAGAGAAAATAGTGTTGTGCAATTGTTTAAAAAATGCTTTTGGATGTGCTTCATGTTTCTTCTATATTTATGCTATACCTATGTTGATATGATATGTTGTTTAAGGTTGTTAGAGGTTTCTGGATTGTTGTACAAAGAAAGATATTCTCACCAGTGTGTGAACCATTTTTTAGTGGTATTTTATGTGGCCTAGGAGAAATGTATTTTCTCTATGTTTCTCGATAGTTTGGCTTCAAGTTTTCTAGATTTGGTAAGCTACTTATAATGTTTGTATCTTTTAGAATTCAAGGTTTCACTTGATTTGGTACAATACATTGTGTGTTTCATGCGTCATTATGCGAATAGGGTTAACTAGATGTTTTGGGTTGAAGTATTTTTATTATACGATTTTGAATGAAGTTTCTATTGGGTCTCAAGTGGTTCATGGATTATTCTAGATCATGTTCAAGTGGACTTTGTTGTTCAAAATTTTTGGACTGATTTAAGGAAGTGTGTACTTAATGTTTTACAGTGTTTAGCATGGGTATTGGTTGACCTTGTGTTAGCACAACATGTGAAGTTTACAAAAGAATGTTGAGGTGTGTTAGGATTTATTTGGGTCATAATTAAGGATTTATATGGGTTTCCTTCATTCTTATCCATCGCAGGAATGTTTAGGTGCTGACCTGATTTGAATTTGTGAGTGTAACAGATAGTTGCCAACCTTGGAGAAGACTTTCAAGGTTGAAGTTCATATAAATAAGAGTAATATTGTTGTGAGATGCAAGAGAGAGGCAAGATAGATGTGAGATCAATGAGAGTGATTTGTGTGATGTGAATTTGAGTAGAGTAGTAAAATTTCAAGTCTTGGATTCCTGAAGGTAGTGAGCTGAAGGTGTTTGAAATATTTCATGCAAGACTACGAAATTGTTGGAGCCTTGGCTGTGAGAATTTTTGGATAGTGCATCCTATTCTACAAGTGAGCCCTTGTACGAGTTTTATAATTAATTATATTTTGAGCTAATCCTCACTGTGGTTTTTCACTCATTGGGGTTTCCATGTAAATATGGTGTTCTCTTGTGTATGGTGTTGTTATTTTAGTTTTTTTTATCTGTATTTCATGTTTAATCACTTTAATAGAATAAGGGTTTAATGAATGCATGTGGATCTGATTACTATTGATTGTTTTGATTTGTTAATTTGCTACAACTAATTCACCCTCTCTCTTAGTTGTCTTGTTCATTCAACACTAGCCTCATATATCTAATTTGGAAGAAACAAAAGGAAAAAATAAATTTATCGAACACTATGAACTCAATGGTGAGCTCATATTTGCACCAACAAGCTCTTATTGGAACCTATAGTACAAATCCAAAATGAGGAACCCTCCCAAAATCTGGTATTTCTATTAAATTTTTTTATTCTTTAGATCGTCATATAATGCAAGAGAAGAGACTACTCAAATTTTCAAGATCTACCAAGATCTCTAAAAAAATTGGCTAACTAAAGGAACCCAACCTACTCTAATACCATGTTAGAATTGGCTATGGAGATAGCCCGCCAAGATCTAGAGGCCAAATGGAAAGCACAAAGAGAGAGGAGATCAATATGACAAGAGTAAATTGTATTCCTATCAATGATGCAAATATAATTCAATAGATTGATTTACAAATGAGAGCCCCTTGGTTATATAGCCAAGATGAGACATAAGATGACATAAGATTATGACAAGTGTCTTAATCTTATGATATGAGACAACTTATCATAACTACCTAGGAAATGATAAAATCTAGACATGACAACTAAGTCTTCTAGAAAGAATCTTAGGACCTAAGTAAACTTAACATGTGAATATTTACCCTAAGTCCCTAGTGAGTGAATTAACTAGGTAAAATAAATTTACTCACACCAACAAAAGCTTCAAAATTTCCATATTGGATAATGAATTATCAATTCTTGCACATGGTATGCTCTCATATAGTACCTTCACTACTTCATCAATAAGCTTTGGTCTCTTCTAATGTGTTTATAATATTTATTTCCAAGAAAAGGCATGGAATACATCACCTATCTGTAGTTTATGCAAAGGAGATATCTTATCCATATCGACCTTCCCTTGCTACATTAGAAGTTGTAGTAGTTGGGAAAAAACAATAGGCTAGAATTGGAGTTCTATATTCAATAGGTTCTTCAAAGAATCTCTAGAGGTATCGAAAGATTCACCTACTGTCTTCACATTATCTTCTACATATTTGTTTTCCAATTCCTTTTCCTTGTCACTAATGCTACCTTCTGCCTTTTCTTCATTACTCTTCTCAACATTGTCAGCCTCTTCCTCATGTCTCCTTTTATTATTAACTGATTGATCCTTTTTATTTAGAGGAATATTCATCTTTGGGTTGTCTTGTATTACTTATTTATCATTCCTTTTAGGTTCTAAAAGAGGGAATTTATGTCACGTAGTTGTATCCTCCTTCTATGAATCTTCAACATTCTTTTTAGAAGCAATATTTTCTCCTACCAAATGATCACCACCAATAACACCCTCTTCTATAATGTTCTCTTCCACATCTAGAAGAGTGCCATCCTATGCATACTCTTCTTTTGCTCCATGCTCTTATTGAGCATCATCATGTTGTGTAGCTTTTGGTATAATGACTTTCACAATATGCATATCATCATGTATCTTCTTTTCTCTATCTAGACCCATGCCTAATTCTTTTTTCCAAATTCACAACCTTCTCCATAGTTTCTTTTTGTAGCCTCTGAAGATCATTTTGATCTCTTCTCATGAGGGTAGTTACCCTTTTCTTGGTTCAGAACTCCTTATTATATAACTAAGCCAATATAGCTTTATTTTCATCAGATAATGTGACACTAACCTTTTCTAAAGTAAAATATCTCAACTTTGCTTCTTCATCGATGGCTTCCTGTCTTCTAGCATATAATACATTCTTCAATTCTTTAGGCAATTGACTTTTAATGTTCTTCATGTTAACTTCAAATGCAATTATATACTTGACAATTGTTTCTTCTATTGTTTCCTTATCAGTATCATTTGTAGTGGTGTACAATGCAATAGTCTCCTCTAACATTTCATGCTCTACAATTCCATTAAACAAAACATCTAACCTCATAGGTCTTACCAGAGTCTTCTTCATTTTCGTTTTCTTGTACTTCAGTGACTTCTTCACTTTTTTGGACTCTTTTTCCTTTTCTCCCATCTGAATTATATATCTTTCCTTTTCCTTTTCCACTTTTACTTTGATTTTTGTGTCTACTATGTTAGTTTTTTCTTTCTTTACACTTGTTTCTCCATATGATACTTTAGATTTCCTTTTTCAGACCAACTAAGGTCCTTTTTCCTTCTTCCTCCTCATCATCAAAATTTACTACCAAGTACATTTCTCTTGTTGATTTAGTATTTACTCTTCTCCTTTGAGGAGCTCCTTGTTTATTTGTTGGGGTTACCTTTTCCTTTATAGGCATACTTTATTGCTTTTTCAAAGTAGTCTTTTATTTCATAGGGACACTTGTCTATTTTAGGATTACTTGGCTCCTTTCTCTTTGTTTCACTGGCTAATGATAGTTTCAAAGGACTTGGGGCAACTAGAGAGGTGTAGTTGTTCTATAGATCTCCTAACACTAGATGAACCATCCTTAACTTTCTCTACTTGTTCTTTTGTAAGGCCCATTACCTCTACAAATTATGCAATCATTTTCTCAAATATTTTTGTTATCTATTTTTACCTTTGATCCATATGAGCCTTCATGGACATCTCTTCATAGGTGCCATATCTCTCCTCAAAGGTGTCTCTTGGTTTGCTCAACATGAAGTTTGGTGAACTAGTGATTTCTTCCTCTATAATTTTGTATCCCATTTCCAGGATCCAAACTATTCTAGGCTCAATAACATGTATAATGCAATAGTCTTTTGTCACCAAGAAGGTGATATCATCTTTGTATTTCTTCACTAGGATCTAGGGAATCCTTTCTCTAGCCTACATGTTTTTTTTCTAAAAGGTTTTGAAAAATCCCCATATTGCTTCTTCCTATGCATTTGCATCACCTGACCTCCTTAGATGGTCTCTAATATAATATTCCACAGGTATGTCCTTCAACCATGTACTATATTCTTAGTTTCGAGAACCTCATTTAAGAAGTAAAATAGTAAACAAATAACCAAAGTAATAAACTTGAAAGGGTACTTTGAGTCCTTGGTCTTATATAAGTTTTTAATCAATTGTGCTCTCAAAAACTTGCACAAATCATAATTTGTACCCTTCACAACCATCTCATAGGTAGTATTAATGGTAGTGGCAGACACCAAATTCTTTGTTAGTGAAGTATATCCTATATTTGATCACCATTGGGGCATACATAGCTACCATATTTCTAATCTTTTATTATTAGGGCTCTTATGTCATAATTTGCACAAGTTACCTCCATCACCACTTCATTCTTCATTGACTTGAGCATCAAAGCTATTTTGGTTGAACATAAACCCATAACAACCCTAATCACCTCTTTGTTAATTAGGTGAGGTATATCAAGCCAAATGAATCTATCATGGATTATGCTTAGGGTGTACCTTACCCATGCATAATTGTGGTTGAAATTAGGAAATACTTCCATACATTGAGCTTCTTTTCTACCTAGATCTCAAATTATGATTTCAACTTGAATTCATCCCTAGTGAGTTTATTAACCCACACATCACCCAATTTAGAGTGAGCATATTCTTCCAACTTTGCATGTATGTATATCCTTACATATTATATGTGCAAAAAACCATATAGAATGTGTGAAAATTCTCCATCCAGATCATCCACTAGGGTTTAATTAGTTTGTCATTTGAATTTAAGATGGGGACAATCCACTACCTCAATTACTTGTGGTGTATACATTTTCCAACACTTCAAAACACTTCTGAAAAACTTAGGGCAAGATAGAAGTCTGTAAATACCTTTTGATTGCTTATTGGTTAGGGTTTCACTCGTAAGAAATATGATATTCTTTAATCACTTCACTTCACTCCTTCATCGCTTTGCTATCCTTGAATTTTCATTCATAAATGAATTTTTGTTTAAGTTCAATCACTTATAAACCCTTTTGAACTGGCCTAATTTTCATTGAATGTGCATTTTAAAAAGCTAGTAGAAACCCTAACTGTATGCATAATCACCTTCAAATGCTCTACAAACTTCCACAACATGATGTTTTCCACTGGTATTTTCTACAATAGGTTAAAAATTCCAACCAACACCTCATATCCATGTGCTAAAACATCAACACCATTTCCCTGGTAGGGGATAAAATATTTTTTTGTTCATGCTTCTCCTAAGAAAAATCTTTCTACTTAGTTTTCAAAGGAAACATCTACATGAGATGATGGCATAGACTCAACCTTAATATCTATCTAAGCTTCCTTATTTTTCCAAATCTTATTAATCTTTTTCTTCATCTCTACCATATCAACCTTTTTCACTGGATTATTCTTCTTTACTGAATTAACTATCTTCACATTCTTGCTTTTGAAAAACTTGGAAATGTGTCCTAGTCTATTACAATTGTAACAACTGAAAACATTTTGAACAAGCCTCTTCCACCCATTCTATATCTACATTCAATATTATATGTCTAAATAAATTTCATGTATAGAAGTAGCCATTAAATGATTGAAACCTCATACCACTATTATAACCATTCATCATTTGAATTCTACATTCACTAGCCTTATGACCAAATCTTTTTCATGTAAAAATACTGACCAAGAAAGGATGGAATATTTTGATTCATTCTTCTTCTACATTCTATAGCCTTATGTCTAAATATAGATCAAGAGTGAGGAGGAAGGAAGAGATAGAGATAATTAGAGAGGGAAGGAGGGAGGGACAAAGGGACAGAGAAGTGAGATAAAGAGAATGAGAGAGGGGGCGAAGGAGGAAGGTGGAGAGATTGAGAGAGAGGAGGGAGGGTGAGAGATAGGTAGAGAAGGATAGGTTAGATAGAGAGAAGTGGAGAGTTAGGGTGGGAAAGATGAAGGAAGAGAGAGAGAGAGAGGTATAGAGGGAAGGTGGGTGGGAGGAAGGAAGAGAGAGAGGGGGAGATAGGGAGGAAGGTGGAGAGATTGAGAGAGGGGAGGGAGGGAGACAAATAGGTAGAGAGGGATAGGTTAGATAGAGTGAAGTAGAGAGGGAAGGTGGGTGGAAGGAAGTGAGAGAGGGGGGAGATAGAGAGAGGGGGAGATAGAGAAAACTAGAGAGGGAAGGAGAGAGTGTGTGAGAGAGGTCTAGAGCATAAATGATAAAAAATTAGTGAGATAGAGAGAGGGGGGATAGAGAAAATTAGAGAGAGGAGGGAAGGAGGAAAGGAGGGAGGGGTGGAGGGAGAGAGAGAGGTGAGATAGATAGAAGTATAGAGGGAAGGAGAGAGTGTGGCAGAGAGTTCTAGAGCATAAAGGATAAACAATGAGTGAAATAGAGAGAGAGAGAGATGATACAACTTGTTGATCATAGAAATTTGACCTCCTGATTACTGAAATTTGACATGTTAATTACCGAAATTTGGTTATTTAAAAAATTATAAGATCTTCCAAAAACTAGAATTTGAATTATAACTCTTGGAGATATAAAACCACTCTCAAACATCCTAAAACTATATACATGAAATATAACTTAAAGTATAAGAAAGTAAATGTCCATATGCAAATGTCAACTTATACTTTCATGTTTATTTCTGTAAATATAACTTAAATGTTTATTTCATGTATATAGTTTCCCTGAAAGACAAAAAGAAGAAAGAGGAAAAAAATCAATGCAAACCAAAACACAGGCATGTTATAACGTGCTCACATTTTCTCAATATAGTCATAAAATGCAAGCATGTTATAATGCACTCGTGTTTTGCAAATGCATTCAAAAAATGCACATTTTTTGAAATTCAAACCATAATGCAAGTGTGTTATAAAATGCTTAGGTTTTGGATTGGTAATGATTGAGCCTAGGCTCAGTCACTTCCAACCCACAATGCGAGCATATTTTATTATAACAAACTCATTTTTTTGATATTTCAAGATGAAAAAGTGAAGTGGCTACTTTTTGGATCCCCATCTTTCTACACCTACCCCATGCGAACAAAAACATAAATCATAGACCCACTATGTGTGAAATATATAAAAAGTACAAAAAAATTCCAATTGAAAGGAACTAAAGAAGAAATAAGGAAAAAGGAAAGATATCACCAATCTAAATACTTGGAAACAAAAAGAGAAGGAAAATTTTTAGGTGGCTATTTAGGGGCTTGTCTTAGTAAAACCCTCATATTAGTCTTTCGACTCCCACAGATACCCAAGATTGATTTGATAATAGATTTTGATAAAAAATAAGAGTGTAGATAACGATTGATAAAATGGGATACAAGTGACTTAACCAACACATTTATACATAGCATGCTAATGCCAAGAATATCTAGCTACTATCATAGAAATAAAATATTCAAATTCATTAGGAAATGGTTCAGGGGCACCAATCAATTTTCATCTAATTTTTTTTGAGTTTTATTGATTAAAGATAGGTTGATCTAGGAGTTTTAGGTCATGAAGTGTGTCAATAAGGTCTAATAGACCATTCGAATGTATTTAGAGGTCATTTTTGTAAGCAATGATGAAATGTTGTCAATAATGCTCAAAAGTGCAAAATATGTAATTAAGGTTTTTTCAAGGGTTTAGTGAGTCAAGACTTGGATTATGTTAAATAAGGTCTTTTTTGATCATTTAATAATGTTTTTAGTCATTTTAGAGGTTTGTAGGAGGAATTTGGGGTTAAAATGTGCAAATTGACAAAATTGACAAAGTTGTCAAATGTTGTAAACCAAAAACGCAATTTTAAGGAACACAACAATCAAATGGGAATTTGTAATGTAGTTAGTCAGTTTGGAGGGAGGTTTTGTGAGGGAAAATTTTAAATATAGGTCCATCATCGATGTATAAGGTGGTTGAAGTTATTTTGAAGAATTTTGAATAAAGAAGACCCCTGTTCTTGCTTTAATTCTGTATTTTACATTCAAATTTGTATTTGTACACCTTTGTATGTGGTCGTACATCAAGATCTTGTTCAAATAACTTTGGAATTTGTTGAAGATTTGTCCTAGCTTTTAATTTAATCCATTTTAAGGGAGTTTAATTATGTTTGAGATGATATTTTATAAATTTTCTTTTAGCAAGCCTGTAAGTGCAGTTGATAGGTTTTGAAGCCCTAAACATGGAAAAAACCCATTTCATGTACTGCAACCACTATGACTAATTGGAATGGGCATAGGAGGTTATAAATAGGATGGTATTATGTAGGGTTTGGTCTATAAGAAGAGTTTTGGGGAAAATGTTCTGACTATCCTAGGGAAATTAGTGAATTTGGGTATGAGATTGAAGGTTTTGAGTGAGAGTTTAATGAGATAGTGTGTATGGAGGTTGAGAGTTGATTTTATAAGTGTGGGAAGACAATTTTAAGAGTGTTGGAGGTGGTTTTAGGCTTGTATGAGTTTTGGAATACAAAGAACCAAGAAACCCTACCATTTTCAAGTGTAGAATGAGGGTTTTCTAGAACAATGGATAAATGAGAGTTGGTGGGACTAAAACCTGGCGAAAAGGTCCTTTTTTTTCTGTTAAAAAGGTTTGAGAAGTTTTTCTAGGTTGGGGAAGAGTTTCAAAAGTAGTTTCTTTCAAAAACAGCCCTAATTGGTCTATTAGGATAGCATTGTCATAGGGTTTTGAGAGAATTGTTCAAAAGGAACCCTAAGTGGTTTTGAAATATGTATATGATGGCCTTGAAGGGTGTTTAAATCAGTCAAGAGTTTGGTTGAGAGAACCTCTGAGAATAAAATTTGTGTAAACTAGGTCTACAAACCTACTAGCCAAAGGGAAAAGTTAGACTAAAAGGTGTTAAGAGAAAGAGTTGTGAAACAATTTGTTGTTTAATCTGACTTGAATTGTGTTGATGTAGTTGAAAACCACCTATCCTTGCATCAGTTGGTATCAAAGCCCAGGGAATAGGTCTTTTGAAGATTGAAAGTTGTTGATTGAAGAGAAGAAAGTAAGAAGTTGAATAGTCACAATGTCAAGATGCCTCCAAAAAAAGATAATGTGGTGAGAAAGATGCAAGAGATGGAAGAAAATATTGAGAGAAAGATGAGAAAGTTGCAAGAATTCCAAAAGATATTTTCAGCAAGGTTGGAAGATGTTGAGACAAGACAAAAGAGAGGAATGATTGTGGGAGATGAAAGTGAGACTGAAGATGATGAAGATGAAGAATATGAAGATGTTGATGAATTATTGGATCTTGAAGACCAAAGAATGGACAAGCTTTTGAAAGAAGTGAAAGGTAATAATCATAAGGTAAAAGTTGAATTTTCAATGTATGATGGCACTTTAGATGAAGAAGCATTATTAGATTGGATTTCTGCTTTAGACAATTTCTTTGAATGTGAAGAAGTATCTGATGATGAAAAAGTGAAGATAGCCAAGACTAAATTGAAGGGGCATGCTTTAGTTTGGTGGGATTATGAACAATTAGAGAGGAGAAGAAGAGGTAAGTCAAACATTTCTTCATGGGATAGGATGGTAGCTACATTAAAGGGTAAATTTTTTCCAAGTGATTATGCTATCCAAATGTCAAAGAAACTTCAAGATTTAAAGCAAAGAGAGATATATGACATGAAAACCTACACTAATGAATTTTAAAAACTGAGCATAAGGGTTGGACATGTAATAGATGATGTTGAGAAAGTGGCCAAGTACCTTAGTGGATTTAGATTTAATATCCAATATGAAATAAGTTTGCATAATCCAAAAACCATTGAAAAATGCTATCAGATGGAAATAAGGGTAGAATAAAAGGTTAAAGGGAGACAAGAGAAATCAACAAGAGGAAGGGTTAGCACTTCAAGAGGTAGAGGAACATTTTATTCTTCTAGACAAGTCAATCAAAGTCAAGGTGATGCACAAAAAGGACAAGAACCAATTGCATATTTTAGAGGTGGATTCAGGGGATCAAGAGGTAGATTTGGTGGTAGGAATCCTAACACTTTTGCAGGAAGGTGTTATAAGTGTAATGAGTATGGTCACCCTACTTAGAAATGTCCTAAAAATTTTGGTGCTTCATCAAGTAGTGGAGAAAGGAAGAATGAAAGTAGGACTCAAATTGTACAAGAGGACGAAAGTGAAAGTTCAAGTTCAAATACTCTATGTTTTGCACCTAAAGTTGGAGAAAGTCTAATGGCGAGGAAAAATTTGTTTCAATCAACCAAGGAGATGGAGATAGCTCAAAGAAGGCAATTGTTCAAGACAACTTACAAGTGTAAAGGTAAGGTGTGTAAAATTGTAATAGATTTAGGATCTATAGATAATTTTGTGTCTTATGAAATGGTTGAAAAGTTGCAGCTAGAAAGGATCCCTATGGAAACACCATACAAAGCTTCATGGGTGAGTTATGATCAATCTATTCTTGTTAAGGAGCAAGCATTAGTTGAATTTCAAATTGGTGAATATAGGGATGAAGTGCTTTGTGATATCTTACCAATGATTTGTTGCCATTTACTCCTTAGAAGGCCATGGAAATTTGATAGGCACACAATCTATGATGGGAGAGCGAATACATATAAGATTTTGAGGGATGGTGTCAATTTCATACTAACTCCATTGCAGGAGAGTGGAAAGGAGAAAAACAAGATAGTTAAATTCATTACCTTTGGAAAGAAAGAGGTTAAGAGTTTGTAAGAGATAATCTAGAAGAGAAAAAGGAATTTGCAGCCAATTCAAGGTCAGAAAATGAAAGGATAGTCAATTTGCAAGCTACCATAGTCAGGAAAGGCAATCAAAAAAGTGAGAAAAGGGTGAAAAAGATAAAGTTTGAGAAAGAAAAGGGTGAAAAGAAAGAAAATGAGTTGAAAAGACAACATGGAATTAAAGTTGGGACTATGTTTTGTCCAATAACTAATAAGCAAGTTGCAGGGAAGTAAAAAAATGAAAATATAGACGTTGATAAGTATGTCAAAACAGAGGTATTTGAGAAAGGAAGTTGAACACAAAGATGCATGGAGAAGAGAAGATGAATCAAAGACAAGACAATAGTTTCAAGTCTGAAGACAGAGATAAGAAAGAGGTAGATGGATTCTAGTTTTGGAAAAGTGTATTTGTAGGTGATAAAGTGCAAGGATAGTCATAAACAAAGGAAGAGTTAAGAGAAAATTGGCAAGGAAGCCTAGACAAAAGAAAGAAAAGTTTATTAATGAATAGTTTGATTTCATAGATAAAGTTGCAAGATAGCAATGTAAGGTTCAGAGGAAGAGAAAAAGAGAAAGAGAAGAGAAAGAAGATATAAGACATAAGATGGAGTAGACTAAAGTTCATTTCCAAGAGACTTGGAAAGAGTTCAAAGGCAGTTGCATGGTATAGGGGCATCAATCACTTTTCATCTGAATTTGTTTGAGTTTGATTCAAGATAGATTTATCTAGGAGTTCTAGGTCATGAAGTGTGTCAATAAGGTCTAATAGACCATTAGAATGTATTTAGAGGTCATTTTTGTAAGCAATGATGAAATGTTTTCAATAATGCTTAAAAGTGCAAAATATGTAATTAAGGGTTTTTGAAGGGTTTAGTGAGTCAAGACTTGGATTATGTTGAATAAGGTCTTTTTTGATCATTTAATAGTGTTTTGAGTCATTTTAGAGGTTTCCAGGAGGAATTGGGGGTTAAAATGTGCAAACTAACAAAATTGACAAAGTTGTCAAATGTTGTAAAGCAAAAATACAATTTTAAAGGAAATCAACGATCAAGTGGGAATTTGTAAGGTAGTTAGTTAGTTTGGATGGAAGGTTTGTGAGGGAAAATTTTAAATAGGCATCCATCATCAATGTACAAGGTGGTTGAAGTGATTTTAAAGAAGTTTCAATAAAGAAGACCCCTATTCTTGCTTTAATTATGTATTTTACATTCAAAATTATACTTGCAGACCTTTCTACATGGTCGTACATCAAGCTCTTGTTCAAATAAATTTGGAATTTGTTGAAGATTGGTCCTAGCTTTGAATTGAATTCATTTTAAAAGCGAGTTTAATTGTGTTTGAGTTGATGTTTTGTAAATTTTCTTTTAGCAAGCCTATAAGTGCAGTTGTAAGGTTTTCAAGCCCTAAACATGTAATAAGCCCATTCCACATATTGTAACCACTATGACTAAGTTGAGTGGGAATAGAAGGTTAGAAATAGGATGGTAGTATGTGGCATTTTTTTTGTATGAATATTTTTGGGGAAGAGGTTCTGACTCTCCTGGGGAAATTAGTGAATTTGCATATGAGATTGAAGGTTTTGAGTGAGAGTTTAATGAGATAGTGTGTATGGAGTTTGAGAGTTGATTCTCTAAGTGTGGGAAGACAATTTTAAGAGTGTTGGAGGTGGTTTTAGGCATGTATGAATTTGGGAATACAAAGAACCAAGAAACCCTACCCTTTTCAAGTGTAGAATAAGGGTTTTCTAGACCAACGGATAAATGAGAGTTGGTGGGACTAAAAATTGGTGAAAAGGTCCTTTTTTGTTTGTTAAAAAGGTCTAAGAAGTTGTTCTAGGTTGGGGAAGAGTTTCAAAAGTAGTTTCTTTTGAAAATAGACCTAATTGGTCTATTATGATAGCATTGTCACAGGGTTTTGAGAGAGTTGTTTAGAAGGAACCCTAAGTGGTTTTGAAATATGTATATGATGTCCTTGAATGGTGTTTAAATCAGTCAAGAGTTTGGTTGAGGAGAGAACCTCTAAGAAGAAAATTTGTGTAAACCAGGTAAGTAGACCTACTAGCCAAAGGGAAAAGTTAGACTAAAAGGTGCCAAGAGAAAGAGTTGTGAAACAATTTGTTGTTTAATCTTACTTGAATTATGTTGTTGTAGTTGAAAACCACCTATCCTTGCATCAGTTGGTATCAAAGCCTAGGGAATAGGTCTTTTGAAGATTGAAAGTTGTTGATTGAAGAGAAGAAAGTAAGAAGTTGAATAGTCACAGTGTCAAGATGCCTCCAAAAAAAGATAATGCGGTGAGAAAGATGCAAGATATGGAAGAAAATATTGAGAGGGAGATGAGAAATTTTCAAGAATTCCAAAAGAGATTTGCAGCAAGGTTGGAAGATGTTGAGACAGGACAAAAGAGAGGAATGACTGTGGGAGATGAAAGTGAAATTGAAGATGATGAAGATGAAGAATATGAAGATGTTGATGAAGAGTTGGATCCTAAAGACAAAATAATGGCCAAGATTTTGAAAGAAATGAAAGGTAATAAGCATAAGGTAAAATTTGAATTACCAATGTATGATGATACTTTAGATGAAGAAGCATTATTAGATAGGAATTCTGCTTTAGACAATTTCTTTGAATGTGAAGAAGTATCTGATGATGAAAAAGTGAAGATAGCCAAGTCTAAATTGAAGGGGTATGCTTTAGTTTGGTGGGATTATGAACAAGCAAAGAGGAGAAGAGGTAAGTCAAACATTTCTTCATGGGATAGGATGGTAGCTAAATTAAAGGCTAAATATTTTTCAAGTGATTTTGCTATCCAAATGTCAAAGAAACTTCAAGATTTAAAGCAAAGAGAGATGGATGTGAAAACCTACATTAATGAATTTTATAAACTGACCATAAGGGTTGTACATGTAGTAGATGATGTCGAGAAAGTGGCCAAGTACCTTAGTGGATTGAGATTTAATATCCAAAATGAAATAAGTTTGCATAATCCAAAAACCATTGAAGAATGCTATCGAATGGCAATAAGAGCGAAAGAAAAGGTTAAAAGGAGACAAGAGAAATCAACAAGAGGAAGGGGCAGCACTTCAAGAGGTAGAGGCACATTTTCTTCTTCTAGACAAGTAAATGAAATTCAAGGTGATGCACAAAAAGGACAAGAACCAACTGCAGATTTTAGAGGTGGATTCAGGGGATCAAGAGGCAAATTTGGTGGTAGGAATCCTAACACTTTTGCAGGAAGGTGTTATAAGTGTAATGAGTATGGTCACCCTGCTTGGAAATGTCCTGAAAATCTTGGTGCTTCATCAAGTGGTGGAGAAAGGAAGAATGAAAGGAGAGCTCAGATTATACAAGAGGATGAATGTGAAAGTTCAAGTTTAAATACTCTATGTGTTTGACCTGAAGTTGGAGAAAGTATGATGGTGAGGAAAAAAAATTCAAGCAACCAAGGAGATAGAGATGGCTCAAAGAAGGCAATTGTTCGAGATAGCTTGCAAGTGTAAAGGTAAGGTGTGTAAAATTGTAATAGATTCAGGATCTACAAATAATGTTGTGTCTTATGAAATGGTTGAAAAGTTACAGCTAGAAAGGATCCCTATGGAAATACCATACAAAGATTCATGAGTGAGTGATGATCAATCTATTCTTGTTAAGGAGCAAGCATTAGTTGAATTTCAAATTGGTGAATATAGGGATAAAGTGCTTTGTGATACCTTATTACCAATGAGTTGTTTCCATTTACTCCTTTGAAGGCCATGACAATTTGATAGGAACTCAATCTATGATTGAAGAGCTAACACATATAATATTTTGAAGGATGGTGTCAATTTCACACTAACCCCATTGCAGGAGAGTGGAAAGGTGCAAAACAAGGCAGTTAAAGTCATTACCTCTGGCAAGAAAGAGGTTGAAGAGTTTGTAAGAGATAAGCCAGAAGAGAAAAAGGAATTTGCAGCCACTTCAAGGTCAGAAAATGAAAGGACAATAAATTTTCAAGCTACCACAGTCAGGAAAGGAAATTAAGAAGGTGAGAAAAAAGTGAACAGATAAAGTTTGAGAAAGACAAGGGTGAACAGAAAGAAAATGAGTTGAAAAGACAACATCGAATTAAATTTGGGACTGTTTTTTTTCCAATAACTAATAAGCAAGTTGCAAGGTAGTCAAAAGATGAAAATACAAAGGTTGATAAGCTTGTCAAAACAGAGCTATTTGAGAAAGGAGGTCTGAACACAAAGATGCATGGAGAAGAGAAGATGAATCAAAGACAAGAGAATAGTTTCAAGTCTGAAGACAGAGATAAGAAAGAGGTAGATGGATTCCAGTTTGGGAAAAGTGTATTTGTAGGTGATAAAGTAAGTGCAAGAAAGTCATAAACAAAGGAAGAGTTAAGAGACAATTGGCAAGGCAACCTAGACAAAAGAAAGCAAAGTTTTCCAATGAACAATTTGATTTCAGAGATAAAGTTGCAAGATAGAAATGTAAGGTTAAAAGGAAGAGAAAAAGAGAAATTGAAGAACAATAATATGTAAGACATAAGCTAGAGCAGACTAAAGATCATTTCCAAGAGACTTGGAAAGAGTTCAAAGGTGGTTGCATGGTGCAGGGGCACCAATCACTTTTCATCTGAATTTGTTTGAGTTTGATTGAAGATAGGTTGATCTAGGATTTTAAGTTCATGAAGTGTGTCAATAACTTCTAATAGACCATTAGATTGTATTTAGAGGTCATTTTTGTAAGCAATGATGAAATGTTGTCAATAATGCTCAAAAGTGCAAAATATGTAATTAAGGGTTTTTGAAGGGTTTAATGAGTCCAGACTTGGATTATTTTAAACAAGGTATTATTTCATCATTTAATAGTGTTTTGAGTCATTTTAGAGGTTTCTAGGAGGAATTGGGGGTTAAAATGTGCAAATTAACAAAATTGACAAAGTTGTCAAATGTTGTAAAGCAAAAAAGCAATTTTAAGGGAACTCAATGGTCAAGTGGGAATTTGTAAGGTAGTTAGTCAGTTTGGAGGGAATTTTTGTGAGGGAAAATTTTAAATAGAGGTCCATCATTGATTTGCAAGGTGGTTGAAATGATTTTGAAGAAGTTTCAATAAAGAAGACCCCTGTTCTTGCTTTAATTTTGTATTTTACATTCAAATCTATATTTGTAGACCTTTGTACATGGTCGTACATCAAGCTCTTGTTCAAATAAATTTGTAATTTGTTGAATATTGGTCCTAGCTTTGAATTGAATCCATTTTAAGGGAGTTTAATTGTGTTTGAGTTGATATTTTGTAAATTTTCTTTTAGTAGGCCTGTAAGTGCAGTTGGAAGGTTTTGAAGCCCTAAACATAGAATAAGCCCATTCCATGTATTGTAACCATTGAAACTAAGTGGAATGGGCATAGGAGGTTAGAAATAGGATGGTAGTATGTAGGGTTTGGTCTGTATGAAGAGTTTTGGGGAAGATGTTTTGATTGTCCTAGGGAAATTAGTGAATTTGGGTATGAGATTGAAGGTTTTGAGTGAGAGTTTAATGAGATAGTGTGTATGGAGGCTAAGAGTTGATTTTGTAAGTGTGGGGAGACAATTGTAAGAGTGTTGGAGGAAGTTTCAAGCTTTTATGAGTTTTGGAATACAAAGAACCAAGAAACCCCACCCTTTTTAAGTGTAGAATGAGGGTTTTCTAGAACAACAGATAAATGAGAGTTGGTGGGACTAAAACCTGGTGAAAAGGTTCTTTTTTTTTTTGTTAAAAAGGTCTGAGATGCTTTCCTAGGTTGGTGAAGTTTCAAAAGTAATTTCTTTGGAAAACAGACCTATCTGGTCTATTAGGACAGCGTTATCATAGGGTTTTGAGAGAGTTGTTCAAAAGGAAACCTAAGTGGTTTTGAAATATGTATAAGATGGCCTTGAAGGGTGTTTAAATCAGTCAAGATTTTGGTTAAGAAGAGAACCTTTGAGAGGAAAATTTGTGTAAACCAGGTCTGCAAACCTACTAGCCAAAGGGAAAAGTTAGACTGAAAGGTGTCAAGAGAAAGAGTTGTGAAACAATTTGTTGTTTAATCTGACTTGAATTGGATTGTTATAGTTGAAAACCACCTATCCCTGCATCAGGAAACTAAAAACCTTATGAATCTCAGATGCCATGAACAACTCCCAAAGTGAAATCAAAGTTGCAATGTAGTTGTCCTACTCGACCCCACAACCAAGGAATGACATGCAAAGTTTTGAATGAATTCTATTGCTTCAAAACTTGTAAGGCTTCATGAAGGTTGTAGAGCCAAACCTAGAAGCATAGTGTCTAGTATGTGTGTGTGTGAGAGAGTACATAAAAAATACTCTTCTTTCCAAAATAGAAGTTTGTATATTTTCTATCAAGACTGACTACCACACAAGAGCATTACATCCAAAAAAATCATGGGAATTTAATGTTCCAATAGCCATTTGAATCATGATTTTCTACATGACACTAGCATGTTTTATAGACGTCTCCATGTGACATTTTCATCTGAGAGAAATGGACTCAAATTCCCAAGATCGTCATAATTTCTCTAGAAAAAATATATTTTGGTATTAACATATTATGTTCAAACTATTTTTAAATCATGACCCAAAGAGGAGGACATCACGTAGTGTGAAATTATAGTGCATGCAATTTCCTACACTAAAATTTGAGTTCTCATAAATATTTTTGCCACAACCTATTTTGGTTACCTAAATTAGTTGAATTTTTTGAGTAATTAATTAGATAGTTAGATGCTTGGATAGATTCTTTCCTTTACCATGGGAATAATCATTGATATCTTAGTGAATATTTTTCTTGATTATGTCTTTATACTTTTGAAGACTCATGATGTCATCATGACTATGTCTTTTGAGTCTCTTTATATCAATTTCTTGATGCCATATGGATTATTTCTAGTTCATCATTATGACTATGATGAATTTTATGGAATAACTGATATGTTGTGGCCATGAGGTGGATGCAGGGATATGTTTTCTTCTCTCATTTGAAGAGGTGGCATCATTTGGGAGAATGAGATAGATAAATTGGGAAGAGGATGCTTGAGTACCATTACTATAGGAATGCACACACTATTGCATGCATTATAAATCATGTATATGTTAAGCACATATAGTCAATCATTAGACCTGTCATGTTGGGTTGCATGCATTTAATTAGTTGGTGATGTGTATTATGTCAACATGATTACATGAATTTTCAATGCTAGTTAGAGTGTTATATTTTTTATTGCAATTACTATATATTTTATTGGTTTACAAGTATAGATTGATTGTGGTTTTATATTTATATTGTTGGCTTAAACTATTTTCAACTCCTATATTTTTACCTTCATCATCATATTAACTTTTTTTCTAACCAATATATACCTATAATCTTCATTTCAAAGTCATTATAATTATGAAACATTATCAAGGGGTAATAGTTAGGATATACAAATATTATCTATGCAAATATATATATATATATATATAACCTTTAATAAATTATTATATTATTTCTTTACATTTAAAAGAAAAATACATAAATATAGTAGTCATCAAACTAATTCATGAATATGTGATTGTGTACCTATGTTCCTATATGTGTATTTCAAACTAAATATAATGTGTGAATCAATGAAAATTTGTAGATTAGCTTTAAGAGGTCCTATTAAGCAAGGTAGGGGTGGATAGTGGTAGTTTTGTATGAAGATTAAACCACCATCACTCAAGATAATCCAAAAAAATAGTGCATTATGGCATCAATGACTTCATTTTGCAAGCATACAATGCATGGTAAGAGTGTAGTTGTGGTGATTGTGGCCATTGGTTATCATTTTTTTAGAGTGATTCATAGTGGAAGTAGGAAGAGAAAAGGGAGAAAGAAGAAGAAAATATGCATGGGTGTGTTGCTCTTTTAACAATAGTTATAGGTTTGTTTAGTAATGTTAAACTAGTTTATAAAAATACATACTATTATTTTTTTCAATCAAAACCTATGTCATAGCTAACCAAAAACTTAAGGGTGGTTTTTACCCAGCACGAACTCTATTTAAAATCATAAACTCTATTCAAAATGGGATGAATATATGTGTTTTATATTTTTTAATTTGCATGTGCCATAAAAGGTATTGCACAAAGGTCATTGACATGATTTTTTATTTTTATATTGTTGAAATGCTTGTTCATAGCAAAGTTATTAATGGCCAAACCATCTAGATTTCAGGCCTACTTATTTTTGTTTTAAATTCTCTTAATAGATCATATAATTGTCATACTTAATATTATGGTTTTCAGACAATATAGAAGGGTGACTTCGTTTTCTATATCTATCCCACCTAGCAACTTTTGAGTGTTTGCTCTATTCTATAAATAGCTCAAGTATGATATTCATTGGGGCTTTTCTAGTTCATTTAGACCTATATAGAGTCAAGGCTTGTAATATTAAATTGGTCACAATAATAGGACTTCTTGAAAACTAAATTAAGGTTACCATAAGATTTATAACTCTATTTCAGTTGGTTTTGGTTATTAAAAGCAAGAAGAAACTATAGTTACAACTATCATATAAAATATTACAATAATGTAGAGATCTAAATGTCTTCAATTAGTTGTGTTGGGATTTATATAAATAATTAAGATCTAAATAATAATAGGAAAAAATGAAAAATATGTTAATATTTGCTTGTGTTGTGATTCAATATTAAGCACAAAGGTGTTTAATAAGTGTTTTAATATAGAGCTATGATAAAATAAGTAGTATAAATTATATATATATATATAGAGAGAGAGAGAGAGAGAGAGAAGGAGAGGGGAGAGAGAGTATTGATGACATGAATACTCATTATATATGTCTAATGGTTAAAAATTACCTCTTTTTTTTTGGATGACTTGATATGATTGAGTATGATGAGTAATGTCAACATGGAGCATTGCTCTTTCCTTAATATTGTATATTCTATTTGATGAGCAAATATACGAGATGAAAGTGACAAGTATCGTGAACAACATTATTTTATAGATGATTGAAAGTAGAATGTGAAATTGATTATTTAAAGTGTTTTATTTAATTTTACCTAAAAATATATTTAAGAATCATGAAGACTATATTTTGAATATTTAGTGATTTCTTAATTTGAGTATTTACAACTAGATTTAACATTATATTCCAAGGGAACTAGTCTATATGAACATGTTCATTGCATAAGTTGATATAGGGTTGTCTACTTAAAATTTATTACTTTCTATACATTGTTATATGTGCATGAAACAATGAAATTGTGTTATTTGTTCATTTGAATTAAGTACCAACTAATTTAAACTATAAAATAAAAATTATTTTGATAATTTAAACTACATTTTAGTTGTATTTATTTTGGCATTATTTTATGAATGTTGTGCATTTCAAGTCAATCAAGAGATAATAGTGTGTGAAAGTATGACATGCATATCCATGTTGGAATGTGATTATACTAGAAACTTTGGCCAAAGTATGCATTACTACATGCATTGTTAGTTCATGAGTGTCCACTAGTTTATATTTCAATCAAATTTCATGTAGCTAGAAGGATCTAGGGGATGCATAATAGACTATATGTGATAGTGTAGCACTCATACACTTAGTTCTCCAATTGACATGGTACTATGGTAGGTACAATAATCTATCACCTCATTGAAGGGTAAGGCCACTTCTAGTTGGAAGGTGTGTGGGGGATTGACAATTTGTGACTAGTGATAAAGTGTCTCTAGATGATGCTCTCCCTCCATGCAACATGAAAAGCCAAATTTTTTGTACTTATTCATGGCATGGACTTTATGATACTATTTAGATGTGGACACTTGACTTTATGTCTATTATGTTTATCAAATATGAATGTAATCATGTATAAAATAAGTTTTTCTTGAAGAAGAAAATAACAACTCGTGTTTTATTGTTAACTTGCAAAACAAAATAATAATACATAAAGAATGACAACCAAATATGACCAACTTTAAGATATGTGTATGTTTTTGAAACCCAATCAAAATTTGAAGGCAAAAATTAGATGGACGAATCAATGAATTATATCTTTAAAAGAGGGTTGAAGGGGACCAAATACCTATGTGGGTCCATGAACTAGCCTAAAAGGCCCAACGACCAGGAGTTGCTCAAGAAGTGAGGATAACTTAAGAAACACCGAAAAACTAGAAATGAACTAGTGATCCAAACTACGTCGCTTAGTGATGCACATCTTATGTTGCTCTCTGTAGACTTAAATGCGTTGTAGACTAAGTTATTAGTGTTTGTCTTGCAACTGCATTGCTAGACTAAGTTTTTAGCTTTCAAACGCAATTCACAGACTCAAGTGTCATTGTGAAGTCCATTTGACTAGACGTTTTATAGGTATGCCGGCCCAATATTTATCACGTCTATAGGATGATGTCAGCTCACATCATGAATTTGACCATATAAAGAATTATAAATAAATTGGAAATCAAATACCTATTATGTTTTAAATGTAAATTTTCTTTTGATATTTTTTCATTTGATATTCTAGTCAAGAAGCATAGCTTTTTCTCTTTTATTCATGATTCACTTAAAGATGATTTGTTGGTAGTGAATTCTTGTGTATAATCAATTTAATGATGGTAATTATATTTTATAAGAAATATTTGTCTTGTATAATGATTGTGGGAGCGAAATTTGTAATCTACATCTAAAATATAGGTAGGTATTTATTTCATAATTCATTAGTCTTTTAATGACCACACACTCTTTAGGTTTTGACAATATGTTAATTGATCAATAAGTAAAGAGGTTATAACTAAATTTGTCTTTTCAGCAAAATAGATTTAGGAACATAATAACACATAATCATTTTATTCCTTTAGAAACTTTTTATACCATGTATTAGATTTGTAATAGATGAGAACTAATCTGCTATTTAATAAATGATTCAAATTAATGAATAGAGATGTTAGTAATGATATCTTGTGTTGATTTCTTTAATTTTCCTAAAGCCTTTTGAATGAGACAATCAAAACAATTATTTAATAGATTACTCAAGTGACTTCATTATTAAAATTTTGGAGAATCGTTTCCTTTCAAAGAGGGAACAATTATTTTTCTATATGTTACGTCAAAACATGCTTCAATAATTTTATAGAATTGTGTCTACAACCTAACTATCAATTATGTCTCCATTCTAATGATGGATCAAGTATAATCCAAAACATTGAATATAAGAACCACCACACAACTAATTCTATTAAAATAATTTTAATGCATTGTACAAATATCACATCTATAAAAAATATTCACATGAAATCGCGTGAACTTTAAAAAGTGGTTGTTTTACAATCATTAGCATCAATAGAATAAGGTCTTGTAAGAAATTCCTTAGGTAAGTGAAACTATCATTGATTGTACACCCCTTTATTAGATAATTTTTTTCAAAATTTATGTTTTGATAAGATAATGTTATATAAGTTAATAAGACTACAAACTCATTATATATAGAAAGAACACAAACTTTAATAACAATTAGATAATGTTATATATCTTAATAAAACTAAAAACTCAAGAACACAAACTTAAACAACAATCAATCCATTCCTAAACTTCCTTGCCCAAAAAGACCAGAAAAATTAATGGCTGCACCTATCTTTTCTCCGGTCATGAAAATCGGAATTGATCTTTGAAACCTGATTCGAAGGAGCAGACTAAAATATTTGAATAACTCAAATCCAAACTAAAACATAGTCACATTATAACAATCGATAATATGAATTACATTTATAAATAAAATATCCATCGTACTGCAGTTTATAAATGAAGCTACCGGATTCGTGCAATCTATATATATATCCTTATTCATTTACTCAGTCACCCTAATTTTCTTGTCATCCCCGTCCCCACATTGGTACCAGTTTCCTCTGTAACTATTAGATATTCATATGGACGAAAATTAGTCAAATCATACGTACTGAATATATTCTTACTCATTACTGGCAAGAATTGTGAAATATGAAAAAACAAAGAACTTTCCCATTGGACTCATTCAACAAGAAAGAGAGAAAGACAATGTGCATACAATAATGTCTTGCAGACGTGCAATTGCTTGGACCATGAATTATTCAATAGAGCTTATCTTCATAAGCAAACATTATTGATAATATGACATAACTTATTGGTTTTACGTTGCTTACAGCAGATTCATTAGGAAGACCTTGGGGTGTACATACACCATCCCGTACAATATATTTGACAGGAAATTTGAGCCAGTTAGGCAATTCTTATTTGTTATAGAGTATAGATAGTTCTAATGTAATACCTATCTTTAGCTCATAACTACAGGATATTTTAGGTTACAACACAGATTTGAAGAGTATTGCAGGGTTGAAGAAGCTCCTCTATCATCTCTGAAGCAATATCTTCCTCTCTTTCATCATCCACTTTCACTGCAGGAATTTTAACTTTCATGACCCATTTGGAATCATCTCCTCCTCCTTTACTACCCACTTTGTTTTGCCAGATCCCCAATTGATTGGATTTCTCATTGTCCAGCTTTAAGCAGACCAAGAAAGAAGAAGAGAATATGGAGTCTCTTTTCTTACCAGCATATTGCAGAAACATCTTATTCATGGAGGCTACATTAAGATGGTGGAGCTTAGTAATCATTGCTGTGGTCAAGACTCTTTTATGCTCTGACTTATAATTAGCCTTGCTATTGTATGGAAGATTTATGCTGCCACTGTGACCACGTACAATTGCAGCAGCCTCATCATATGCACTAGCCGCTTCCTCAGCAGTCTCATATGTTCCAAGCCACACCCTCTTCTTCCTGCACAAACATCAACTAGTAAGTTATTAAAGAAACCCATCTTTAATTCTATGAAAGATCTAACATTTAGTGAACATTGGTAATAACTGTTTTTCAATTAGATTGTGTGATAGTTTTTGGATTAACGTTATGGATCCAGATCATACTACATGATCTATCATCAGAATGAGTACTACTAGCACTTGCACCAAAGGGGGTGCAAGGGGTATGCCGATAGAAAAGTATAGTGAAGTATTAATGGGATTAGAGTGTAAATTAATAGTTGTACAATATTGTTTGTATTATATCAGAACAAGCAAAGATTAAATTTGACAATAGTAAATAGACATTATGAAAAAGATAATGGTTGTATAACCATTTGTTTGTCAATGTAAAGAAGTAAATGTACAATTTGTTCAATAGTTGGGTTGAATGCTGAAATTAGCTTAAGACATAGATGACAAAACATATTGTAAAATATATACAGTAAGCATGGAGAATAACTATAGTGTAAAATCTATACAAATTTGTATGAATTATATAGTAAATGTTACAATTTTCATTCTCCCAAATATATACATAATTATAACTATGTATCATGAGTTGGTGGATATAGGTCCATGGGTGGATGCATGGGTAAATGAATGGATGAATGGATATTTTCGGTATGCAAAGGTATGCAAAGGAGGGTAGGGATTATGTTGTGGTAAGAAAACTAATTGGGATTGAGGATGGTCATTTGGATAATAGTTGATGGCTAAGATAATGGTGGGTAGGATGAGTGATAATGACCCATGTCAAGAAATTTACCAAAAGCAAGTGTAAAATTTAAACTTTATATTGACCAAGATCAAGATGATTTGGAATATGGATGGCGATGGGGGAGCATTCATTTGATCGATGGTTCATGGATGTATGGATTTTTTTATGGATTAGTTGGATGGAGTGGTGGATTTATTTTGGATGGGATGAGATGCTTATACCTGATTTGGCACATGTAGATGTTTCATTACAGACATGACTCTTGTTTGTTGGATTTTTTGTATGGTACTTGCCTAAAGTGACACCATTAGTGGTTTTCTATAGAGTACTTTGGGAGTTAACATCATCTAGATGCATACATCGCAATAGGGAGCCAGTAGAGTCCTTATGATAAAGAGTTGCTGTCAACACACAGTTTATGTGAGAGTTGGATATCATGGATTTCAAAGTTGATGGTGGAGTACTTTGAGTGATATGAGATGTAGATTGTTTGGTTCATAGTTTGGAATCTTTGGGTTTCCAAACTTGGGAGGATTTGCAATGGTGGGTGTATATGGAGATTGGGACATTTATTTCCATATATATTGTGGGCCGCTATTGAAGCTTTATTGTGTACTTGTGGACATTTTTTGATGGATGACCTTCCCCTCTTGCTTTTCCACAATTATTTCTTTGACAAATGGTGGTTGATAGGGATGATTTTTTATTTTTTATTTGGGTATCCTTTTGCATTTTATTTGTCCACCTCAATCATTTGTTAATTTCTTTGATAAATGTTATGCTCATGTGGTTGGGCACAATTTGTGGGTGGGATGATTAATTATATGTATAGTTGTAGCATTGATAGCAGGTTTATCATAAGGACCCTTCATTCTCCCTATGTGAGTGTTGCACTAGACAAAGTTCCTGATAGTGTTGTAGAGTTATCACTTTAATGGTTGGGTTCTTTAATTGGTATAAAATGAATTGCTATGAAATTCTATTGGATCCTCTTTGCTTTGAGCTATAACTAGGAATTTAGAGTAGAGGACTCTTGCTCATTGAGAATGATGTTTAGGGTAGGAGGATTTTTTGTTTTTGAGGAACATTTACATGTGTAGTGGGAGTAAGCATCTCATGGGTAGAGGGAGGAGTAGGTGATATATGGATATGGTCATCATTTTGTGACATCTTGTATGGATTGGACATTTGATCTTGTTTCTGGATGTTGTTGTCTTCAATATGCTTTGGTTCATGTTCTTGACATGGATCAATTGTAAGGATGTATTTACTAGAAGTGGATTTGGAAATGACCATTGGTAGACTTTGGAAAAATATGTTCATCATACTTTGGAAAAATGTATTCAATTTTGTCCTTCAACATTGGTTGAGTAGTGACTATTGGTGTTGGATCTTCATTGCTGCTAGTTGTTTTAGAAGTATACGAATTTTGAGCATTCACCTGCATGCGATGAATCGTGATGTAAATATAGAAATACTTATTTATATTATGTGAAGATGGTAAAAAAAATAAAACAATGTAATTATATGCATAGCAATATTTGCAGTAACTTTAATTATGCTATGGGAATTTATAGTGTTTTTGTATTCCTTACGTGGATATTGAAAAGTGAATGTAAGTTCTACAACAATTTCATCTATGTTGGTTGTCTGTATTTGTTGGGTCCATGTGTTGGCATTGGATGAATTGGCATATCTTTTTTGTGTTTTTCTTTTGTTATAATATCCTGCACAATCTAAGAACAGGTTAGGCAACCCAATTTGTTAGTGCAATGATGGTTTTATGCAAACTACAAAATTTGAAAAAAAGGGTGAAAGATTATGTTTTGGGTGGAAGTAAATAGTAGTAGCTATACTAAAGCAATCGTTGCAAGAGTGTACGAATGTGGAACATCCACCTGCATGTGATTGCAAGTGTGGTGTAAGTATAGAAATAGTAAAATGTAATGTATTAATATGGTAAGGAGTAAGGTAAAAAAATTACAATGTATTGAGAGAGTGGTATGTTTATGTATGTGTACCTGTACTCATTATAATGAGAGGAGATGTAGTCGATGCTCTTCTTTTTTCCTGATAATTGTGTATGGATTATTCTTCATTCTTGAGTATCAATCGAAGGAAAACAGTGGTTCTATCCTAAGTCCTTGTATTGATTTAACTCTAGATATAGCTGTAAAAGTCAATCCTTGTCTTTCTTTTTACCTATATCGATAGTTGCTCTTTCGATTGTTAATCCTTGGGATTTGTGTATTGTAATTGCCCATGCCATGCATAGTGGCAGCTGTCTGCGGTTACCTAGAGATATTGGTGCTATTGGAATAGTTGTTGGAGCGTCTATGTTCCAAGGTGGGCCATTGTAAGTATCAAATTTTACTACTACATATAATGGTAAATTAGGTGGTTTAGAGCTTTCTGTATATACAATATCTACTTAGACCTCTCCAAGAGAACCATTTACAAGGCCTGCTTGAATCCATAGGTTTGTAGTTAACATGATGTGTTGGCCTCTACATAGGAGGAGTTCATGGGGAAGTTGGTCAACATCAATGTCGATGTTTGGTTTTGTGGATGTTTGTTCTAAAATCCTAAGTGCTATAGGCTGATTTAACAAGTGAAGCTTTTTTTTGTTGTGTGTTCCAACTAAATCATTTGTAGGAAATAGGTGCATTGCTAGGTCAAAAGACCTTTTTTCATTCTTTGATAGTTGTGTGTTTGTGCAGTTCATTAGTAGCTCCCAATCTTGTTCATTTGGTTCTGCATTACGGATGTTCTATAGAGTTCTTCGGAAGTTAGTTTGAGCTTGGGTGTCCCCATGTTGGCGAAATATTGTTTCTAGTGTGACAATAGTAGTGAATTGTTCCCATAGGGCTTTCGCATTTGTGTGGGAGGCGTAGATAGGTTTGTCCATAATAGGGAGTAGCTGTGCAAAGTCACCTACAAGAATGATAGATATTCCACCGAAGGCCAAGTTTTGTTGGTGGGGGAAAGCCTCACGTAGCCTAGTATCAATCTTCAAGAGTAATTTTGGGCCTATAAAGCTCATCTCATCAATAAGGAGGTATTTTATGTGTCTCATGTTTTGTTGAAACAGTGCAAGTGATTGACCCTTTAATGGTTGCATTTCTTTGATAGGAATCTTGAGGGCTGAATGTATAGTTGAGGCATGTATGTTGAATGCTGCAATTCCTATAGGAGCAACTACAAGGAGTGGGCTATGTTGTTGGGGTGCTAAACTAGAAAGGGAGTGTTTAACGCAATGAATGAGATAAGATTTCCTTGTTCTTGTTGTGCCTTGTATGATCATGTGCAAGGTTTTATTGAATGCACAAGCATTGCAATGGTCCAGTACAAGTGTTAGAGCAAATTGTTGTTTTGAGGAGAGTGGATATCGGAGGTTGTTAAACTCAAATGGTGTTTGGCCAACATTATTGTACACCTTGTTTGTGCTTACGAATTGCTCTGCAGTTTCATGTAAAGCTTGAGGCACTGTATGCTCATTCCAATTGTTGCAAGTGTAAAAGTCACGTCTTCCAAGCATATCAAGGGAATTAAGATTTCCATGAGTACCAAGACCCAATTGTGATAGGAATTCCCACTCATTCAATTGTATTGTATCTCCTATATTGCTTTCAAGCTCTACTTCTTCTGCATCTTGTTGATTAACCTCTTCATTAGGTTTATGTTCAATATGCCACACATTATATTTAAGTATATTCATCTCCTTCTAGTTTGCAACAATATCCTCTTTAACAATTCCAATTTCTGAGACCAAGTCTCGAAATTGCTTGTAAAGAAGTAGTTCGCTCCAACATTGAAATGTCTCAAAATGGTCTGAATCCTCCTTTGGAATAGCACTAAATCGGGGAAAGACACTAATAATTGCCTTTTGTTTCCTTTCTTTCCACTTACCTCCTTTGCGATTTGATGAGAATGAGAATGATTGTGCAGATTCAAGTAGTGTTACTTTATCCATTTGAGGAGGACGTTGTGTGTACAATTGGAGATACGTTGGTTGCAATGTGTTTTTGCTTGGGTTTTTCCTAATTCGATTAAAAAAATTTTGCCCAACATTAAGTGTCATGAATGTGTGGCTGCAAACAATGAGGGGCAATTTTTGCAGCATGTGGCACGTTTCTTGTGCACCTATATCACGATCAGCAATAATATCAGACATGAATTTTCTATATGCTGCGAGAGCTTTGTCTTCTGGTGCTTGATTTCTACAAATACGAGTTAACATATCGATACAACTTTTAGATTTTCATTCTGCTTTCACAACATATTTTGCAATGTACTTTAAGACAAGTGTTTTTGAAAGCACAGGTTGACAATCCATATTGGCTCTCCATATGGAAAGCATTTATGGACTATGTATATTCAACCTATCATCATTGCGTGCAAGGGAGAATTTTTTCTTCCCATGTGCATCACTGCACAAGGAAGTGGTGGCACATTCTGGCCAGGGCACATTATACCGACACTCCATGTTGGTTCCTTTCTTGTGAAGGTAGGTAGATTCTGAACATTTGGTGTGTCTCTGGACACGGTTGAGTAACTCTTCACAGCCGGTAAGTGTATTTGTAGCAAATATTTCTACCGTTGTTAGTAAGCATGGATCGTCTTGCAGAGATCGATGTCGTGTGTTGTTCCTGTCTACTGGATTACGAGGATTCTAGGCACTAACATATTTTTCAAAGAATGATTTAGCTATGTTTACATTAGTATAATTGCTCCAGTCAGGTTGGTCCATGTTTGGTGCCCCTTGGAGCCAAATGAACCCATGTACATGGGCAGACCCTCGATGTTGCCACTCGTATCTATACCAATAGTTTGTTGCATAGAAGAGCTTCTCTAAGACCTCTTCGCTAAATATTGTGAATCGTCGATGCAAGTATAAGGATGTGGTATGTGGGTTACTAACAATGTTATCTATGTGATCCCTATTTTTTTTTGTTGTTGGTGTTGCTCCCTTTGAAAATAGTTGGTGTAAATCAGGCCATTTTGTTTCTGCAGCACTTAAGGTGAAGAATAGCGTGGGGGAGTCTATTTGGTTGATCATGTTCGACAGCTCACCGCGACACTTATTCCAATATGCTCGTGTGCCTCTAAGGGAGGATCCATAATGCATCAACTATTCAGCTAATTTAGTGTCTGGCAACTATTGTATGTGGCAACGAAGATTGCCAATGATGGTTGGAATGCAGTCCTCAGTATTTTTCTTAACAAAAATGGAGGCAACACCTTGGCTTTGGTGTCGCATCAATAGGTTCAAGAAAAAATATCTAAACCTTGGATGGCTTCCAAATCTATTATCATGAAACCTCATTACCTAGGTGTAACACATATTTGTGCATATCAACTTGCCTATAGCGAGGTTGCAAATGTAGTGCACTACCCTTTGGAAAGAGTGAAGGAAAAGCCATGTCTAAAAGGCCCTCTGTGTTATATTCATTAACTGGTGAAGACTCAAGTGTTGGCCAATCAATAATGGTGTCATTTTGATCTCTAACTTGCAATGTTTCTTTGATGATATCTAGTTCATGGCATTTATTTGGTAATCTTGCCATAAATGACGAGGAGGAAGTGAAATCATTGTTTTTTGGGTTATCATCAAAGGTTGATGCATTGTTTGGTGCAACCATATGTTCATTGGTATCAATAATGTTATGAAGCATATTAGAAATGTTTGTATTTGTATTAGGGAGTTCTTCGAGGGATGCAAAATCCACCTCGACGTCTTTGTAGTAAGGGTCATATGTGAGTTTATATTTTAGTGCAGACCAAACACGATGCCTACTTACATAGCAATCGTAATGGTCACCTTTTGTATTGGTTCTTCGAACCACCAACACATCCAAGGTTGCAATTTTATGTGGTAGGTATTTTGCTATGGTTTTGATATCTTGTGGGAAACAAATTGTGTGCCCACTATATTTGTATTGGCCTCCACGAGCATGAGTAACTTGTATTATTGGATTGACTCGTGCTATAAGCATTTCTTCGACTTGTGTGAGTTTTTGTA
>VDFB02256132.1:1444181-1524362 GCA_007258455.2 Sequoia sempervirens
TTTTTTGTTTAGTTGTGTATTTGTATCAATATATATATATATATATTACTAAATTCTAGATAGATTCTTATTTTCTCACTATTTGGAGATCATTATTTAGTTCCTTTTTTTTTCCCTCAATTTCTTTATATAATATTACACCTCTTCTAATGCAAAAAGAGTCCATATCTAATCACTTGCTCAACCTAGATTTCATAGGCTTTTCCAAATGACTTATATTTGTTAAACCTTTCAATCACACAATTATCAATACATAATATCTCTAAATCATCAAAAACCAAAGGTCCATCTAATGCATGTGTTAAAATATTTAAATTATTTTTAATATAAGAAGTTAATATTTAATAAAAAAATTAATTGATAGGATCTTGCTAAAAAAATTCTCTGCTATCAATTGAAAAATAGGATTTCGATGTTACCAACTCAAGGTCCCTATTCCAGGTTGTGTAGAAAAAAGAGCCTTTGATGGAAGGAGATCAAAGAATTGCTTCAATAAGATTTTATCTCCATCTAATCCCAATTGCATGAGTCCTTGAATGAGGAGTTGGTGAGATTCAAGCATAATTTGAGAAAATTGTAAATTAAGAAGATTCATGGTTTAAAAGTTAGAGCTAAAATAAATTGGCTAAAAAATGGAGATAGGCTTTGATTTCTTCTTTAATTATATAAAGGAGAAAAATGCTAGGAAATAAATTGGATCAATCTAGGTGAATAATCAACATATAAATGGTCTTTCTTTGGTTATAAATGAATTTCGATCTTTCTATTAAAATATTTTCTTTGTTGAAGATAGCAATGTGGACTATAAAAGATCCCAAGATCATTGTGCACAAGTCATCCCTAGGAAAATCAAAGAGGAAGAAAATGATTGGCCTACTAGACATATCTCTAAGGATGAGATTGTAAAGGATATTAGAATATATAAAAAAGGATAACCTGAAGTATAGATGGCTTGCTAAGCAATTTTATAAAAAAATTAACTAGATTAGGGTTAAAGGTTCACCCACTAGGATAAGAATCTAGTGTTAGGTTAGGATTTAGAGTTCAACCATAGTCTCAAAAAGTTAGGTTATGGTACAATTAGGACTACTATTCAGCAAGGGTTCCCTTTAGGTTATGATTAGATATGAATCTACAATTAGGGTCTCAATTAATGTTCACTTTAGGCTTCTTTCTTGGGAGAAGTTTATTGTATGGCACATGTGCATTTTATAAAAATTAACATGTCAAGAATTAGTTGTCCATAATACCACATGTGATTTTTTCATATGGTATTAAATCAGATCCAAATTGATAATAGATTTCCTTCCTTTTGCATAATTGTAAGCCACCATAATATACATGGCCTCTCAACCAATTCATATTTTGAGCTTTTCTAAACTAATACAACACTACATCCAACAAATAAATTTGTTACATTTTTTCCCAAGCAATAAACTCTTAGGAATTATTAATGTAAGTTACTTAGGTTAATCTTGTTTATTGCAATAAATAAATACACACTAATATATATATTATGGATTTGAGGGAAAATATTAAACATTTTATATATATATAGAAAAAATTTAAAATGCAAGGGATTCAAGTACATACCTTTGCTTTTGTTAATGTTGATGAAGATACAAATGTTGATGAAGTGCCAAATTTGATGACATGATCTTCCTAAAAAAATGGAATATCTTTGCTCTATGTGGCACTTGAAATTTTCTAAAAAACTATAACTAACTCTACCTCAGATTTTTGACTTTGGACCTATTTTGCATCAATAAATATGAGCTTTGACACATGCCTCCTAATGTAGCATACAATATGTACTTAAATTCTCAAAATAGTTGGGAGTAGTGTTGAGATTGGTGGATCTTTGGGAAGGTCCAATGCTTCACCTTTGTATCTCTCCCTATAGATAGAGGTAGAGATGAATATAGAATGAGAGAGGCAAAGGATAAAAATAGATAGAGATATAGAGAGAGATAGATGAAACAAACATATAGAGAGATAGGAGATATGGGGATATATATATATATAGAGAGGGAGAGAGAGAGAGAGAGATATGGAAAAAGATAGTCTATATAAGGATAGAGAGAGGAGAGAGAGAGAGAGAGATAAGTAGAGAAAGATATTAATATTTTATTTTGAAAATATGTAATTTTAAACCATTTTCCCATATATTTAGTAATAAGATTTTTACATCTTTGAACAACTACAATATATAATACAAACAAAATATAGTTAATAATTTAATTAACTAGCATACCTATATTAATTAATAAATATATGTAAACATGAGAGTTATCTTTATCAAGATGCCTAAGGACTTAAAAATGCTACATTTTCATGAATATGAATTTGGAAAGCAATCAATTTGATTTCATTATTTTTTGTGTCATTGTTTATCTCACCCCATATATAAGTGGGTATACACATTGAAATTTGAAATCATACCAACTTGTCTATAACAACAATCAACCAAGAACAATAAATTTAAAAGCAAAAATGTTCATCAATCATTAGATTTAGCATCGACAAAGATCAAAGAAGTATATCATGACAAAATGGCATTAACTAACTTAGATATATCTGTTGAAAAGGACCTTTTGTATAATGTGTGAAAACTTAACATCATCTTGTTTTTCATGCTTCAAAATGTTCAATTATTTTGTTGTTACACCCATAATTTATTTTGCCACTTCTTCAAAAGTTGTAATCCAAGTGAATGAAGTATGGTCTTCCACTTTGCATTGATGTATATATTTATAATCACATTTAGGTAAAGTTTTATCACATCTTCCACAATATCATTGACCATTTTCATTAGTGTTTACCTTCTTTTTGCAGTGCCTATCTCCAATTTTCAAGGGGCATGTTGTATAACAAAAATTTTCTACCTTAATGAAAGATAAGGTAGCTTTTATCACTATAATCCAATAAGGTTTACCAGAGTTTGCAAGGTCTTGATCCTGCATTTGTGAGATACTAGGGTTAGGAACAAATAGGGTTAGGGTTGGGGTTCAATTATGGCTAGAGTTTAATTAGGGTTAGATTTCAATAAAGGCTAGAGTTTAATTAGGGTTAGGGTTCAATTAGGGTTAGGGTTAAGGTTATGGTTTGGGCTAAATTAGGGTTAAGGTTGAATTAGGATAAGTGTTCACTTACGGTTATTTTTAGGCTTAAGATTGGGCTTAAAATTTACTTATATAGTATTTTAGATAATAGAAACAATTTTGATTGATTTAATATTTTCTAAATTCATTATTGAATTTAAATCTTATAATTTATTCTCTAAATTCATTATAGAAACAATGTATGAGAATTTATTCTATTGATTTTGAGGGTGAAAGTGTGGCTACATATATAGGGTTTCTATACATAGTATTTGTAGGAGAATGGTATCTCTATTTTGAATTATTCTAAATGTTGTTTCTATGCGTAGTTTTTAAATTCATTTTGTTGTTATACTCTATAATTAGTAGTTTATATATTGTACTTTCTCTATACATGATATTTAGCAAGATTGGGGACACTAATAGAACCTTCACTTATTTTTAAAAAAAGACTAAGAAATGTATGAAAATTTGACAACATGAAAACCATGAAAATAAAAGTGAAAATAAAAATTTAACATAGTAAAAATGGCCAATCATGTGCCAAAAATGAAAAGAACCATTTGTTGTTACTCTAATATTTGACCACATGACTAAATTACCAAGTGCATTTTATTATAAATGTATCATGCAATTGGAGCACAATATTGGGAATCAATGTGAATGATTCTCATCAAGAAATTAGACAAGCTTTGAGATTGAAGGACCCAAGCTCTTTGTAGGTTTTCAATGAAGATTTAATTAGCCACTAATAGGAACAATAAGAAAATAGATATAGAGGGAAAATAAATCCTAATCTCTAAGAGTGTTGTGCTAAGAATTACATACACATCTCATAAATTTCAATAGAGACATGAGACACATTTATAGAAATAAAGGAAAGAAATAGCTATTTAGATAGTTATTAATCTACAAAAGATTAGGACCTAGGTACTTCAAGAGATTAATAAAAATAAGTTTTTATTTATAATTTTTATATTAGACAATTTTGAAATTATCATAGATGTAAAGTAAAGATAAAATATTTTTCAACAAAACAAATAAAAATGACAAACAAATAATGTGATTAATCAAGAATAACATGATATTGCAAAAAATATAATAAATAAAAGAATATGCATAATTATACATAAGCCATCAAAAGTCTAAATATACCTATCTTTATCAAAAAATAAAAATCTTTAAAATGACTAAAAATTATTAAAACTTATTAAGCTCCATGAACATAAGACATCTGCAAGGTCTTGCTGAATTTCTTCTTAGAGGAAAATTATGACCAATTGGATTGAGGAATGTCTTCCAACTGAGCTCCCTGGAAAACATCACCATGTGTGTGGTTTAATCCTGCAAATTTGATCAAAGGACAATTGATGAATAGTCGCACAAATTTGATCCCCAAATGGAACACGTGTCGCCCACCTGCGATATCGCCATCCTACAATTCCCAATCACGGGATGGCAGACAACCATTGATCTTGAAGGCATTTTGATTGACGATAGCGCGAATTTCATCCTTCTAAAAAATAAAACATTCATTAAAGGGAAAGGGGACATTACTAGGCCGATGGAAAATTTCCTCGGGCCCCACCTTGTATAGTCCACATGGCAGCTGCCCGTGATTTCACAATCAACCAAAGCACCATCGCAGGATGGCAAGGAATGGCTCAGATCAAAGGACAGTTGATGAATAGTCACACAAATTTGATCCACAGATGGGACATGTGTCGCCCACCCGCGATATCGCCATCCTACAATTCCTGATCACGGGATGGCAGGCAACCATTGATCTTGAAGGAATTTTGATCGACAGCAGCGCGAATTTCATCCTTCTAAAAAATAGACTAGCATATATATATGCGAAAGGTGTATCATATTTGGAAATAGCCAACCCAATTTTCACTGTCAATGGTTAATAGGTAACTGTAATACAGTTAAACAAATCTCAGTCATTCATAATTTTTTGCAATTTTTCTACTACTTTTTTTGTGATTTCGTCGGCACTCTCCAAAAAAAATTAAAAGTTTTTTCGCTACTATGCAGGCCCGCAAGCAGTACCTGCGCATGTACTGTGCAGTCTTTCATAAATTTCCTCAAAAATTTGGCTGTTTTCACTGCCTTTTATTGCTTTCCTTGCCATTATGGGTTTCTGCTCCTTCGAACTCTTCTCGTACGCATGGACATAGATTTATTAAAAAAGTTGACATGGCAGGAATTACTGTTTTTGACCATTCTAAAAAGTACTTTCTGTGGGAGAGATATTATAGATATTTATTTTTACCGTTGGCATTCCTTTTCACACTGCATGAGAGTGAATTTTTTTTATTTCACCTCTATTCATTTTGACAGTGCACAGGTTGTGATCGATTTATTTTTATTCACGCCACTGGATAGTTTTTTAGCCAACAAAAATCACCATCTTCATTGCTTAGAAATTCGTGTCAACACTTGAAGATCTTCTAAGAAAAGAAAAATTGCAAACCCTTAAAAGAAAACCCTTGCAGGACTGGAATCAGCTAATCGGTAAGTTAATTAAATCATGTTTTCTTATTTTTGTATTTTTCTGAATATTATATACTAATTTAAGATTATTAATATAATATTAAGAATAATATATTAATAATAACATAATAATGATAATATAATCATAATAGTTTAATAATACAATAATTTAAAACTATTATTAATAATATAATATTAAGGATAATTATATTCTATTAAATATAACATTCAAAAATAATATTAATATATATAATAGTGAGAATAATTTAATATTAAGAATAATATGATATTGTAATAATTAGAATAATATATTAATAATATCAAAATTATATATATATATCATTTTTTAATAATATTTATAAAAAAGTTGAGAGATATCTTTGTGGAGGCCTATTTTTAATCAATTTGTCACATCAAAGTGCATAGGTGCCTGAAGATGGATATCTAAAATTATAAATTATAAAATTATAAAGAGCATCATGTGCTTTCATTGTAGAAAAAATAATAAATAATATAATAATTTAAATATTAATAATATATTACTATTATTATTAATAATATATAAACAAAAATAACAATATAATAGTAAATATATAACAAAAAATACTAATATAATATTATTATATAATAAATATACAAAAAAATAATATAGTTTTTGTGGCCTCTCATGATGAACTTCTGAGGTTAAATATCTCCACTTATACCGATATAGTAAAATATTTGTAATTCAATTTTTAAAAATAATATATATAATTTAATATTTAAATGTTAAGTTAATATATATAAATATATTTTTTGTATATTTATAATATTATAATAAAAAAATGTTATATCATCAATATTTAGTTAGGATTATTAAAAAAATATTCAGTTAGGATTAGTTTTATGTGAGAAAATTTATTAAAAATAGAAACCCTAATTAAATCTTAACCCTTTTTGTAATTGTAACACTAACCCTAATCCTAGTTGAATTATAATGCCAACCCTAACACAAAAATTTATCGTAGAACCCTAACCATGATTAAACATCAATTGAACCTAACCATAATTGAATCTTAACCCTTATTAAACCCTAAATCTAATAGTAATTAATCCCCAACCCTAACCCTAACCCTTACTCTAACATTGACCCTAATCTTAACTTATAACTCTGAACTCTAATCTTAATACAAATATAGCCCTAATTGTGACTTATAACTCCTAACCCTAACCCTAATAGATACCTAACCCTAATTCAACACAAATCGTAGTGTAAAGATCTTAGAATCCTAACCCTAACCATAACCCTTATCTTATTGAGATTCAACCCTAATTGAACCTAAACGCTAATCCTAACTTTAAGTCTAGTTGTAACCCTAATTGAACCTAAGCACTAACCCTAACCTTAAGTCTAACTATAACCCTAACTAATTAAACCCTAAACTTAAGCCTAAATGAACCCTAATTATAATTAAATATTAATCCTAACCTTAGTTAACCCTAACCCTAATTGAATATAAACCCTAACTATATCCCTAATTAATTCCTAATTGAATCTTAACCCTTACCATATTTGTAACCCTAACCCTAATCCTAATTGAATTCTAACCCCAATCCTAAGCATTACCCCAAACTTTATCCTAGAACCCTTACCCTAATTGAACATCATTTGAACCCTAACCCACCCTAATTGAATCTTAGTTGTAATTAAATCCTAACCCTCACACTAATTAATCATCTAACACTAACCCTCACACTAATTAATCATCTAACACTAACCCTTACACTAACCCTAACCCTTACATAAATAAATAAATCAAAGATAAATAAAAAAATATCACAAAGATTCAAATAAATAAATAAAAAATGAAAATAAATAAAAACATTAAATAAATAAATAAAAAGATTCAAGATAAATTAGAGATTTGATCACACATAAAACAATCAAAAAGAAAAAACAAAGATATAAAATATAAATCAATAAGAAATACTAAATAAAATAAACCTAACAAAGATTTGAATACATGAAGTTAAATTAGGATTTTGTATAGGGTTTAATTATGGTTAGGGTTTAATTAGGATAAGATTTTGGATTAGGATTCTAGGTTAGGGTTTAATTATAGTTACAATTCAATGGAGTTTAAGGTTTAAGGTTATGATCCAAATAGGATTACAATTTAATTATAGTTATGATTCAATTAGGGTTAGAGTTCAATTAGGATTATAGTTAGGGCCATGTATAGGGTTCAAATAGATTTACTATTAGGGTTGAATTAGAGTTAAGATTAAATTCGGGTGAAGGTTATTGTTCAATTACGGTTAGTGTTCACTTAAGGTTATGATTATGGTTAGGGTTTGGGTTAGTGTTCTATAATAAAGCTTGGGGTTAGGTTACAACTTGAGTTCAAATAGAGTTATGATAAAGGTTAAGTTTATGATTCAATTAGTGTAATGCCCCGCCGTGCGAACCCCAAAGGACAAATACATAATAATTACAGCACAATTTTTTTTTTAAAGTAAACATAACATACACATTAAGTCATAACATGAATTTCATTTAAACAGATTCACTAACACATACATCCCTTGGGGTACACGAGGAGTCATTACGCGACTTAGATCCATACAACAGCAATAAAGAATAAAATCCAAAGATATAAGGTAAAAATTATCAAATGAAGCACAAACATGATTAATCATTGATAAGAACCATCTGAGTAAATACAACATATACATAATTAACTCAACACAATAATAACTGCCATGGCCAACAACCACATTGGGTTTAACATTACATTACAATACAATTTTCAAGAGGTACAATGATACAAAAGTGTTTCCAACATAAATGGAAACCATACACAAGATAACATGATACAAGTAAAAGAATCATAACTGGCTCCAAGACAAATACAACTCTGGAGTCACTGCATCTGCACCAATCCACACCTCTCGATCCTCGACTGGGGACCCAATGGGGTGCTTAGCACATTCCACCCAACCATGTGAGTCCGAAGACCCACCCCCCGTGCTAGGAGCTGACAATAAGAGTCCTCAACCAAGAACATCCCAACACGGAATCACAAGACTCACAACATACAAAAGTATCATAAAACTCAAGGATTACAAGAGTCCATATAATAACTTAAAGTCACAAATCCCAACACATAAATCAAAGCAATGACCAAAAAGAAAGTAACCAAAGAATGATCAAGAAACACTTACAATTCAAATCACAATTAAACAATATAATAACATCACATCATAGTATCATAAGATATAAGATTGTAAATCAAATATAAATGAGATCATACAAGACCGAAAAACATACTAAAGATGGATTAAAACAATAATCATAAATCAATTTAAATCAATTTAAAACAACAATCTAAACCAACTCCCATAACCTACTTCCAGAGGAACACAATAAAGTAAAACACATGGGCAACTAGGGGAGAGTGTCATCGCATAGCCCACATGGGTTCTCCTGGCCCTTCCTCCCAAACTGAGGCATCGGCCCCCATCTATGGATCTCCTGTGCTCTTCCTCCCAATTGGAGGCGCCGGCACCATAGGGTAGCTCATGCGGAGCCGTAGACCTCTCGTGAAGACGGGGTCATGACCTTGCCAACCACGGCCTTCTCAGCCTTACATTAGTCTACGGAAACACTAATGAAGACGAGGCATCCATTTTATTAATCTTATAATGATATTACTGTCCAACCCTCCTAAGTTAATTATTAGGTTTTCACTTGTTTACTAACTCACTCGTGGGTTCTCCTGTGCTCTTCCCCTTACACGGGGCGCCGGCCCCCACGAGGAGCCACTCTCCCTAGAGACCCAACAATCTCAAACCACAAAATAACCAAGGGTTGTACCATCATAATTTGAACAAAGAATCACAACATAAAAGTGTTGCGAGGCATTACCCATCTCGCTAACAAGTACAAAATTAGAGTCTCAACAATTCTCGTACAACCCTTTTCAAAATAATGATACCAATATCTTGCCATGCCAAGAGTACATAAAGAGAGAACATCAACTGACAATCATCTCAAGCCTCTGGAAGTCAAAAGAACAACAACCCACAAATGAGGATAAAATGAAGCAATACAATCTCAACACAAAAAAAACTTATCATACGGAAATCACCTCAACCAAAAAGGACTCAAGCGGGCGACCAAAATACTAGGGATCCATCAAGCTCATTCATTGATCAAATGTGAACTCAGTAAATAAAATCACCTATGAAAACCCAACAACTCAAGAGATACATCGAAATAAATTCATCATAACAACCATTAAACACGGGGATACACTTAATGAACAACAATAACCAACAAACACTTTCTATCCTTCCGCAAGGACCAAAAATATAATCACAACCTTATGACACAAAAGAGCTCCCTCCTTAAACAAAACTCAAATAAAATAAAATAAAATACAAAATCAACTTGATACAAAGCAATTGGCTCAAACCATCAAATCAACTATGAAACAAGTAAGCATCCTTATAGAGAATTTACGAGAAAGGGAATAAGGAATAGTCATCATTTAGAAAATCATCTATTTTACATAAACCCTACATTTATCCAATTATACACAATCAACTCTTACAACTATCAATTCTCCTTATTACCAAAATAACACTATGCTAACCAAGAATTTTTCATATCTTCAACATATCCCTATCTACTTCATAAACTTATAAATATAAAGCAATCACACTAATATTCACGCCACACAATTACATGAATGAATATTTATACAAAAAAGTTCATTTTGCATAACAATTCCTAGGTCTCAGAAATAAATATAAAAGATTCCTTTACCTATTTGCCAAGAGTATCTAGTAGCCAATTATAATAAAAGAATATGTCTATGACATTATACTTTCTTCCTATTTCAAATTAATTCTTCTAATTGACTTAATATTTCAATTTCATTATTTTCCATAATCATCTAATTTAACATCCTATAACTTACTAGCAATAACTACCTATTCAACAATTGAATTAATCAATACCTTATTAATAATTTTATCCTTTCTTACAAAACTTAAGAAGCTAAAAAGGAACTCGGTCAACAATTCTATTCTTTCAATTGCAACTTACACTTTTCCAAATATACATTATTTTTCGCATCCCCTTTTTTTGATCTAAATCAATGAAACTACTCTTTGTTTTATTTATTTATTATTTTCAAATTCACTAACTATATTCTCTAATGAATACAAGACAAAAAGGTCTTCTTTCTTGAATCATAATATTTATATACCAAAATTACATATATCTCTATATAGCACACATAAATATACATCTTTATTTATTTCTCTATTCCCATATTTCCTGATTCTCAATCTAAGGATTTGTTTACCAAAGATAGATTAACAAGCCTATCAACCCATGAGGTACAGAGAATAAATAAGTAAAATTTCATTACAAAACATAAAGGGAGCTAAATATGATATAAGAAATATAAACCAGAGAGAGGCCATCACTATCAGTCCAAAATATTGAATGCTACAGCTGAGACTAGATGAAAATGAGATCAGAGAGATTGCATAAATCTATACACCCTACCATGACCAAATGCGCCACTGACAAATTAACTATGAAATCAGAGAGGTTAATAAGTTTACTACAACTTTGCTAGTCTAAAGTTGCAGCTATGAAAGGTGGTCAATGATTTCAGGGAAACTATTTAATTCTGTACAACGCCTCAACTCTAAATGCTGAAACTGTGATAGGTTGACGAGTATAACAGAAAGAGAAGATTGTAAATTGGAAATATCACTGTCTACTTGCATTATTTATCAAATTCCAAATGTTACAGCTGCCAAAGAAAATAGAAAGTTAATTTAATTTACTATATCTTTGAAAATCTAGGATATGCAGCTGAGATAGGTTGCCAATGGTTTCAGGGAGGTTATTTAAATCTGTACACTCTCCTAAGTATAAATGTTGCAGCAGTGATAGGTAGCCAAAGGTATCAGGGAGATTAAATAAATTTAGATTACCAGACTATGTGAAGAAGCTCATCTAAACGCTGAATCCAATAACATCAATTTCTCTCAGCTTCGATTGAACGGAGGTAATTGGCAAAGGCTTGAAACATTGCGCAGACTAAGAGAATTAAATAATCTGCTCATTGGTCCTCAATTTCCTAGAAAATCTCGTATGAAATGTACCATGTGACATCCATTATACCTTTGTTTGCAAGCTCATCATATCCAATAAGAATTCCTAAAAAAATCTGATAAACTATAGTGAGATACCTACAAAACATTAAATCCAATAGAAGATTTACTTCAAATTGTAAGAAATATTCTTCCATAAATCCTGAAAGTAGTCTTGTGAGGGTATATTATAGGCAAATTTTCACCAAAATTGTAAAATTATCACTAGATCCAGCTTCTACTTTTAAGGAGTCAACTCCTATACACGCATATCACCAAGCAATAAAATTATCGCTTTAGATCCAACTTCTACTTTTAAAGAGTCAACTCCTGTACACACATATCACCAAATTCTTGCCCTTGGAGACCACATTGCCCCCTCTAACACATGGAACATGATAGAGGAATCACTTTATAATTCAAATAATTTCAACCAAGAATGACAAAGAATAAGGTATTCACACTCTCAATTATCTTCTTGTAGAATTCATCACAGTTACACTTTGTTTCCAACTATCTAGCATTTTTGAAGGCCCATAGGCAGAGGAAATTTCATGCACAGTAAAAATTTAAAACATAAAATATAATTTTTCACAACACATAGAGTTGCTGCACGTAATTTTCTGTTTGCTCACATTCACCTTCTTCTTCTCATTCTCCTTGTTAAAAATAAATTTACAATTACAAAATATATGCTGCAGGTAAAAAGTCATGTGAAAGATTTTCACGGATGAGAGGGAACGAAATTACAATTTTTCAAAATCACCTAACTAATTTTTCCCCCATCAAAATGCATTTAATACAATGTCCTTTACATCAATATAAAACTTTAAATATTAAATCTTTAGTATTCTGAAACTTTCTGGCGGTGGCGGCTTTCTCCATAGTTCCCCGCGGTATCGCGATGGTTAAAATCTTTATTGCGATATTGCAGGCAGCAGTTAGTTAACGGCCCGGTAAACTGCGGTGGTTGAAGATAAAACAAACTTTTATGGAGTCTCCCGTGATATCGCGATGAATATTTTCTTGATTGTGATATAGCGGGCATTGGCTAGAGGTGACGTCAGGTGGTTGAGATAAAACAAAAAGCTACGGTAGACTCCCACGGTATCGCAATGGTTATTTTATTGATTGCGATATAGCGGGAAATGGTTGGCGGGGATGGCAGCAGTTAGGGTTAATATTCCAACACTCCCCCTTAAGCATAACTGCACTGTCCACCATGCCCAATCTGTTTCTCTGAAAAATAAAATTATCTCTTCCCAGCGGTTTTGTGAAGATATCTACACTTTTCTCTTTTGATCTGCAAAACTCTAAAAATATTTCACCATTATTAATTAATTCTCTGATAAAATGATACCTGGTATCAATGTGCTTGCTTCTCTTATGAAAGACTGGATTCTTCGAAAGAGCTATGGCTGAATTATTATCACAGTAAATTTTTGTTGCCTCCATTTGTTCATTTTGCAATTCTTTCAAAATTCTTCTCATCCAAACTGCTTGACATGCTGCACTTATGGCTGCCACATATTCTGCTTCGGCTGATGAAAGACAAACTATTGGCTGCTTCTTTGAAGACCATGAGACAACTCTAGTCCCAAAATTAAATACATAACCAGACGTACTTTTTCTGTCATCAATGCTGCCAGCACAGTCACTGTTTGTGTATCCTATGAGTTTGAACTTATCTGAACTTGAATACTTAATACCAAAATTCCTTGTTCCACTTACATACCTTAAAATTCTTTTCCCTGCTTTCCAATGGGTGTCTTTTGGTGTTTCCATAAACCTGGAAATCAAACTTACTCCATACATAATATCTGGCCTTGTGGCTGTGAGATACATGAGACTTCCAACAAGCCTCTTAAACAAAGTTGGATCAACATTAGACCCTCTATCATCCTTGCTTAGTTTCAGACCTGTCACTGTAGGTGTTGGTGCTGGTTTGCACTTCATCATATTAAACCTTTTCAAAATGTCATTTGCATATTTTGACTGTGAAATAAAAATACCATTTTCATTTTGATTCACTTCAATACCTAAAAAATACTTCATCAGACCTAAGTCTGTCATTTCAAATTCTTTCTTCATGTCTGCCTTGAACAGATCAATTGACAAATTTCCAGTGAATATTAAATCATCCACATATAAGCATACTATTAGTATTTCACCTTCTTCATTCATTTTTGTATACAGTGTGGGCTCACTGCTACATCTATTAAATCCATTCAACAAAAGATAACTATCTATTCTGCTGTACCAAGCTCTTGGGGCTTGCTTCAATCCATACAGTGCCTTTTTCAATTTGTAAACTTTGTCTTCTTGACCCAGAATTTCATACCTAGGTGGCTGATCCACATAAACTTCTTCTTCTAAATAACCATTTAAAAAAGTTGACTTTACATCCATTTGAGATACATACCACTTATTCTGAACTGCTAATGCTAAAATCATCCTTATAGTATCCAATCGTGCTACAGGTGCAAATGTTTCATTATAGTCAATTCCAGGCTGTTGTGAATAGCCCTTTACAACCAATCTTGCTTTAAGCTTCTGAACTTCATCTTTTTCATTCAATTTGGTTTTATAAATCCATTTCACTCTAATGACATCTTTTTCTTTTGGAAGACTGACTAGTTCCCATGTCTGATTCTTTTCAATTGCTTCAATCTCTTCATCCATAGCACTTACCCATTTATCATCTTTGACTGCATCTTCAAAATGAACTGGATCTTCTATTTGAGAATAAAATGCAAAAAGAGAAATCTGATCTGAATTGTTCTCACCTTCATTTTGCTCATATATATCTCTTATGCTTCTGATTTTCTGTCTTCTCAAACTTGCCAATGTAGGATTTGACATATCACTTGAACTTGTGGAATGTGGACCAGATGGTCCTGCTGTAGATGGTGTTTGTTGTCCTCTTGTTGGACTGCTTCCTTGAATGCATGAGGTTGTTCTTACAATTGATGCTGGTGTCACTTGTGGACCACTTTGCTGAGCTTGAATGGGAGTGGTAGGAGTCACAATAGCTGGAACATTTCTTGATGTTGAAACCTCATTCTCCTCTTGAGGTATACTAGCTAAAATATTGACTGTCTTCTATATACTTCCATCCCATGCTTCATCTTCTACAAATTGTACATCTCTGCTGATTATAACTTTCTTTGTTGTTGGATTATAAAGCTTATAAGCTTTGGATTCTTCACTGTATCCAACAAATATACATTTTTCTCCTTTGTTATCTAGCTTCCTTCTCAATTCATCAGGCACATGTGCATATGCTACACATCCAAATACTCTCATGTGAGTAACACTATGTTTTCTTCCTGTCCATGCTTCTTCAGGTACCATATTCATGACACTTTTTGTTGGACACCTATTCATTATATAGGCTGCACAAGATATTGCTTCTGCCCAATATTCATTTGACAAATGTTTGGCTTTCAACATGCTTCTAGCCATTTCCATGATTGTTCTATTTTTCCTTTCAGCTACTCCATTTTGTTGAGGTGTGTATCTAGTTGTGAATTGCTTGTGAATTCCATGATCCTTGCAAAAATTAAAAAATTCTCTTGAAATATATTCACCACCTCTATCTATTCTCAACACTTTGATATAATAACCACTTTGTTTTTCAACCAAATTCTTGAACTGACGAAACAGATCAAACACTTCATTTTTCTGCTTTAGAAAATAAACCCTTGTTTTTCTTGAATAATCATCAATGAATGTCAGAAAATAAAAACTACCACCTATTGAAGGTGTTTGCATAGGTCCACACAAATCTGAATGTATAATTTCCAAAGGGGCTTTTGCTCTAGTTGACTTTCCTGCAGGAAATGATTCTCTATGTTGTTTTCCTAAAATGCACCCTTCACATACCCTTTCTGGTTTTTCTATTAAAGGTAGTCCCTTGACCATGCCTTTCCTATGAAGTAAATTTAAGCCTCCAAAGTTGAGATGCCCAAATCTCAGGTGCCATAACCAATTTTCATCTTTTATCTCAGCTTGAAAGATTGTCTGCACTACTGCTGTAGTTTCTTTTCTACCCACTTGTGAATTCATTAAGTGTTGTGCTTGAGCATAATTTATATTCAAATCTGGCCTTATCTTTAAGGGAAACATTCTGTTGTTTGTCATTCTGACTTTTGCAATAAGCTGGTTGCTTGGGTATTTGTCTAAAATTGTGCATAGACCATTCTTGAAGGTTACTCTATACCCTTTTTGAACCAGTTGCCCTACACTCATTAAGTTATGTTTCAGACCAGGAACAAAATACACATCTGAAATATACTTTTTCTCCCCTGTTTAGTTAGAATATTGACATCTCCTTTTCCTTTGACTGACACTTTGTTGTCATTACCCAATGTAACATCGGACTTTACATTCTCATTTAAACTTGAAAACATTTCTAGATTCCCTGTCATATGATTGCTACAGCCTGAATCTAAAAACCATACATCTTTTCATTTGCTTGAGCAACATTACAAGCTAAAAACATTGTTCTCTTATCTGAATCCGATTTTGACCTTCTCTTGAAAAATTTGCATTTTGTCTATTATTATCATATGCTTCTTTCTACACTCATTCATATAATGCCCATATTTTTACAGTAGTGACATTGGACTTGAGATTTATCATACCTTTGATTTTGTGACTGATTCTGTGTTGGGTTTTGGTTTGAGCCTTGATTGCTGCCTCTTCCACTTGAGTTTGATAAACTGTATCTTTCACCTCTGTAAGAGTTTCTTCCTCTTCCTCTTGATCTACCTCTACCTCTTCCTTGACTGACTGAAGCCTGAGTTTTGAAAGCATGCTCCAGTGATGTATCTGCTGACCTTTTCAACCTTTGTTCATGAGAAATTAGAGATGCATACAGCTCATCAACTGAGAACTGTGAGAGATCCTTTGTCTCCTCTATAGCAACTACAACCGGTAGAAATTTTGTGGGAAAACTCCTTAAAATCTTTTCAACAACTCTGGTATCTTCCAGATTCTCTCCATGAGACCTAATTTGATTAACCACCCCAATGACTTGGGTGTAGAATGAATCTACAGATTCATTGTCCTTCATACATATTGTTTCAAAATCTCTTCTCAGCATTTGTAGCTTTGCTGTTTTAACTTTTGCCATGCCTTGATAGGCTGTTTGAAGTATGTCCCATGCTTGTTTGGACTTTGTTGCTGCTGAAATCCTTGGAAAAATGCTCTCATGTACAGCTTGAAACAAATAAAATAAAGCCTTTGAATCTTTCTTCCTTGTGTCTTTTAATAAGTCTTTCTTTGCTTGTGTTAAAGCATTGTATGCTATTGCATCTGCTGGCTCTGGAAATCCATTCTCTACTAAATCCCATATATCCTGTGAGCTAAATAATGCTTTCATTGTAATTGACCAGTACTCATAATTCTTCCCATTAAACTGTGGAATTTGTGGGTTTTTCAAGCTTGTGCTTACTGCCATTTTTGAAATTTACCCAGATAATCTTCTTTGATAAAATTAACTCTGATAATCAACTTGCTCTGATACTCGAACTTACTCTGATACTCGAACTTGCTCTGATACCACGTGAAGGCCCAGAGGCAGAGGAAATTTCACGCACAGTAAAAATTTAAAACATAAAATATAATTTTTCACAACACACAGAGCTGCTGCACGTAATTTTCTGTTTGCTCACATTCACCTTCTTCTTCTCATTCTCCTTGTTAAAAATAAATTTACAATTACAAAATATATGCTGCAGGTAAAAAGTCATGTGAAAGATTTTCACGGATGAGAGGGAACGAAATTACAATTTTTCAAAATCACCTAACTAATTTTTCCCCCGTCAAAATGCATTTAATACAATGTCCTTTACATCAATATAAAACTTTAAATATTAAATCTTTTGTATTCCGAAACTTTCTGGCGGTGGCGGCTTTCTCCATAGTTCCCCGTGGTATCGCGATGGTTAAAATCTTTATTGCGATATTGCGGGCAGCGGTTAGTTAACGGCCCGGTAAACTGCAGCGGTTGAAGATAAAACAAACTTTTACGGAGTCTCCCGTGATATCGCGATGAATATTTTCTTGATTGCGATATAGCGGGCATTGGCTGGAGGTGACGTCAGGCGGTTGAGATAAAACAAAAAGCTACGGTAGACTCCCGCGGTATCGCAATGGTTATTTTATTGATTGCGATATAGCAGGCAGTGGTTGGCGGGGACGGCAGCAGTTAGGGTTAATATTCCAACAATTTTATCATGTGAGCAACATGCTTATGTCATCATAGGAGAATGTTGTTACCATCAGTAGCTTCTATGATCTGTATAAGATCAGCTAATCTCTCTCTAATGCTCATTTATAGCTCTCAAATTTTCTTCTTTTATCTTAAAATGCCACTACCCAATAAATGTGTGTTTAGCAATTGTTAAGTATATTCAATTGTAATCTAGTCAAATCTGAATAGGAACAAATCATCACCTTCATAGAGACCCAGTGGTGTTCTCTGTAAGCTTTGATGTAGGATGGGGACCACAGATGGCTCCTTCAACTAAGTTTTAGTTTACAAGAAGAGGCTCATTGTCAGTACAACATTCACTGATAAGCATGAAAATATTTTTTCCTGGGTTTAAAGAACATAGTAACGTGATCAATGAGGCCAAAGAGGAATTGTGCATGGACAAAAAACATCACCACAACAGTTACCATCATGGCATCACCAGATTCATCTTGATATTTAAGAGGGTACAGTATGACATGGCCTAGCTACAATTCCCACTCTCATCCCCTCTTCTAAGCTCCCTATCTTTAGTGTTCTTTAGAACAATCAATATTTTCAACAAATCTTATCATCTTACTTATTGTAATTGAGTTGCATTGACTATGGGTCACTACCTTGTACATGCTATTGTTATAGACAACTTCTAACATACGTAAATGCTAGATGTAATTTTTTTTCTATTTCATGACAGGTTATTTCAAAAGGGAACATAAGGAAAAATATAGAATCGCTAGTCAAACATGAATGACAAGAGAGTTAAGGATCTCAGCTAAAATTACATATAGTTTGAGAAAATAACTTTTCTGCATAAAAACTCTATGCAAAATTATTTTAGCATCAAGGTTTCAAATTTTTAGATCACTTAAAGTGCCCTGTCTTCGGTATGCATATAATTTTGTTCACGTGTATTTTCTTTTACTTTTTAAATTGCTTCGTTTCTGTTCCTGACAATAGAGAAATTGCAACTAGTCTAGTACTACAAAGAGATTTTTCCTGACAATAGAGAAATTGCAACTAGTCTGGTACTGCAAAGAGATTTTACCATAATGCTTATGAGTGATAAACTCTAATATTTATTGTTTTTTTTCCTTGCAAGAATCAGTGATTGGGACTCAAGAATATAGAATTAATAAGAGACCAAAAACATAATCTTAAAAGCTCCCAAGTCATAACAGAATGCTCTTTGATAAAACTAGAAAAATTATTTTGATCTTTTTGTATAATTAATCTTAGGAAGGACAATATACATGGTATATAGCTTTATTCAGTCTTATCTGATCTTACTTGACTTCTTACTTTTGGCATGGTCAACAAAGCCTACTTTTCTTTAAAAAATAATTATGTAAAGTTTCTGATATAAAAAATTATTAAAATATTTGCAAGATCAATATTTGTAGAAAGAGAAAGCATAAACACATACCAAGATTTTTGTTTTGAAGGCAAACATCTTGGCATCATTCTGATTCATTTTCATATCGGTAATGAGTTCATTAAATGATTCGAGAACTGTTAATCCTTCAGGAAGTTCTTCTTTGCTTGCTTGTAGAAGGACTTCATATATATCTTGTGCCATTCTCTACACCATGCATGACACCCTAAATATTTTGTCTTTAACAAGAAAGTTAAATCCTCTACCTAAACAAAAACAAACCTGCATATTATTAGGTACTTCAATTTTGCGAAGATGCTACAATCTATTTAAGACTTACTAATGATGGATATACCCTCCGCAAAAGGCTTGGTCCTAATCTCCTGCTAAGATAATTTGGCACATAAACAAAGGCAAGCCACTGCGTTACTCTTCAAATTTAGCAGTAAGGAAAGTTTATCCTTCTAACGTGTAGTTCAAAGTCCAAATCATAGCTTAAAATTTGTCCTATTTTTACTCTGACTAACACACAAGTGCCCAAGAATTGCCAATGGGACCTTAAAGAAGTATATATTTTAAAAGGTCCACAGTGAGAATGCTAAACACATTTCCAATACAATGAGAGAATTGAAGAAGAACAAGAAATATAATCCAAATCTTAAGATAAAATTGAACATGATGCAATGCCTGAAAACTAAAAGCTATGTCAACTAGCCCATCTTAAAGTTGGGGAGAATTGGGAAGTTGAGTTCATATTGCTGATTATAATAAGATTTGTACAGTTGATTCTCTATAAATATTTTCATTTTATAAGAATTATACAATTGCTACTCTATAGTTTTCATCGTACTAATGAAAGCAACTTTTTCCTCATCCAACAACTACACGCTCGCATATCAGCCTTACCATGGCACCAACTTTCTATTGCTAGTGACAATGTAATTCTAGAATCATTCCAGAATACCAAGGAGATTCAAGCATTTTTAGAGAGCTGAAAACTTCAAATACTAGGAACATCAGGCTGGTGGCCAAAACAAATGTAGAAAAAAATTAAATTTATTAATTTTGAAGATAGAAATTCACTACTAAGAAACTTGAGATTGACATTAACAAAAAGTGAACTTGCACTTGACTGGAAAGGATTAAACTACTCTCTGATTCACAAAAACTATTGAGGGCCCTATAACTGCAGATAACTCAAAATTAAGAGTTGTAATGCAACATAGGTAGTTGGCCCAAGGTAATATCTGCATCTAAAAACATTATACAAGTTACAATTTATTTTCCAAAACAAAGAGCATAGCAAGGCTCAAAATGGACCCTTCCATTTCAAAGAAAATTGTTAGGCAACATAAAATGGAGTTCATTCCTAAAAACATTATAAAGAGCTTCAACTTGAACATTAACAATAAATTAATAGATAGTTCTGAAGTGGACTGGACTTAGATTATGAGATAGTTCTAAAGTGGATTGGACTTGCTTTTTCCCATACATTTGCAATTTAGAAACAACATAACTTTCTCTACAAATTACAAATCTTGGTGAAGAATATTAGATTGCCAAATATATTGTATGTCCAAAATCATTTGGGTTTGTCCCATGTAGTTTCTGATGTTGTCAAATTACCATAATAAAACATTATAATTAGATTTGCATAGGCATCTATATAAGCTCAGCTTCATTGACCAATTGATAGTCATCTATGGGCCATTTTGGCATCCTCCAGATTATGAGATAGTTCTGAAGTGGATTGGACTTGATTTTTCCCATACATTTGCAATTTAAAAACAACAGAACTTTCTCTACAAATTACAAATCTTGGTGAAGAATATTAGATTGCCAAATATATTGTATGTCCAAAATCATTTGGGTCTGTCCCATGTAGTTTCTGATATTTTCAAATTACCATAATAAAACATTATAATTAAATTTGCATAGGCATCTATATAAGCTCAGCTTCATTGATGAATTGATAGTCATCTGTGGGCCATTTTGGCATCCTCCATTACTGCTTTCCCCATTTCTTTGTTGATTTACAAGTTTTACAGATTGTCTAAAGTATCCAAATAGCCTTTCAAATTTTCACCCTTCAAGTGAGCATTGCCAAAAAAATATGACACGTGTAATATTTGAATCCTAACAAATTGATTATCAGAATAGAATTATGTGTTCTTTAAATACAACAGTTTTTGTTTTCTTTTGTAATTGTGATTTTTTATTTTTGCCAAGACAAGTTTATCTTGTTACTTGCATACACAGGAAAAGCAAAAGCAACTTCTAATATAGAAGGTACAACATTGCACTCTGCACTCCTCATGCCATTAAACAGATGTACTTACATTCCCTTGAGCTGGTAATCAAGATTATTCTCACATTTTCCCTAGGCCAAAACTATTCTGCCAGTTTTAGGCAGGAACTTTCCTACCCTGCAACTCTTGTTATAAAATTCTTTCTTTCATACTTGTTTCTATGCAAGGAGGATTACTTGTAATAGCTCTAAGATTTTTGAAACAAGAACCAAGATTCTTAGCTTCAAAAGTAATTAGTATTTTTTTCTAATATAGATTGGGAATTGTAGCTTAGTGTAAAGTATGTGTTTCCATGCAATATGAAAACTTCAAAAATATCTAAACTTGGTTCTCAACTATCTAGTAAATCTAGATAAACCGTACATCTTATATATGATGCTACCCAAATAGTTGTAGGAATAAATCTCACATAGGCATACATTACAGAATTGAGGTAGTTTGTGAATATTTACTAGTAGGTCTATTATTCTCAGGATAATGGAGCTATCAACCAGAAGGGACAATTGTAGGAATGATATTTTCTGAGGATAAATGAGATGTAGAACAATTCCCCCATATTGGCTTCAAAGTTCAAATCAAATTGACAAACCTATTCCAAATAGAATAGGATGGATATTTTGTAATGACTACAATTGTGATATGGTTTTAAACACTTGGAGACCCTTAAATCTTTGATTATTATAGGCATGCAATTCCTTACTGATATTTAATCAGGTGTGGCTGCTAATGCACTTCAAATCTATGCTTATTTAGGAAAAAAATATAGATTTAATCTTCAAACTAAAAATACAAAACTATAGCCTGCATCTTTGGAAGGTAAATCACATGGTATTCAATGCATAACCTAGAATATAATTGAAACTAATCATTGATCTCCTTGATGTGAAGTACCTCAATATTTTATGCATTTGTGTCTTAATTTCATACCTTTGGGTCCCTGCAAGGAGTTTAATCTTGATTTTGAATGGTACAAATTTATTAAATTCCATGGTTTTGACACTAGCCACTACACACTTGGCTCCTGAAAATGGTTGTGATGTTTCATTTTATGAGAAAAACATGCCACCTAAATAAAATAAAATAGAACATAGAGAGAAAAACAACAAAACCAGAAGAATCGGCCTCCATGCCCACTTTGGATATATCCTTACTAAATTACTATGAAATCAAAGTTGAAAGTTCATACAAAAACACATTTGAGTTTTTAAAAATGGTACAGTGCCCAAGTTCTAAATTTTTCTACTTTAGTAAGATGAAGTCAATGCTTTTATGGTAGCTTTATTCCATATTTTTCTATCATAGTCTGGAAATGGTGGCAGACGAATTCATCCATAGAGCTTGTCTAGAGTTGCTCAGAAGTTGAACATTCAAGGTGTAATAGCAAAGATTTCCTCCACGGTGGTTGGTGAGGCCTCCAACCCTAGATCAAAAGGAAAACCCTAAAACCCTTCCCCAGAATCAAAAAAAGGGCAGTAAGGTATCCAAGACTAAATCTTGTCATAAAAATCATACATGAGCATTTTGGGGCTTTTGGTCATGGTGATGAGAATGAGATTCCCATGGGCAATGCAAGAAAAAGAGTCCTCATCAGAAAGGGTGATGAATTGATCATAGAGGGGCTGCGACATGCACTCCAACTCCACCCAACCATTCTTGGAATGGTGAACGACCCACATATGTATGCTCTTGAGTGCATTCAGCTTGCTCTTTAGAACAACAACCACTAGAACAAGCCTTCTCGACACTCTACAAGACTGGGTGCTCTAAGAAAATGATGCATTGGGGCCTTTATCTTACTCCACACCCCTTGCCTAATATCGTAAGCCAACATAGTGAAAGGACTATAATTCATGCAATAGAAAACCCCATCAGAATAAGTCATCTTACCTGATTCCAGGTTGCACAGCCGAGGTAGAGCTTCCGACATCCTCTAGTTTGGACATGTCGAATTGAAGACTTTTGTGCTCAGATTTTTCACAGAAAAGGGGGGTATGAGATCATCTCCTGCAACCACGAGCTTAGAGGATTTGGTATGCTTATCCACAAGAAGACCCACAAAAGGAACAAAGTTCTCTTTCAATGTGTAGAGCATGTGGAAGAAGCTCTGGGTAAGGGGATTGCATAAAAAGGCTCGCATGAATCAACAAGGGAAAATGAATGAGAGGAAATGAAAAAACTTTATTTTTGAAAAGTATATAGAATCTTTGATCGTGGTTATGTGCTTTTTTCAATCTTTATTTTTTCCAATCTTTATACTTTAAGACCCTATTGCAAAATTGCACAATTCATGATCACCAAATCTTTAAACATTACTATTTTTGAATGAAATATGACACATTGAAAATGACTCAGCCACGTATAGATTTCCCAAATTAAAAATCACTACAACCATTGCAAGTGACTTACCTAGAGTATTTTGCACAATTTTTGTTGTGTTGTGAACAATGTTGCTGAGAAAAAGTATATAGAAAAACTTTGGAGGAAAAAAATATTACGAACCCCTCAACATTCTGCACAAATTGTGTTGTGTTCTCAATGATGTAGTAGAAAGCACTTAAATAACTATGTCCAATTCTGGTTTACATCATCTAATATCCTCCCAGCTCTAATCGACCTCCCCTTTCATATTACATTTTCCTTTTTTTCCTAAATCTGACAAAACAAATGCCCATTTATGAGGTCATGGGTTTTCCTTCAGCCCGGCATGCCAGATTTGAGCTTCGACCTTGGACAACCATGAGGAGGGACAACATGCCCTTCTAAATGTGTGACTATCCCTCCCTAACAGTCCTCATGATTTTCCAACAAAATTTGCAGCTGTGAATAGACAAAAGTAGGAAGAAGATGAAGATGACCGTCAAAATGCATGTCGAATTAATGAGGGAGGGAAAAGGAAAATGGATGTTGGAGGGAAAATGAACAAAGAGAGGGAAATAAAAAAAAGTTTTTAGATTTTTTTTTTTTAATTGTCTTATTTTAAGATAATTAGAAAATTATAAATATATTGTCTTAAATTAATGTCTTAAACCTCTCCTTTATGTAGTAGTGAATTATTTAATTTTTAGATTTGTATAGTAGATATAAATTTTAAGAATATAATGGAAAAGAGTAAGTATTCTATAAAATATGTAATATTATAAATGAGATATAATATAATTGTAGAATAGAACAAAATGAAGTAGTAATTTATGTAATATTGAATTTATAATATAAAAAAATTTGGTGAAGGCCTTAAGACTACACCGAGAGGCAATGCCTTTCATGCAATAGGTATTTTTGGTGCACCAAGCAATCTAGGCAACCAAATGGCCCGCTTAGGTAGGGGTCCCATGAGGGGAGCTTAAGCTCTATAGATTATGATAAAATTTGAAAGGAAAAAGAATAGAGTAATAGTCATTTATTTAGTCATTTTTATTTGTCTGACCAATTATTTAGTTGTGATTTTACCTGATGACCAAATTTGTCATTTATTTAGTCATTTATACTTGTGAATTGGAAAAAATAGTAGAATTTAGTCATTTTTAGTCACATGACTTAAAATTTTAGTCATGTGACTAAAAGTTTTAGTCAAGTAGTCATTTATTTTCCAAATTCTACTAGTGCATGGTGGCAGATAAATGATTATTTTTTCTTCTATTCCATGGTATTAAGTAAAAGTCTTGAATCTGGAAATACCCTGTTTCCTTCATTTTCCAAGCCAATTTCTCTAATTTTGCATAGCTCTCCCATGTTTTTGGATGTGATATATCTCCTACACAAAAAAAACCTATACCATTTTATGCCCTTCAATCCAACTACATGGTGGTATCTTTTTAATTCCTTTATATTTCTTCAATCTCCTTACTATTTGAACCTCACCACACCCGCTTGCTTCTGTACAAATATTTTAGAGAAGAATATAAGTTGCAGTATTTTTAGGATCCAACTAAAAAATTAGTGTTGTGGGAATACTTAGCCTATATTCATATATGTTCCACATGAACCAAAGGTTTAACTAGCATCTTAGTAATAATGTTTAAGGTGTCCTTAAGATAGCTGGCATGGGCATGAAGATCAACCATGCACACCTAATGATCAACTATATATGCAATAAGAGTTATTGATGTGTGAAGTATGTGCAACCCTCATCCACTAAACCTGCATGGCTACATGCATCTAGAACACAAGCAAAGCTTATAATGTCAGTGTTCTAGAGTGCTTCATTAATTCAAATATTTTGAGAGCTTCCTTACAAAATCCATTTTGTGCACATTCTGCAATCATATCATTTCATTCCATGAGATGATATCTCTTTGAGGCATTATGTCAAACAATTCATTTTGTACTAGATTTTGGTGTCAAATCTTTAGTAATTATGGTTAGTTTCATTACATTCAAACTCCAAAATTTGGGAAATTGTTTATAGTAAATAGATTGATGGTTGTATGGATAGTGAAATTAGCTCTCTAAAAAATTAACTGAAATATCTTGTCTTGAATTAATATCTAGAAAGATTGTTTTAATTAAAGAGGATTTTGTGGTTATTTTTGTAACAATAATTAACAATGATTTTATAGTTCAACTAGCTTGCTATTTTCATTCAAGATACAAGTCGTCAAAATCAATCACATACTAAGAAGATGGTACTCTACTTCAAACCCTCAACCTCACTTAGTTTAGTCTACTTACATGGGGATATTGATGAAGTTGCTAAACAATTAATATATATCATTTTTTGTTTGTGAAGGAGAGTCTTGTGAGATCTAATATGGTAGTGGATCAATATCTGGTTTCTTAAGTAAAGATGATGTTACAGTTGGGAAACTTGTTGTGAAACATTAGGTTAGTAATTTTTGAATATTAAGGCTTCCCAATTGGATATCAAAGATCTTTTCTCATAAAATTAATTTGGAATTTATGTATAAATGAATTATTTCATGGTGCAGGTCTTTACTAAGATAACACATGAACCAAGGTTGACATTTTTGTTGTCTAAGTCAAATGGCATTCTTGGGATTGGTTTCCAAGAAATTTTTGTTGATAATGTTGTTCCAGTCTAGTTAGTGTTGATAGCCTTAATTCTATAATGTCAACTTCATTCTATAATCTGAGTGTATCACCTTTCTTAAACTTTGAACAAGGTTTTGAAATCAAGGGTTCAATATGCCTATTTCAGGCTTATGTTGAACACTCTATTTAAGGCATTTGTTGACAAGGCTACAATTTTTTAATTGATTTATTTTTTTATTGTATTTGGACTTGCTTTTATAAATTTGAAATATACAATGCACTTTTATTCTTTCTAAATTGAGATTGATAGTAATTTTGTTGGTTGTATTGAGGCATAGCTTCATTCATGGTAGAAAAGGAAGCACCATGATGCTCATATTAGATGGAATGTTGCATATAAAGGAGGAAAGATTTTAGGGTTATTTTTTACTACATTGAAGGACAAAGCTTCATATATGGGACACGATCAACACTCTCCTTCTTGGATTCTACACGTTACATCTTACTCTAGGAAGATTTCCCATATTGTAGAAGTTTTAAGAGATGAAAGGGGTATGTGCTCGCATTGAAGGGCTCCAAGCATGTGTTTCCATCATTGTAGAAGTTTTTTGGAGAAGTTTCTTTCTTATCATTTATGTGCATTGTAACTCATATTTTTAGTCTTCTGACTAAAAATAAAAATTGTAATAATCTATTTCTAGTATTTTTCAAGCAAGATAGATATTTCAAACTTGTGCAAGCTATAAGAACACCTTTCTTTTAATAAATTTCAGCAATATTTCCTTCTCAATGGTTGTCTTATTGTGTGTAATTGATGATTGAAGTGTATTTCTATGTTTTATGTTTAAATACTCAAATATCAATCAATTAAAATACATAAATATACTACTAATTGACATTAATTAATAATTAAATTGACTAAATACACTACCAATTGACAAAAAGTAGTGACCAATGAATAAATATGACTAAATATATGATCAGTGAAATCAGTGAATAAAAATGACTAAATATACTACCAAATTGATCAAAATGATGATTAAAATTAACGACTAAATGTACTACCAATGCACATAAATTAGTGAATAAAAATGACTAAGTAAGTGACCATTTAACAACAATCAATGACTAAATTAATTATTAAATATATCAGTGAATAAAAAATGACTAAATAAGTGACCAGATTACAACAATCAATGACTAAATATATCAACGAATAAAAAATGACTAAATAAGTGACTAGATTACAACAATCAATGACTACATCAACGACTAAATATACTACCAAATTGATCAATAAAAACAACCAATAAATGACTAAACATGGTTTAGTCATCAATTTTGTCATGTTATAAATGACTGGCAATAAACTACTAATGGTCACATGACCATGTTCAGTCATTTATTTGTAGTTTTTAGTAGTTTTTTTAATCATATATTGTTGTTTTTGCACTAGTGTAAGTATGTCAATTCAATTTTACAAAGATTTAACATGTAGGATTGTAGACCATTGTGCTTTCTTGTTTTAGTTGAAACAAATTTATTTATTTCAAATTGTCCAACATTTCCATCAAAGATGGAAGACATGAGAAAAGTTCCTTACTAGAGTGCATTTGGAAGTTTGATGTATGTTATGGTTTCTACTAGACTAGAAATTGCCCAAGCAGTGGGAGTTCTTTCTAGATATATATCTTAATCCTGGTAGAGTTCATTAGGTTGTAGTTAAACGAATCTTTAGGTATTTGTGTGGTACCTCATATTATTCCTTGTGTTCTCATAGTAATATGACTGTAGATGAGATTTCTATTGATATTCATGGTTATGTAGATTCAAATTGGGCAGGTGATGCTAATAGTAGATGATCCACTAGTATTTATGTGTTTACTTTATTTGGTGGTGCAATTAGTTGGATGAGTAAGCGACAGGCTATGGTTGGATTGCACACTACTAAAGAAGAGTATATGGAAGCTACTCATGCTTGTAAAGAAGTCATTTAGCTTAAGATTTTGTGTGCATATATTGGAATAAAACAAGGTTCAGTGACAATTTATTGTGATAGTCAAAATGTAATATGTCTAGCTAAGAACCGACAATTCATGCTAGGACCAAGCACATTGATGTAAAATATCATTTTGTTAGAGATGTGGTCAAATATGGTAGGGTGAAGTTGGTTAAGGTAGAGAATTTGATGAATTTTGTTGATTCTTTAACTAAGCCTATGAGCATAGACAAGTTCAGATGGTATTCAGAGACTAGGGGAATTTTAGCCCCTAGAAATTAAAGAGACAATATTTACACCCTCACATTGTTCTTGCAAGGTGTTCAACAAGTGGGAGATTTTTTGGGAAAATGTGTCTCAACCTTGCAATTATATAAGGTTTATTATCGGTAGGATGTATATATTTATATAAATACATTTCCTAGTTACACCGATAGGTGTATACATTGGTAGCACAAAGCAAAATGAGAGTGTGATAACATATTCAAAAAACTCCTAAAATGGATGGCATACACTAAATAAATGACACATTGTAAATCTAGACCATTTGTTATTAGGTTTTAGATCTAACGGCATATATTTTGTTGGCTTGTCTTGCCCTAGAATGTAACCCTATTTTATGAGGGCATTGTATTACGACCGTGATAGAGTGTGGAATTTTTTGAGAGTCTGATAGCAGTCGTGTTGTCTCTTGATCTCTAGCGGCGATACTCTTGTGAAAAGCTTGCTCTGCAAGTATATTGTAATCTTTGTGATTTCTAAAAAATATATTGGATGGCTTTTGAAGTGTGGGATTTTTCTCTCAAAAGGGTTCTCCCCATGTAAATCACCATGTCATGGTATGCATGATATTTATGTTTATTCCTTTTAATTTTTTGTAACTGTTAAAGATTTGTAAAATTTTTACATTATTCTCCTCTCAAGATTAGTGTAGGAAGTTGTTCTGCTACCTTATCCTCCTTACAAACTACACTATTTTCCTTAATTAAATTATCTAAAATAGATTCTAATTTAACTAGCTCATCAATTGAATTATTCAATAAATCCAAATAAGGCTTACCAAATGAGAAAATAAGTGAGCACATGGTTGAGATGATAGTCCCAAACTCCCCTTTCCAAACATGTACAGACTTGATTATTCTAGAATTATCTAGGATTTTAGCATCACCCCCTCCTCCAATGTCTCAATTTTTTTAGTTTATTATTCAATTTTAGATCCAATGTGGATTGGAAATTTGAGATCTCCCCTAATAATCTAGTTCCTTCATTTTTCTCTATGATAATCTTGGGAGCATTGTTGTCAAATATTTTGAATTTAACAATTTATGTTGAATGGAAGTTTTTTGGGGAATCCATATACTATGAATTTCCTATAGAGAAACCACCTACTGAGTACAACTTGCTAAAATAATTTTTCAATTTTTTGTAGCTTCCCCAAGCATCTAATATGTGAAAATATTTGACAACCTATTTCCAATGATGTCATTAATGATTTTTTTTGCAAATTTTTGAGCCTCATCCTTGGCTGCCTTCTTAGATTCCTTACCTTTCTATAACTCCTCTAATAGTTTTATTCTCAAAGATAGAGCTTCGCTATCTTGAGATGACAACTCAGTAAATACTAATTGAGGAGTGGAGGGGAACATCCAAGCCTTGGGGAGGTGTAAATTGAGATACCACTTTACTATATTTCAAAGGAAAATTATTATGAACCTCTTGCATCTTATTATAGTATTCTTGTATCTTCTTGGTTTTTCCTTCATTGATTAATATAGTACTCACTACTAGGGATGTGGCTTGGGTAGTAGTGTCAATTAGTCATTTTAAAATCAAGTTTCTAAACAATTAACTAACATCTACTTGAGGCTTGTTGTGATCATAAGTTATTAAATACTTCAAATCTAGCATTCTCCTTTGATGTAAGCACTTCAACTCTAGCCTCTTGCATCCTTATTGTATTTAATACAATATCAAAGGATATGTCCTAGTTTAGTAGTAGGAGGCACCTACTATCTTTAGCAATTTTCCTTCCTTCCTCTAGAGATACATTCTTTAACTTTAAATCCATGTTTACCATAACCTCTTTAGATAGGTTTTTCATTTCCCCCTTAATGGCTTCTTTTTTTTCTCACATTTCTTTGTAGATTTATTCTTGATTAGGAAGTTTGTGAATTCCATGGACTTCAAAAAGTTTTGATTAGTCATGAACTATATAAAGGAAAGGTCCTTGACATCAATTATCACCTCATACCCATCCCTCAAATCAATCATCATCCAATGGAGCTCTTCGAGGGGAGGGAAATATTTAGTTCACTTCTTCTTCATCAATAGTATTTTTCTTGTGCGTTTTTCTCCAATTGAATAACCTACCAAAATTTGTATACCACTTGGTTTATCTTGAGGTTCCCTTGGATTTTCATTTGATCTTGTAGTACCTACATCCTTTTGAATATATTTTTCAACTTTTTCTTCTCTATGCCTTTATTGCAAAGTTATAAGAAATACTAATGAGATTGATGCATTTATTATAATAACCTCATACTTTTCCAACATGGCATAGAACCTAGTCAATGGGTCTTTAATATATGTGTTATCACCTGAAGTTGCACCCTTGTTGAACCTAATGTTCAACACCTTAGTGTAACATGGGAAGACGTCCAAAATTGTGGGTCACTTATAGACAGAGGTCAACCTCCAAAGAAGGCCAGCTTCCTTTGGTGTCACCTAACTACTGATTTTGTAAAGGGAAAGGGTAGAAGGAGAATAACAGTAAAACTAATAAAAACACTATCTTTATGGTGATGCACCGAATTTACTAAGCAGACACATAACACAATTTACACACACAATTTCAGTCAATGATAGAAGCTTAGTTGTATACAAATCAATCACATACGTTTTCTACATAAATATTTCATGAAAAGGTTCATATGGCTACACTCCTAGAAGGAAGGAATAACTTCACAACTAGAGAATACTACTTTTTGCACACATCTCACAACCTGAAAAAGTATATGTTGTTCTATAGAAAGGTGCTAAGATAAGACATAACCACAAGGAATCATATAGTTTCTCAAGTAATTTCATCTATTATATGAATCCACACAATTTTAATAGAGAGATTGAAAAGGTAAAGCACTTATTCTCATTGATTTCAATGGTGAACACTGATATGCATGCCCGTCATGAGTTACAAAACATAGTCTCTCTTCCGCAAAGAACTCCACAAGTTACAAAATGCAGAAAAGCACCAGGTAAGAACTACTTTACAAAGAGGAAAAAATGCCTTATATACCAAAGAGTTTCGGCCCCCGCCCTAGGGTTTTTACAAAAATATCAGTCGGCCAAAAGATCTACCCCTAGATCTTTTGTAGGAAGTTAATGCTATGTCCCAGCTGTCCATATCATGAAGAGTTACTCTAGGAATGGCCTCCTTGATCTTTTGCAATGCTTGCATTAACTTTTGGTCTCATGTCTATCTTCTAACCTCCCTATTGAGCTGCTTTGAATGCTCTTGAGCTTAGAGTAGATCCACGTCACGCATTCTATTGATCCTCCTCTCATCAGTCAAACTGCCACAGCTCTTCCCTGGCTCACTCTGATTGGTTGAACAGATGCTTTTTGGGGGCACCAAATGGTCAAAGGTCATTTAGATTGAATCACATGTCGGTGAGACACTAACTGTGTCTTCTTGATGCGATCATGCCCTTCAGCAGTTATTGGCATAGATCACTACCATCGACAAGAATTCATAGCGAGCCCAAAAGTCATATTGACATTCATAGTGGCGGTCACCTAGACCATTAGCAAGACCCTTTGCATTCAGGAAGACCTCACGGCGAGCCCTCATCATTATACCACTGTGTTCCTCCATTGGCAAGACACCCATGTGTTGGTGAGACCCTCTACCAAAGGAAAAAACTATATGGAGACCCTTCATTGGTCAGCAGGATCTCATACCTTCATCGAGAAATCATGGCGATTCTACTTTCCTTTGCCCCGAGCTCACGTCCTTTCATTTCGGCAAGACTCCCCTACAGTCGGGAAGATCTTATCTTGAACAAAAAAGTCATACCAATATCCATAGTGGTTGCCGAGACAATCGCTATCAGGAAGAACTTTTGTCGAAGGCAATATCCTTTGGCGAACTCATCTTATTGTCAGGGAGACTTTTACAAGTCAGGGAGACATCATAGTGATGACACAACTTTTGTCGAGACCTCTGTTAGTTGCCCAGACACCATTGGGTCGGGGAGACTTCATAGCGACTCCTTCAATTTTTCTTGAGCTTGGATCCTTTGGCAGAGTCGGAGTCAAGATGAGAATCAAAATGGGACCAGAGGCAGAATAGGGGGAAAACAATAGATGAAACCCGGTAGAACCGGGATCAGGACCAAAATGCCCTTGAAACTTTCGTCAAGTATTAGGTTTGGATTCTGAGCCGGTCCCGCCCCTGACAAAACTCAAAATAATACGAAGGAGAGGAAGAGAAGGAAGAAAGACGAACGGGAGAAAGCATCCCCTGGAAAAAACTCAAAAACAAAGGGAAAGAACAAGACTGGTGGAATCGGGACCGGGACGGAACCAGAACCTGAAACTTCAGAAAAGTTTCATAGTGTGGTTCCAGTTCCAGTTCTCGGTCCACCGGAACAAAACCAAAGATGCGCAAGGCAAAACAAAAGAGGCGGAACCAGAACTGGAACCAAATCTAGACCTGAAACTTTCCTGAAGTTTCAAGTTTGGATTCCATTATGATCCCTCCCCTACCAACATACAAGGCATGAAGGAAGAAAGAAAAACAACATGAAGAACAAAGAGGAGGAGACATCCCCTAACCACCGGCAGCTAAAAAGCAAAGAAAAGAAGGGTGGAACCAAGACCGAGACCGGAATAGAAACTGGAACTAGAACTTTTGGAAAAGTTTTGAGTTTGGTTTCAGTCCTGATCCCAGGTCTGACAAAACACAAAAAAGGGCCAGACAAAGACAAAAAACCTGACGGAACCAGAACTGGGATGGGACCAGAACCTAGAACTTCAGAAAAGTTTTAGAGTTCAGTCTTGGTTTCAGTTCCGACCCCGATAGAACAAAGGGAAAAAGGGCATGAAGAAAAAAAATGGAAAGGGGAAGGGGAAAAACAAGGCAAAAACATAAGATGAAAACCCACCCAAAACTGAATACGTGCACGCTGGGCTCAACCCTTGTGGGAGCCACATTTAATCCATGTACCGAATTTTATATCATTTTCCCCTGTAGCTGCACAACAAGCAAACAAGTTAGAAAATATGTGACCTTGATACAAATGTTCCTCCATTTGGTCTTTGAGAACACCTGAAACCATGGGTTACCTTGCCTGATTGAGCCCATAGGTGAAAAATGGGTAACATTTATGGTGACCTTTTCTAGATGTTTGCCTGCTAAACATGGAAACCAATAGCCTAGGCCTATCCATTGGGCATGGAGCCATTGGGAAAACTCAGGAATGGACCTAGAGCAGCCTTGCACATGGCTATAATGCATTTGTAACTCAATAACTAGATCACTTAGGCATTCACTGCGTTGGAACAGTACTTAGGGAAAGAAACAACAAACAAACTAAAGTGTAGAAGCACTTATTGAAAGCATAAAGCCTAACCTAATATGTACAAAGGAGGAACTCATTAAACCTCAAAACAAGGCTTGAGGTGTATCCCATTGACTAGGATAGGAAGCACCTCACCTTCAATTGTGGTCAGTTGGCAAGAATTGTGCTCCTTGCATTCTTTGATAATAAATGGACCCATCCACATGTTGTCAAACATGGTGTGATGGCCCAGCCTGCTTTTTAGAACATCCCATTTGAGAACAATATCACCTTCTTTAAATACTCTGGCTGTAGCTTTTTTGTCAAATGTTCTCTTTGTTTGGAGCTAATGATACTCCAAAGTTTTCATTGCCTTACCTCTTGATTCTTTGAGCTCTATGAGCTCTGCATATCTCACGGACATTGGGTCATGTTCCTCCAATATCTCCAATTGATGTATAATGTCAAGAGCTGAAAGCTCCACAGATAGAGGTAATCTAGCCTCTTTACCATAAACAAGGAAATATGGTGAATTACCAATAGACCTCTTAGGAGTCACTCTATCTGCCCAAAATGTAGATTTCAATGTGGTATGCCAAATTCTTTGATTCTCTTCCATAGTCCTCTTAATGATTTTGATCAAGTTTTTATTTGTACTTTTAGCTAATCCATTACCCTGTGGGTAATAATTGGAAGAAGTATTCAAATGAATTATGTGTTTAACTGCCCAATCTGTGACTCTCAATCCAACAAATGAAATAGCATTATCTAAAATGATGGAGTTAGGAAATCCAAACCTGGTGACTATATCTTCATAAAAATTCAAAACTGAAGATTCATTTGCTTCTTTCAAAGCTACTGCTTCCATCCATCGTGTGAAATAGTCTGTAGCAGTAAGCACCCACTTGTGGCCAGCACTGGATGGTGGATTAATTGGCCCAATAAATTTGATGCCCCATCTCATGAAGGGTTGTTCCACCTTAATTCGATGTAGAGGCATAGCAGGGAGATTTTTTTTTCCTGAAAACAAAGCACATTTAACACACTTTCTTGACCATGCATATGCATCTTTAAACAATTTGGGCTAGTAGTAACCAGCTCTCATGATTTTCCAAGCAGTTGTCCTTGGAGCAAAGTGACCCACTGAAACTCCATCATGAAATTCATGCAGTACTCTTTCTGTTTGATCAGTATCAATACACCTTAACAAAACACCATTCAGATCTTTTCTGAAAAGAATGTTATCAATGAGGACATAGGGAATTGATTGCAATATGAAGTATCTTCATTTTTCTCTGTGTAGACTTGGTGGACATTCACTAGTAAGAAGAAAGTGGGTCATTTCTTGAACCCAACTTGTTAACATAGGTATAGTACCTTGAAAATTTTGAGACTGATCAATATTAGCTAAAACAACACTAGTTTTTGATTTCTGCACATCTTCAGGGTTTGAGGCAAGTTGCTCACAAAGTCCTCTTCCTCTAAAAAGTTTTTGGATGTAGATGGTGACATCAAATTCCATTATTTTTGTGATCCACCCTACTCTTTTCTCACCCAGATCTTTGTTCAACAAAAACTCCTTCACACTTGAGTGTGTAACCAAAATATGAATTTTATTGTTTGAAACTAGAGGCTTAAAATTCTTTAGGCTTCTGATCACAATGAGAACATGTTTCTCAACAAATGTATACTTCTCTTCATAATCAGCAAGTACCTGACTAAAGAAAGCTATTGGCTACTCTAAATTATCGCTATTTTTCTGTACTAGCATAGCAGCGATTGAACCAACGTTGCCAAAATCATAAAAGAAGAATTCTTTAGAGAAATCTAGATTTACCAGTGTTGGAGTTGATGCTAAAGCTTCCTTGACTTCTTCAAAACTATGTTTTTCTTCTTTAGTCCAACTAAAAACTACATTCTTTTTAAGCATGGCAGTCAAGGGTTGTAGTAAATTTGCAACATCAGGAATGAACCTTCTTAAAAAGTTAATTCTCCCTAAAAAGCTCTATAATCTTTTCTTGTGATTAGGTAATGGCAGTTCAAGTATAGCCTTAACCCTTTTAGGATCAATGGTAACTCCATCTTTTGATACAATATGGCCTAATAGTTTACCTTCATGGACTGCAAAAACACTCTTTGTCGGATTGAGAGATATTCCATATTCTCTACATTTTTCAAAAACTTGCTTGAGATGCAGCAAGTGTTCATCTGTATTTTTTGAATATATAGTTATGTCATCTAAGTAAACCAGTAGAAATTTATGAATTAAACTCTGAAAGGCCATATCCATGGCATGTTGAAAGGTGGCACCAGCATTAGATAAGCCAAAAGGTATTCTCTTGTAGCCCATGGTGACCCATTTTGTTGTAAATGTTGTTTTATACTGATCCTCTTCCATGAAAAGGACTTGGTTATAGCCAGAATACCCATCCAGAAGAGAAAATCTCTCTAAACTAGAAACAACTTGGAGGATTTGTTCCATAGACGGTAAGGGGTAATGATCTTTCAGAGATGCTCTGTTAAGGTCTCTAAAATCTACACATAGTCTTACCTCACCATTTTTTTCTAACTGGAACAACGTTAGAAACCTAGGATGTATGCTTAATTGGAAATACAATACCCCCCTCAACTAGCTTGGTTAGCTCTTTGATCATTAAAGGTTCAAGCTTGGAGTTAAATGGTCTCTATTTTTGTCTAACCAGCTTGGCATCAAGTTCTAACTCAATTGTATGTTGTGCAATATGAGGATCAAACCCTCTTAAATCAAAATATTGCCAAGAAAAAACATCATGATACTCTTGGCATGAAACAATGAAAGCTCTCTTATCTTTAGCTACACAGATTTTGCCTAATTTGAGAAGCTTACCTTTACAGATTTCCACTTCTTCATAATGATCCTCTTTTACTTGAATGTTGACCTTGTTCTTCTTAAGATGATCATCAAAATTGAATATGGATTCCAAGGTAACCAGCCCTTTGGGAAGTTTATTTGTCTTCAACTGAATCACTTGATCATCATACTATTGTTTGATCTTTTCTTGGTTCACTACAGAAAATTGATCTTCTTGGAGCAGAAAGGTTAAAATATGTTCATCATTTTGAAATACTTGCCAATTAATGTTGTTATCAAGAATTGATGGCCTGATAACCACCTTGACATACTGTTGTATTTTGTCCTTTTTGATATCACTTGGAATATCAAACTGTGTTCCAATTGTTTCCAGTCTGTCAGCATACTTATTCTGATTTCATGGAATAGAAATTAGATTGAAGGCATTAAATTCTTCAATTATGTTCCAAACTTTGTTTCTGTAAGACTTCAGAGCATCATTCTTGGCAACATTCAACCCCCTAATCTGATTAACTATCAATTTACTATCTCCATAGACTTTCAAATAGTTGATTCCTCTTTTCCTTGCCCACTCAACACTATTGTTAGAACAAGCGAAAGAAAAATGAAAGGCTGAAAAATACTTATCACCCTATGGAGAAACCAACATTGCACCTCCACCTGCTCCATTCTTGCTTCTGGAACCCTCAAAAAACATTTCCCAAAGTTCACTTTGCTATTGCAACAACTGATCTGTACCCTTTTCAAGGTTTGGAACCTCTGCATTAGGTTCCAGCATCACATAATTACCCATACTAGTATCTTGAATAAGGTCTTTAGGACTGTCCAATAGATTTTCAGCTGCCCATTCATGCAACAACACATCAGGAACAACTTCTACTTGAAGTTCTTGAGTAGTAGCTAGTTCACTGTCAGAAAAAATGAGACAATTTATGTCTGCAATAGTAGGAACATTGTTGATAGGACTTGGGTTATATGGCTCAATGTGGTCTTTAGCCAATTTTTTAGATTTAATAGTGACTTTGGTTCCATATCTAGTTCTAAACAACATATGTGACTAGTTAGCTGAAACATAACCACCAATCTTAGTCGTAAAGTCTCTTGAGAGGCATAAGGAAAAGAAAGGTGGAAGGTCTATGACACATATGTCCTGAGGAACTGAAAAATTTGGACAAGCATGAAGAGTAAGACTCAAATATTTAATGATGCCCAATGTATTGACATAAGTACCATCCAATTGAATCACTCCTTTCTCTAAAGGTTGATACTTTAGTCCAAGCTTGTTAGCAATCTAGTTTGGCATCACAGAGCTACTAGCTCTGCTATCTACCATATAGTTATGAACTAACTTATCACCTATGATTACTAACACGCAAAAAGGAGGTGGTTTAACTTCTTTTCCTATCTCTTTGCTAGGCTGTTTATCATTTCCTTGAGTATTATTTGTCAACAAGATTCTAGCTTGACCTATTGGAGACTCAGATTGATCAGACACTTTAAAATTTGACAAAGCTGAATGTAACATATATTTTTGACCTGGGATTGCTAATGAATCCCACATAGACATTGTTATATTCATCTTTTTCATACTATCAAGAATATTATAGGGTACAGCTGGGTTCACTTTATGATGTACCTTTATGTCAACATGGTCAGCTTGCAAGTGTGGTTGCTCTTTAACTGGAAGTTGTTGATTTTTCTGCCAAACAGGAGTCACTTGAGATGTAGATGGTTCTGTAGTTGCTGCCTTTCCTTTGTTAGCTACTTGATCAAGCTCAAAATCTCTTCTCTTTGCCCTGGTGTTAGCTGCAACTAGAGAATTATCTACATTCAATCCACATAATTCTTCACCCTACCAGTTAAGTAGGGTAGTATCATTAGTAGGTTGATCTTGGTGTTGTGGAGATGCGCCATTGAATTCATTATGCTGTGAACTCGAGGAATTTTGTACCATAAGTGCCTAATTAATGAGTCCATTTGAACAAGTGACCTGATTGTGAGGTTGGTTACAGGGGTAGCACTACTCATAATTTGCTGCTAGGTTGTTTTGAATAGGGACAAGCTCCCTAACTACACTAATAGGAGCTGGAACATAGGCCTAAAAAGGTCTTGTGTTTACATTCTGCCTTGGGCCTTGGTAGTTGCCTTGATAAGCCTGTCTATTTCCTTGATATTGTTGTTCCTAACCTGGGTTCTACTATTGATAAGGATTTTTATATATTTGATGCTTCTCCAAGGTCACAAGCTTATTTTGAAAAGTTTGTAATAAAATTTTGATCTCCTATAGCTCATTGGAAGATCTAGAAATGACAACTTCTTGTGTTATAGTAGCTAATACTGCTGGAACAGGTGGAAAAGATGGAAAAGGTGGTATCTACAAAGGGATATTCGAATGAATATCTGGAAATATAAGAATTGGTGGCCTAGAAACAATTTTACTAGCCTGTATTAGGCTGTTTTCAGCTCTGATTGTTACTTTAAATGCATCTGGTAGAGACACACCCCCCATTGATTGTATCATAACAGCTATGTCGCTGTTAATGGCCCTCAAAAAATACAAGAATGCATATTTTGGAGGTGGTCTTACTGTTGTAGGAATTCTATCCCAGGTTCTTTCAAATCAAAAATTGAAATCATTCATTTGCTCCTGAGGAGCCCTTTTAAGCATAGTTAATTGCTCTAATAGAGACAAATTATCAAACCTGTCCTGAAATTGTTTATGTAACATGTCTCCAAATTCGTCCCAAGTTGTGATTGAGCTGACTGCTAAGCCCCTATACCATTGCACAACTCTTCCCTTCAGTGAAGCAACTAATAATCTCACAACAACATCCTCTTGAGTTATGTGATGGACTCCACACAACGAAGCCACATCTCGTATATGTTTAATCGGGGTAGTTTGATCTTCCCTAGTTAAAGTTGCCAAGATTTTCAAAGCTACCATTGGAATGTCATTGTATTGTGCCAAATTTAAGGGACTCCCTCCATTGAAAGTAACAAATGGTTGATTCCTTGGAGCAGCCATTGGAGGTGGCTGAGGCAGATTTACTTGCACTCTAGGTGAAATAGAGAATGAGACAACAATATGAGATCTTAGAGATGGAGGAATAGATTTTTCTCTTCTGGAATAAACAGGTGCTGTCCCTAGCCTTTCTGTCGCTCTGCCTTGTCTTCTTGGTGGTGAAAACTACAAATACTCAAAAGAAACTAAGCTGCTCCTTGTCTGAACTCTTCTCATAAAGTGTAGAAGGTGATGATTCTGAAGTTCTTTCTCTCTACGAAGTCGCCAAGTATGCACAAATTATTTTTGTAAAGTCTAGAACTCGCTGGTTGCATATTAAACCAAAAGTATAATGTGGAACTAGTCCCACTGGGCGTGCCAAAAACTGTTATCACCTGAAGTTGCACCCTTGTTGAACCTAATGTTCAACACTTCGGTGTAACATGGGAAGACCTCCAAAGTTGTGGGTCATTTATAGATAGAGGTCAACCTCCAAAGAAGGTCGGCTTCCTTTGGTGTCACCTAACTACTGATTTTGTAAAGGGAAATGGTAGAAGGAGGATAACAGTAAAACTAATAAAAACACTATCTTTATGGTGATGAATCAAATTTACAAAGAAGACACATAACACAATTTACACACACAATTTCAGTCAATGATAGAAGCTTAGTTGTATACAAATCAATCACATATGTTTTCTGCATAAATATTTCATGAAAAGGTTCATATGGCTACACTCCTAGAAGGAAGGAATAACTTCACAACTAGAGAATACTACTTTTTGACACATCTCACAACCTGAAAAAATATATGTTGTTCTATAGAAAGGTGCTAAGATAAGACATAACCATAAGGAATCATACAGTTTCTCAAGTAGTTTCATCAATTATATGAATGCACACAATTTTAATAGAGAGATTGAAAAGGTAAAGAGCTTATACTCATTGATTTCAGTGGTGAACACTGATATGCATGCCTGTCATGAGTTACAAAACATAGTCTCTCTTCCGCAAAGAACTCCACAAGATACAAAACACATAAAAGCACCAGGTAAGAACTACTTTACAAACAGGAAAAAATTCCTTATATACCAAAGAGTGTCAGCCCCCACCCTAGGGTTCTTACAAAAATATTAGTCGGCCAAAAGATCTACCCCTAGATCTTTTGTAGGAAGTTAATGTTGTGTCCCAGCTGTCCATGTCAGTGAGGAGTTACTCCAGGAATGGCCTCCTTGATCTTTTGCAACTCTCGCATTAACTTCTGGTCTCGTGTCTATCTTCTAACCTCCCTGTCAAGCTACTTTGAATGCTCTTGAGCTCAGAGCAGATCCACGTCGCACATTCTGTTGATCATCCTCTCATCGGTCAAAATGCCATGGCTCTTCCCGTGGCTCACTCTGATTGGTTGAAAAAATGCTTTATGGGGGTGCCAAATGGTCAAAGGTCATTTAGATTGAATCGCATGTCGGTGAGACACTAACCGTGTCTCCCCGATGCGATCATGCCCTTCAACGGTTATCAGCATAGATCACTACCATCAGCAAGAGTTCATAACGAGCCCAAAATTTATATCGACATTCATAGTGGTGGTCACCTAGACCATCAACAAGACCCTTCACATTTAGGAAGACCTCATGGAGAGCCCTCATCATTATACCGCTGTGCTCCTCCGTTAGCAAGACACCTATATGTCGGTGAGACCCTCTGCCGAAGGAAAACACTGTACTGAGACCCCTCATTGGTTGGTAGGATCTCATACCTTCATTGAGACATCATGGCGATTCTACTTTCCTTTGCCCCAAGCTCACATCCTTTCATTTCGGCAAGACTCCCCTGTAGTCAGGAAGACCTTATGTCGAACAAAAAAGTCATACCAATATCCACAGTGGTGGCCAAGACAATCACTATTGGGAAGACCTTTTTCCAAAGGCAATATCCTTCAGAGAACTCATCTTATTGTCAGGGAGACTTTTACAAGTTGGGGAGACATCATAGCGATGACACAACTTTTTCCGAGACCTCTGTTAGTCACCCAGACACCATCAGGTTGAGGAGACTTCATAGCAACTCCTTCAATGTTTCTCAAGCTCGGATCCTTCAGTGGAGTCAGAGTCGGGATGACAATCAAAACGGGAATGGATGCAGAATGGGGGGAAAGCAATAGATGAAACCCGGTGGAACCGAGATCGAGACCAAAACTTCCCTTGAAACTTTCTTCAAGTTTTAGTTTCGAATTCCGATCAGGTCCAGCCCTTGAAAAAACTCAAAAGAAGACAAAGTAAAGGAAGAGAAGGAAGAAAGACAAACGGGAGAAAGAACCCCCAGACAAAACTCAAAAACAAAGGGAAAGAACAAGACTAGTGGAACTGGGACCGGGACGGAACCAGAACCTAGAACTTTAAAAAAGTTTCATAGTGTGGTCCCAGTTATGGTTCTAGGTCCGCCGAAACAAAACCAAAGATGCGCAAGGAAAACCAAAGAGGCAGAACCGGAACCAGAACCAAATCTGGACCTGAAACTTTCCTGAAGTTTCAATTTCGGATTTCGTTCCAATCCCACCCCTGGCAACATACAAGGCATGAAGGAAGAAAGAAAAACAATAGGAAGAACAAAGAGGAGACATCCCTTGACCACCGGCAGCGAAAAAGAAAAGAAAAGAAGGGCAGAACTAGGACCGAGACCAGAACAAAAAATGGAACCAAAACTTTTGGAAAAGTTTCAAGTTCGATTTTGGTCCTGATCCCAGGTCCGACAAAACAAAAAAAAGGGCCAGAAAAACACAAAAAACCCAGCAGAACCAGAACTTGGAACTTCATAAAAGTTTCAAAGTTCAGTCTCAGTTCTGGTTCTGCCCCCGACAGAACAAAGGGAAAAAGGGCATGTGGAAAAAAAATAGAAAAGGAAAAAATAAGGCAAAAACATAAGATGAAAACCCACCCAAAACTGAATACCTACATGCTGGGCTCAACCCTTGTGGGAGCCATATTTAATCCATGTGCCGAATTTTAAAACATCATTTTCCCCTATAGCTGCACAAGAAGCAAACAAGTTAGAAAATATGTGACCTTGATACAAATGTTCCTCCATCTAGTCTTCGAGAACACCTGAAACCACAAGTTACCCTACCTAATTGAGCCTGTAGGTGAGAAATGGGTAACAATATGCACATACTCCTTTGCATGAAGGATTTTCCTTTTTCCTTTCTTCTTCAACCTTGTGGATTCTATCCTATTTTTCCTTCATCATTTTGACCTCATCATCATCATTGTAATTTCTAATCACATCCTCTATGATATTGAACTTATGATAATAATTATACCTTTGACCATCTAGTATAACTTGGTCAATGTAATGCTTAGGGTCAAATTTTGGAGGATATCAAATTTCATTTTATATGTTTGCAACAAATAAGAAAACACATTCAATCCTTGTTTAGATATAACATAAAAATTTGAGAAGAAAGTGGTAGAAGTCATAATTGATACTTTATTGTTGATCCTAAGATGAAACTGGTTGATTTTTTTATGCCTGAGTCACCCCTATGGTGTGTATCAAGTTATGAGTAGTTGATATATGGCTACCTTAACTCTTAATTAAGTTAGATTATCATTATTGTTATTTAGCTAGTTAGGAGGTTGTGAGTCTTATTTCATCATCATGTTGAGTATTGTGTTCCTACTGAAGACTATTAGAGGTATCCCTCTCAAAGTGGATTAGGAGGTTTCCCACTTGAAGTGGCATTTATTATCAAGTATTTTTAGAATATTTCATATTATATCCTTTTTGTGTGAGTTGTTCCATTACAAGTGGTATCATAGCATGATCTTGGCACTATTACGAAAAGGCATTTTTTTTAATTTTAGAGGTCATTTTGTGAAACCCATATCTTCCATATTTTTATGAATTTTTGTATGATTTTTAAAGGGCTTTTGAAGGATATTTTTAAAAAGATATACTCCATATTTTAGAAGAATTGGAGCAGAATTGAGCGAGTTATTTCAAAATTAGGGTTTCTACCCAATTTATTTAGAAAACACATATCTCCCACATATTGACGAATTGGTTCCTGATTTTTGTGGGTTTTTTGAGACATGTCAGAGGAGGCTACAATCCAATTTTCAAAGAAATTAAATCAGAAATAAGTGATTTATTGTTGTAGACATGGAAAATATACTGACATGCTTGATCCTGATTACTAACACCATTTCATCCCGAATCATCTTCTCAACTTATCATCACTCTTCATCCCTTAATTAGATAAATAATCATTTATCTAATTAAGTCATTCTCTCTTATTAATTAAATCAATTAATCTGATCTAATTAACCCTAGGTCTCTATTTAATTAAATAATTCAATTTATTTAATTAAATCTCTAAGGTCATCTTATTAAATTAAATAAATTAAACTTTGTTTAATTTAATCTAACCATCATCCCCTTTAGTTAAATAAATCAAATCATTTATTTAATTAAATCTAAATCACATTCTTCTCATCCTTTGATTTAAATCAACCCATAAATCTAAATCAAATAGTTGCATCATCTAATCCCTCATTAAATTAATTAAACCTTGATTAATTTAATCCTAATCTCCAATTTCTCTAGATTTTGCCACTTGCACATGAAAATACATTTAATTCATTTATTAAATCACTATTTTCTCTCAACTTGGCATGATCTTTAGAGAATATTCTTCCAAATTTGAAACCCCTCCAAGTGGACTTTGTCCTTCCAAAAAGACATTCATTCCTTCTTACATTTCCTTGTGCATTGAGCCAAGTGGCATTTAAGTCATTACTTTTTCCCTCTTACATGTCATTTCACTATTTTCAAATTCCACCTAATTGCATTTATGGGCACATTCATCAAAATGTGCACATCCTTGGCCCAGTCATCTCTTGACAAGTGGCACTTGCCCATTACGTGTTGAATGATCCAACATTCATTGAATTTTTTATTTATCCATCTTGTCTTTCTATAAATAAGAGGTTTCTCTCCTCATTTTACCATCCACAATTTGAGAAAACTTATTATACTCAATTTCATCTTCAAGCATCATCATTTTCATCTATTTTATCAAAGTCTTAGCTAGGTTATGCAGGTTTTTCATCATGGAGCTCAAGTGAATCTTCAACAAAGTGGATCAACCTTCATCACTCATCAACATTGCATCATAGGAGTTGGGAAAGGGACAATTTTCACATCAAATTGGCACCAATTCCCCCATGGGATTAGAAGTTTGCATGTTTAATTAGGATTTCATTGCTTTCTTATTGTGTTCTTCATTTGATTTCCTAGTTTGAGCATTGCTAATGGATTTCATGGGGAATCTTAATTCTTACTTGTATTTAATCTAACTATGTATTTTTTCTTTATGTTTTGCAGGGATTAGGATTGGGATTCTACATTTGGTGCTAGGAGGGAGAATCTCAAGTTTAAATCATGTTTTTATCAAAAATTCCATGCTTTGTTCTATTTTTGTGTGTCTACAGGAAACTGTACTGCTATCATTCTAGTGTCGCCATAAAGAATTGCTAGTAGTCCAACATCACCATACAACAATGCTTCAAACTTCAAACCACACTGCTTTGTCTTCCCCACCTAGAATTCAAAAGTTCTAACTCCACCGTTGGGTCAATTCAAGGTCGCTGACTTTTTAAACTCCAAACTACATTGTTGGGTAAAAGTTCGACACAATCATGCTCTATGTTTTGCTACAGAGCACTGCTTGCAGAATTAGTGGCACCATATAGCACCACTAGGTTGCTCAAACTGCACCACCTATGTAGACTCTGTCGCTGGATTGAACTAAAAATTAAATTTTAGATTTTTATGACATGTGCTTTTTTAATTTTGATCATTTGGGTTATTAATCACTTTCCTGACCTCTGTTTTGCAGTCCTAACTAGTTTTCTTAGGTTGGCTTAATCAAATATGGAGAAAAGAAACCTAGTGGAAGTTTCATAATGAGATCTCATGATACCAAGTTTTTTTGAAAACTTTAGTGTTTTTTAAACACTCTTAGAGAATTCATAATTTCTCTTAAGGATTTTTTTCCTTTCATGTGCTTAGGACATACTAAATTTATTTTGGGCTCTAAAAAGAACATTACAAAGGCTTTCAATTTTTACTACAAAGGGCTTAAATAGAACTTTAGGACAAACTCACTAGATTTGGTTTGAGGATTAACAATTGAACAAGGAAATCTCCATATTTCATTTTTGGTGCTCTAAAAAAAGAATCAAATCATTGCTTTGTGGATTTAAAATGAACAAGTGCTTCTTTTTTTTGTAATTACTTACTCAAAGAAATATCATTAAAAGGACATATGTGCTTCTCTTGCACCTCACGATGATCTTGAGAATCAAAAGGCCTTTTGGTGACATTAAGTTGCATAAGTGATTACCCACACACTTCAATTTGGACTTTAAAATTGAACAAATCTTGCGAGTTTGAGTGGAAAATATTGTGTGTGTTCTCGCTTTGTTTCTCAACAAAGATTGATCGAACTACGGATATATTTGCTTTTTTTTATCATATAGGGCATGTCTTGTGGGAAAAATGAATCACTCAAGGGAACAATCCAACCGAAAACACGCTAAAGAAAAGCAACTTCCAACTGGTATATAAGTGTGGGTTTTTGTTGAAAGGAAAGAATCACGATGGTCATCCTGATGAGAAGGGAAGCAATGGTCTCTCACCAAATGGGTGATCCCCCATGAATGAAAAGTCCATATTAAAACCCTTGTTTAGAAAAGGCCAAAATCCTTGATCTATTTGTCGGTGCAAGAATAGTCATTCTAAAGTTGCCCCACACTTTTACAGCTTTTAGTAGAAATGGAAAGTATTCCATGGGAGTTTCATGGGTATTGATGCTTAGCTACCCTGCATAAGTGAGTGTCATGGAGGGGAGCCAGTGGGGTCAAGCATATAACCATTGGCTAAAAGTAGGTGTAGCTGGACTTGTCCAAGTGGGGATTCAACAATATAGTCTTTCATAGCCATAGGGTTGTACTTGTTCTTGGAAACAAAACACTTTTCTTTTTCATAAAAATTTGGAAAAAAACATTCAACATTGTCATCAAAACTTCAAACCCTTCAGGAAGCAAATATCTTTGACAAAATTCATGTGTTATTGCTTGCCCTTGGGATTCTATCCTTAGAGGTTTCTAAACACTAGGATTTATATCTTAATTTTCTTACCAAATTCAACAATTTAGGTAAATTTTTCCTTGATTTCATCAAAGTTCCACATAATATACTTTGTGGGATGAGAAGAAGTTAAGACATTGGACATATAGTTTCAAAAGCTAATCAAGAATTGTTTGTGGTAAAAAGAAGTCATTAAGCAAAGCTAAGAACAATTGAACCCCACACATGTCTCAAATGATTTCATGTAAGATCAAAATCCAGAAACCAAAATCAAAATCTCTTAGTCCAAAAGAACATCAAAAGCATCTCTCAACATTCTACAAATTCAGACGAAGATTAATTTTTAACTTTTATAGAAGAGCTTCAAGAAACAATCTTGGTTTGAACTCATTCTATTGTTTTCAAAATCCAAATCTTTTTTGGAAATTTGAGTATCTTGTTTAGAGTAAAGCATGTTCTTCAAAACCGAGGTCTTGTAAACAAGAGACTTTTTAGGTAAACATAGGATCAAAATTAAAGCTTCCATCCATCTTTCAAACATCAACCAAAATCATCCCACCAACAACTCTTGAAAATCTTGAAACCATCATTCGTGCTAGACTTTTTGGAAAATCCATGAATCAAAAATCCTTGAAACAAATCAAAATCCTTGAATCAAACATCAAATCATCTAGTTTAGCTAGGTATGTGTAGATGCATCCTTCTTCATATGCTTAGTTAAATTATCATCAAATCATTTTTTTTAGCTAGGTATATGTAGATACATCCTTCTCCATATGCTTAGTTGAATTATCATCTTGTTTGGTTAGGTGTGGGTAGATGCATCCTTCTCCCTACACGTATTCAAATTATCCTCTTGTGAGCAAGTTTATCCCATAGATAGCATCCAACATCTTGGGATCCATTTGTTCATTATCCAAAATCAAACCAATCCAAAACCAAATCAAGGTAAAATCAAAATCCAAAACAAATCCGAGAATCCAAAAAAGTCCCAAAAGTCTAGCATCCCCTCAAGATCTTCTAAGAGTTTCACCATCCATTCCATTCATCTCACATTTCATCATTTCACCTTTGATCCTTAACCATCCTAGATATTCTTTTTTGAACCTCATTTTTTATGGTTCAAACTAGATCTCAACACAAGAGGAACATGGAAGCAAACAAAGAAACATCCACTTCAAGTGACCTAAGCCAAATTTTTTTTGAAAGGAATCTCGTTGGATCAAGCAATCCTCTAACTAACTTTCCTTCATCATCACAAAAATCCTCAAGAGGAATGTCAAGTAGAGGATATCACTAATAATTCCTTTGGAATGACACAAGATGAGATCATTGAAATAGTCCAAAATCCTGAGAATCATAGAATTATCAACATCATGATGAGATGCAATCCCTCACTATACATGCTCAAACTAGCAAAACAAGGGGCTAAACTCCCTTCTGATTTCGATGTGAGAACCATTGTGGAATCAAATTTTGGGGTCATGCCTACAATTTCATCCATGCCCCCAATTTCATCCACACCTCCATTCCAAAGCATCACCCAACCCATCCCCAAAATCACATCATCCATTGCTCCAACTCAACCCATTGTTAATAAGGGAAGCACATTTATCAATGCACTACAAACACACCTCCTCATAAACAATCAAGATTTGGACGCAAATACCATCTTGGGGAAATCCATCCCACAAAATCCATCACATCCATATGTCCCCCTCACCTTTCATGATCCTAATGACCTATCATCATCTTTTCACGCAACACCTCAAACTTCTCTCCCTATGACCTTACAAAGAGAAGGTGACTTATTTGGACTAGGGGGCATCTTTGACCCTACATCTTCATCACTTCCTCAAGGAGTATGCCAGTCACTTTTCCACCACTCCCACCCTTTCCATCAATATCCACATCACCTCTCAATTTATGGATTCTTCCTTTACCAAACATTAATCAACAAAATCAAATCACCCCCCCGATCATCAATCAAAATATCATACCAAATCCTCCCATCTTGTCATCAACATCGCAAGAACAAATGGAAACCATCCTGACAACACAAGCCACCACCATCGCATCATCAACCATCCCCCAAACATCTCAAAACATGGTCTTGTTGTCACCTAGAAATGCACCCTATGCAAAGTTGTAAAAAACTAAGCTTTCTAGAGCAACATGGGATCATTTCAAGGCTATGGGTCACCTATAGTTGAAATGAACCTCTGGAGAAGACCGAATTCCTTTGGTGTCACCTAACTACTGATTCTTGTGGGGAAAAAGGAAGAAGGAATGCATAAAATAAAGATTTAAATCTAAGGTGATACACATAAATGATGAGGAATTCTGAAAAAGAAAACAGGATGAACATACACTAGGAAACCTAACTGTAAATGTTTTATGTGTTCAACACAACTTCTTCTAGACTTATGCATCAATCTTAATAGGTTCGATCTACATACACATCTTAGGAAGGAAAGATTAATTTCACAGCTCTAAGATATAAGTGCAGAATTTATAAAACACAGTTAAAGACTTGCATAATCAAAAGAAAGATACATAAATGAGAACAGTACAAACATGAACACTAGCTTCCAAGGTAAACTCTGCGTTGCATTCCATATTCCGATTTGAGTTAAAAAATATACATTAGTTGAGGAAGGATAGCTAAAAATTACTAACTCTTCTGGATGCATTACCTGACTATTTACAAAAAGGCAAAAAAGCCTTATATATCAAAATGTGTCAGCCCCTTACGGCTTACAAAATATCTATCCCTGGAAAGATCTATCTCTCCTTAGATATTTTCGACTGAGTCCCCACATGTCCCTGTTGTATGTGTCAGTGGAGAGCTACTACCTAGAGAAACCTTATGATCTTTCCGCAACCACTACATTCATTTTGATTCTAGCATCGTGTCCTATTTGAACCACCTTGGTCGAATGCTTTGAATGCCCTGAGCTCACAACAAATACGTGTTGCACTCATTCCATTGACATCCTTGATCCTGATTAGACTGCCATGGCTCATCTCAGCTCCTCCTGGTTGGTCAAGCATATTCCACGCAGGCTTTGTAGGTAGTCAAAACCTCTTTTGAAAAGAATCGCATCTCAGCGAGACACTGAAAGTGTCTCACCGATGTTATTATGTCCTTTGCAACCTATCAAAATGACTCAAACTATCACTGAGATGTCATGATGAACTCCCCCTGTCTGCCTGAGCTCTCCCTATTTCACTGAGATTCCCACTGTTCGGGAAGATATCATACCAAAGGCACCTTTCTTTGACGAGGGTCTTTTCTTTCGGCTAACTCTCCTTATCACCCAGACCTTACACCGAGGTCCTTACTTTCTGTCAAGCTTCGGCGAGACTTTGGACAGTCGGCAAGACCCCATGGCCAAAGCCCCAACTCTTAGTGATGTCAGATGTTTTGTTGGTGGGACCCCCACTTGTTTCCTTCAGCCATCAAGACCCCCTGGTCGGGGAGACCCTCTCTGGTTGACAAGAGGTTGTGCCGAAGGAACTTTAGCTTGGTGAGGCCACATTTCATCTATCGGCAAGAGTCCATTAGTGTCTCCTCAAATGCATTTTACTTTATCGAGCTCCGCTTTCCTTTTGCCAAGAGATCACCGAGTCGGGGAGACCTTTCTCTGACTTTGAATGCTATACTGAAGGTCTTCATATTGGTGAGACTTTTGTGGGTCACTGAGACCATACCCGAGCACTTTGTCCTTCGGCGGGCTCCTTTTACTATTTGGAGGCTCCACTAGTCAATGAGACCTTCACCGATGACACTTACTATGTCGCCAAGACTTCTCGATGTCGACAAGACCTCAGGGCGATATCTTCAACTGTTGGTGAGCCCTTTCATGTTTTGGTGAGGCCTCCCTTTGATTGGAAAGACTGCCTCTATTCACCAAGACCTTTTGTCGAGCCCTCCGCCTCTTGTTGAGCTCTCATATCAATGAGACATTACGAGTCGGGGAGACATCCTGGTGAAGTCCCTTAGTCACACCGAGGGGTTCCTTTGTGTCAGCGGGACTCCTGCTGAAGACAACCATATCGAGGCCCCTTCCCTTCCTTTTGGAGAGACTTCATCTTCGCTAAGACCTCCTAGCGAATCCCACCTTCCTATGCTAAAAGCACCTCTCCATCTGAGGCTCCTCATATGTCGGTGAGACATAGGAGTCAGGGAGACCTTAGCCTGACTTGAAAGCTACACCGAAGGTTCACTATTGTCGACGAGATACCATTAGTCATTAAGACTATATGCCAAAAGAGATCTCATGCCTATAGGATCCCTGGTTGAAGCACTCGGACTTAATGGAAACCCTACTAGTCGGCGAGACCTCTGAAATGTCCTATCGACTTTCCCCTTAGATGATTTTCATGCCGAATCTCCCTAGGGCAGCTTCTCCCACTGAGTTCCCCATGACCTAGCAATAGATGTAGAGTCTTTTCCCTTTTTTTAATTTTCCATTGGCCTCTGAAGATCTAACATTTGATTATCTTGCTTGATTTAACTGTAGGTGAAATATAGGCAACAATTCTGGCGACCTTTGCGGGATGTTTGCCTACTAAACATGAGAACCAGTAGCTACAATTTGTCCATTGGGTATGGAGTCATTAGAAAGCTCAGAGAACAAATAAAAAATGTTAGTCGGCACATGGTTACAATTCGCATGAGACTTATAGAACAAAATAGATTTTCCAAAATGACAAAAATAGGAGAAAAGGAAAAGAACTATTTACTACACTAAAACAATGCTTATGGAAAACATAAAGCCTAAACTAACATGTACAATAGATAGACCTGTCAGATTTGAAAATAGGGCTTAAGGTTTATCCCATTGACTTGGATTGGGAGGACTTCCCCTTCCATCGTAGCCAGCTGATAAGCATTGTGCTCCTTGCAGTCTGTGATAATGAATGGGCCTGTCCACATGTCAAACTTGGTGTGATGGCCTAGCCTACTTTTCAGAATATCCCATTTGAGCACAAGATCTCCCACCTTGAAAACCTTTCCTATAGCCTTCTTGTTGAATGTCTTCTTTGTTTGGAGCTGATGATACTCCAAATCCTTCATGGCTTTGTTCCTTAACTCTTCAAGTTCCATGATCTCTGCATACCTTTCAGACATTAGGTCTTGTCCCTCAAACATCTCCAACTGATGTATAATGTCCAAAGCTAGAAGCTCCATAGTTAGGGGCAATCTTGCCTCTCTGTCGTAGACCAACATATATGGTGAATTACCAATAGACCTCTTAGGGGTCACTCTATCTGCTTAGAGTGCATGCTTTAATTTGATGTACCAGGTCCTTTGGTTATCCTCCATTATTCTTTTAATGATCTTGATGAGATTCTTATTTGTGCTTTTAGCCAGACCATTACCTTGGGGGTAGTAATTTGAAGATGTATTCAAATGAATGCCATGTTTGACAGCCCAATCAGTTACTCTTAAACCCGTGAATGCAAGAGCATTATCAGATATGATGGAGTTAGGAACTCCAAACCTAGTGACTATATCCTCATAGAAGCTCAAAACTAAAGACTCCTTTGCTTCTTTCAAAGCTATTGCTTCAGTCCACCTCATGAAATAGTCTATAGCTATGAGCACCCACTTGTGACCAGTACTGGAAGGTGGATTTATTGGTCCAATTAAATCAATGCCCCATCTCATGAAGGGCTGCTCCACTTGAATTGAATGCAGGGGCATAGCTGGAAACTTTTTGTTTCCTGAAAATAGAGTGCATTTGATAAACTTTCTCGACCAGGCATATGCATCCTTGAACAAGTTGGGCCAGTAGTAACCAACTCTCATGATTTTCTAGGTAGTAGTTCTGGGAGCAAAGTGACCTCCTGCAGCTCCATCATGAAATTCATGAAGTACCTTCTCAACTTGGTGACTGTGAATGCACCTTAATAGGACACCATTCAGATTCTTTTTGAAGAGAACATTATTTATCAGCACATATGGTATGGACTGCAATCTAAAGTATCTTCTTTTAGCTCTGTTTAATCCTAATGGGCATTCACCAGTTTGTAAAAATTGGATCATATCTTGAACCCAATTGGTTGTCCCTATTGGTACATCATCTTGAGCATTCTGAAACTCATTTGTATTAGCAAGGACCACATCCTTTTCTAGTTCACTTTTGTTGCTTGACCTAGTACCAAGCTATTCACAGAGGCCCCTGCCTCTAACCAATTTGGTAATCCTAATATCTACATCGTACTCCATGACCCTAGTGATCCACCCTGCTCTTTTTCTGTTGAGATCTTTATTCAATAAGAATTCCTTCACACTTGAGTGTGCCACCATGACATGAATTTTATTGTGAGAGATCAAAGGCTTGAATTTCTTCAAGCTTATGATCACAGCAAGAGCATGCCTCTCTACAAAGGATTATTTTTGTTCGTAATCAACCAAACTTTGACTGAAAAAGGCTATTGGTTGTTCTAAATTCTCTTCATTTTTTTGAACCAATATTGCAGAAATGTTACTCGTGCTACCATAAGCATACAAATAAAAATATTTAGAAAAATTGGGATTTACCAGCGTAGGAGCTGTTGCTAAGGCCTCCTTGACATTTTCAAAACTATTCTTGGCATCTTTTGTCCAACTGAAAATTTCATTCTTCTTTAACATGGCTATCAAAGACTATAATAGGTTCGCAACATTAGGGATGAACCTTCTTAGAAAGTTGATCTAGCCGAGAAAGATTTGTAGACCCTTCTTGTGATTAGGTAGCGGCAACTCAAGTATGGCTTTGACTCTCTCAAGATCAATAGTAATTCCTTGCTTTGACACTATGTGTCCTAATAATTTCCCTTCATGAACAACAAAGATACTCTTCTTTGGATTGAGAGAGATCTCAAACTCTTTGCATTTTTCAAAAACTAGCCTAAGATGTGACACATGTTCATCAGCATTCTTGGAATATACTATAATATCATCTAAGTAAATCAGTATAATCTTGTTGATAAAATTTTGAAATGCCATGTCCATGGCCCTCTGAAACGTGGCTCCAGCATTGGACAAACCAAAAGGCATCCTTTTGTATGCCATGGTACCCCACTTAGTTGTAAAAATAGTTTTGAACTGATCTTCTTCTTTAACCAGCACCTGGTTATACCCTGAAAAACCATCTAATAAGGAAAATATTTCAGAACCAGCAACCTCTTCCAAGATTCGTTTCATGGAGGGCAGCGAGTAATGGTTTTTCAAAGATGCTCGGTTAAGATCCCTAAATTCTACACAAAGCCTTATTTTGCCACTTTTCTTCCTAACCGATACAAGGTTACAAACCCATGAAGTGTGTTTGATAGGAAAGAAAATACCCCCCTCAACTAGTTTAGTCAGCTCTTTAATCATTAGAGGCTCAAGTTTAGGATTCAAGGGCCTTTGTTTCTATCTTATTGGCTTAGCATCAGGCTCTAACTCAATTGTGTGCTGAGAAATATGGGGATCAAACCCTTTCAAGTCTGAGTATTCCTAGGAAAAGACATCATAGAATTATTGACATAAAGCAACAAAAGCTTGTTTATCTTCATGTGAACAAATTTTTCCTATCTTGAGGAGTTTACCTTTGAAAATCCCTAGCTCTTCGTAATGTTCTTGTTTGATTTGCAAGCCAGCTTTACCCTTTTTAAGTTGATCATTAGTGCTGAAAATTGACTCCAAGGTAATAAGACCTTTGGGTAGCTTATTTGTCTTTATCTATATGACTTGATCACCATACCGTTGCTTGAGTTTTTCCTGATTCATCGTGGAGAACTGATCTTCTTCAAGCAAAAAGGAAAGAATTTGTTCATCACTGTCAAAAACTTGCTAGTGAATGTTGTTATCAAGAATTGATGGTCTAACCACAACCTTCACATACTACTGCACTTTCTCTTTTCTGATGTCATTTGGAATATCAAATTGTGCTCCAATTGCTACAAGCCTGTCAGCATGCTTATTCTGATTTCTTGGGATAGACACTAAGTTAAAGGCATCAAAAACTTCGAGCATGTCCCACACTCTATTTCTAGAAGACTTTAATGTGTCATTTTTAGCAACATTTAAGCCTCTTACTTGATTAACAATTAGCTCGTTGTCCCCATATACTTTCAGGTGGGCTATTCCTCTCTTCCTTTCCCACTCAAGGCCTTGAACAAGGCCCTCATATTCAACATTGTTATTGGAGCATGCAAAATAAAAATGGAACATAGAGTAGTACCTATCACCTTGTGGAGAAATCAACATTGCACCTTCTCCTACCCCATTCTTACTTCTGGAACTATCGAAGAACATCTCCCAAAGTCCATTTAGTGGTTGCAACAACTGATCTGTGTCTTTCTCCAAGTTTGAAATCTCTATGTTAGTCTCAAGAATGATATAGTTTCCCATTCTAGCATCTTGAATGAGGTCCTCAAGACTATCCAATACGTTCTCAACTTCCCATTCATGCAACAACACGTCAGAAACAACTTCTGATTGGAGTTCTTGCACAGCAGCTAGTTCATTGTCTAAAAGAACGATACAATTTGTGTCTGCAATAGTAGGAACAACACTAAAGGGACTTGGGTTATATGGCTCAATGTGATCCTTGGAAAATCTCTTAGATTTAATGCTAACCTTGGTTCTATATCTTGTTCTGAATAGCATATGTGACCAATTAGCTAATACGTAACCACCTATCTTGGTTGTAAAGTCTCTAGATAAACACAAGGAAAAGAAAGGTGGGAGGTCTATGACACATATGTCGTGAGGCACTAAAAAATTTGGACAAGTATGGAGGGTGAGATTTAAATCCTTGATAACACCCAAAGTATTAACTGAAGTACCATCCAATTGGATCACTCCCTTCTCTAAAGGCTGGTATTTTAGTCCAAGTTTGTCAGCAATTTGTTTTGGCATAATGGAGCTGCTAGCTCCACTATCTACCATACAGTTATGGACTAATTTATCACCAATAATCACTGACATGTAGAAAGGAGGTGGCTTAACTCCCTTTTTAGTCCCTATACAAGGCTGATGATCATTTCCCTAGGAATTATTTGTTAACACAGCTCTAACCTGACCTACTGGGGGCTCACATTCATCAGACATTTTCAAACTTGACAGGGCTGACTGTAACATATCCTTTTGACCCAGGATGGATAATGAGTCCCACATGGACATTGTAACATTCATTTTTCTCATACTATGAAGGATATTATAAGGTACAATTGGGTTTACTTTAGGATGTACATTTATACCAGCATGATTAGCTTGCAGGTGTGACTGCTCCTTGTCCAAGAGTTGTTGATTTCTCTACCAAATAGGAGCCACTCGAGATGTAGATGGTTTTGTAGTCACTTCCTTTCCTTTATCAGCCTCTTGACTAAGCTTGAAAGCTCTCTTCTTTGCCCTGGTGTTAGTTGCAACTGGAGAACTATCTTCATTCAACCCACAAAACTCTTGACCTTGCCAGTTAAGCAAGGTTGTATCATTGCTAAATTGGTCCTGGTGTTGTGAAAATGCATCATTGCTTGCACCCTGGTGCGAACTAGAAGCATTCTGTACCATAAGTTCCTGGTTGATTAGTCCGTTCAAGCAAGTGGCCTAGTTATGAGGTTGGTTACAAGGGTAACACCACTCATATTCTGCTGCTAAGTTGTTTTGGATAGGAACCAGTTCCTTGGTCGCACTAACAGGGGCTGGAGCATAGGCCTAAAAAGGCCTTGTATTCACACTCTATCTTGGGCCCTGATACTGCTGTCTATTCCCTTAGAATTGATGTTGCTGACCTTGGAAGGGCTGACTTGAGGCCTGATTCTGCTATGGATAAGGCCTAGAATAGGTCTGTTGCTTTTCCAAGTTCACCAACTTGTTACCAAAAGTTTGTAAAAGACTTTTGATCTCTTGTAACTCCTATGATGAGCTTGAAGGAACACTTTCTTGTTTATCAATGGTTGGAACAGTAGCTGGAAGCATTGGTACAGCTGGTAGAGGTGTGAAAGGTGGTATTTGCAAAGGAATGCTTGAATGAATTTCTAGAAATATTGGCATTGGTGGCCTGGGAGCAAGCTTACCAGCTTGTATTAAGTTGTTTTAAGCTCTAATAGCTATTTCAAAGGCATCTGGTAAAGACACTCCTCCCATTGACTGTACCATGATAGCTATATCACTATTTAGAGCCCTTAAGAAGTACAAAAATACATACTCTAGAGGTGGCCTCACCATTGCAGGGATCCTATCCCAAGTTCTCTAAAATCTAAAGTTGAAATCATTCATCTACTCTTGTGGGGCCCTCTTAATTGTAGTCAATTGCTCCAGTAGAGATAAGTTGTTAGACCTGTCTTGGAATTGCTTATGCAACTTATCTCCAAATTCATCCCATGTTGCAATTGAACTGACTGGTAGGCTCCTATACCACTGCACAACTCTTCCTTTTAGTGAAGTAGCTAGTAATCTCACTGCAACATCCTCTTGGGTTATGTGATGGACTCCGCATAATGAAGCCACATCTCTCATGTGTTCAATTGGAGTATTTTGATCTTCCTCTATAAAAATTGGTAGACTCTTTAAGACTACCATTGGGATGTCGTTGTACTGTGCCAAATTCAGGGGGTTGCCTCTATTGAAAGCGACAAAGGGTTGATTCCTTGGAGTGGCCATTGGAGGTAACTGAATTGGATTTACTTGTATAGAAAAATGAGACCCCACTGATGGAGGAGTAGACTGAGTTCTTCTAGAATAGATAACCGTTGTTCCTCTTTTTTCTATTGCTCTACCTTTCCTTCTTGGTGGTGACAGTTGCAAATATTCGAAGGGACTTGAGCTGCCTCTTGTCTAAACTTTTCTCATAAACTATTAAAGGCACTAATTTCTAGAGTTCTTCTTCTTTTTGGAGTAGCCAAGTATGCCAAAGGACTTCTATAAAGTCTTAAATTCACTAGTTTCATACTAAACCAATAGTTCAATTTAGTTCATTGTCCCACCGGGCGTGCCAGAAACTGTTGTCACCTAGAAATGCACCCTATGCAAAGTTGTAAAAAACTAAGCTTTCTAGAGCAACATCGGATCATTTCAAGGCTGTGGGTCACCTATAGTTGAAATGAACCTCCGGAGAAGGTCAGCTTCATTTGGTGTCACCTAACTACTGATTCTTGTGGGGAAAAAGAAAGAAGGAATGCATAAAATAAATATTTAAATCTAAGGTGATACACCGAAATGATGAGGAATTCTGAAAAAGAAAACATGATGAACATACACTGGGAAACCTAATTGTAAATGTTTTATGTGCTCAACACAACTTCTTCTAGACTTATGCATCAATCTTAATAGGTTCAATCTACATACACATCTCAGGAAGGAAAGATTAATTTCATAGCTCTAAGATATAAGTGTAGAATTTATAAAACACAGTTAAAGACTTGCATAATCAAAAGAAAGATACATAAATGAGAATAGTACAAACATGAACACTAGCTTCCAAGGTAAACTATGTGTTGCATTCTAGATTCTGATTTGAGTTACAAAATATACATCAGTTGAGGAAGGATAGCTAAAAATCACTAACTCTTCTGGATGCATTACCTGAACTATTTACAAAAAGGCAAAAAAGCCTTATATATCAAAATGTGTCAGCCCCTTAGGGCTTACAAAATATCCAACCCTAGAAAGATCTATCTCTCCTCATATCTTTTTGACTGAGTTAATGCAGAACCCTGCATGTCCCTACTGTATGTGTCAGCGGAGAGCTACTACCTGGAGAAACCTTCTGATCTTTCTGCAACCACCGCATTCATTTTGATCTTGGCATCGTGTCCTGTTCGAACCACCTTGGTCAAATGCTTTGAATGCCCTAAGCTCACAATAGATACGTGTTGCATTCATTCTGTTGACATCCTTGATCCTGATCAGACTGTCACGACTTGCCTCAGCTCCTCCTGGTTGGTCAAGCGTATTCCACATAGGCTCTGTAGGTAGTCGAAACCTCTTTTAGAAATAATCACATCTCGGTGAGACACTGAAAGTGTCTCACTGATGTTATTATGCCCTTTGCAACCTATCAGAATGACTCAAATTGTCATTGAGACGTCATGACAAACTCCCCCTGTCTACCCGAGCTCTCCCTATTTCATTGAGACTCCTGCTAGTTGAGAAGATATCATACCAAAGGAACCTTGCTTTGGCGAGGGTCTTTTCTTTTGGCATGACTCTCCTTTATCACCTAGATGTTACACCGAGGTCCTTACTTTTTGCCAAGCTTCGGCGAGACTTTGGATAGTCGCCAAAACCCCATGGTGAAAGCCCCAACTCTTAGCGATGTCGGATGTTTCTTTGGTGGGACCCCCACTTGTTTTCTTTAGCCATCAAGACCCCCTAGTCAGGGAGACCTTCTCTGGTCGACAAGAGGTTGTGCTGAAGGAACTTTAGCTTGGTGAGGCCACATTTCAACTATCGGCAAGAGGCCATTAGTGTCTCCCCGAATGCATTTTACCTTACCAAGCTCCGCTTTCCTTTTGCCAAGATATCACCGAGTCAGGGAGACCTTTCTCTAACTTCAAATGCTATACCAAATGTCTTCATATCGGTGAAACTTTGGTGGGTCACTGAGACCATACCCAAGCACTTTGTCCTTCAGTAGTCTCCTTTTACTATTTGGAGGCTCCACTAGTTGGTGAGACCTTTGCCAATGACACTTACTATGTCGCCAAGACTTCCCGGTGTCAGTGATACCTCAGGGTGATATCTTCAACTGTTGGTGAGCCCTTTCATGTTTTGGTGAGGCCTCCCTTTGATCGGCAAGACCGGCTCCATTCGCCAAGACCTTTTGTTGAGCCCTCCACCTCTTGCCGAGCTCTCATCTCGGTGAGACATTATGAGTGAGGGAGACATCCTGGTGAAGTCCCTTAGTCATACCGAGGGGTTCCTTTGTGTCAGAAAGACTCTTGTCAAAGACAACTATATCAAGGCCCCTTCCCTTCCTTTCAGTGAGACTTCCCCTTTGCTAAGACCTCCTAGTGAAGCCCACCTTCATATGCCGAAAGCACCTCTCCATCTGAGGCTCCTCATACGACGATGAGACATAGGAGTTGGGGAGACCTTAGCCCGACTTGAAAGCTACACCGAAGGTTCACTATTGTCAGTGAGATACCATTAGTCACTGAGACTATATGCCGAAAGAGATCTCATGCTGATAGGATCCTTGGTTAAAGCACTTGGACTTAATGGAAACCCTGCTAGTCAGCGAGACCTCTGAAATGTCTTGTCGACTTTCCCCTTAGATGATTTTCACACCGAATCTCCCTAGGGTAGCTTCTCCCACTGAGTTCCCTATGACCTAGCAACAAATGTAGAGTCTTTTCCCTTGTGTGAATGTTCCATTGGCCTTTGAAGATCTAACATTTGATTATCTTTCCTGATTTAACTGTAGGTGAAATATAGGCAACAGGTCTCTCAAGGACCAAGCATATCAATCACACCATCCACCACCAAAATTCCAATCATCAATACAATGGTGTCTCTCATCACCACAACAAACACCATTCCAGACCTATCTCCACTACCACTACCACCAAACTCAAACACATGAAACCAATACAACATTATGTTGCAAGCCACTCAATAGGATGCCTATTAGAAGGCACTCCAACAAATCTAAAACCAGCAAGCTGCACAATTAGCTACCTAGCAAGCTCCTCAAGCTACCCAAGCTACACTACAAGAGAAAGAAGCACAACAAGCACAACAGGCTGCACAAGCCCAAGCCTTATTGCAACAACAACAACAACAAGAAGTCACTCAAGATGCTTAGGCTACACAAGCTATACAAGCTGAACAGATTGCACAAGCTTCCCAACAAGCACAAGCCCAAGCTTAGGCACAAGCACAAGCTCAAGCCCAATACCAATCTCAACAAGCACAAGCACAAGCATAGGAAAAAGCACAATACCTCGCACAACAACAAGCATCCCAACAACAAGCATATCAAAAAGAACTGAAACAATACCAAGAGCAACAAGAAGTAGCCCGATTAGTATCCCAACAACAAGCATTGTTGGCATAACAACAACAACAACAAGCTCAACAACAAGAACTATTAGCGCAACAACAACAAGATCAACAACAAGCATTGTTGGTATAGCAACAATTTCAAGCATAATTTGTGCAACAAAATTTACAAGAACAAACCAACCCACCCATTGTGCCAACAATTGAACCACCACAAAACACCTTCACTCCACCCCATGATCTATAAAACAATGTGATAGCACAAATCAGGTTGCTCTCACAACAAGTGCTTGATCTTCAATCAGGGAAAACCACAAAAACACCCAGCAACTTGTGTCCTTATCCATTTGACAGGAGTCTTGCAATGAAACCATTCCCAAAGGGATTTGAGATCCCAAAATTTGATAAATATTGTGGGATGGGAAACCCTGAAGATCACATCAAGGAATTCCAAGTTCATTGCATGGAAATTGCATATGACGATACATATATGATGTAGCTATTTCCTAGAAGTTTGGTTGGCCAAGCCATGGAGTGGTTCTCTCTCCTTCCTCCTGGCATCAAAAATTTCCAAGATATAGTAGATGCATTCATAAAAAATTATGCATTCAATATTGGTATGGATGTTAGTTTAGAGGAACTATCAACTCTGAAACAAGGTAAGAATGCATTTTTTTCTTCCTTCTTACAATGATGGTGATCCAAGGCCAATCAAAGAAAATGGGCCATGCTTGAAGAACAACAAGTTTTCACTATCATTTCAAATCTAGAGGGGACCTTGGCATTCCATCTCAAAGTGCAAGGTATCACCACATATGACCAATTGATCTCCAAGGCACTCAACATTGAACAAGCAAAAAACTTGCCTATCCACCAACTACAATGAAAAACCTTGCACATGGGAAAAGAACAAAAATATTACCAATGATAGTTTTTTCGACACCAAAGTTGTCATTAGTGCTCCTCGACAAAACACACCAACACCCCAACAACAACTCCAAAACCACCATCAAAACAATCATCAAGCTAACACAGCGACATAGCAGCCAAACAATCAAATGATCAGCAATGTGAATGATCAAAGGGGACCACCCCAGTGAAAAAAACTCCCCCAAGTGGAAGTACATAGCCCTTGGGGAATCAACTGAATCCATCATGAAGAGGTTGGTGGCATAAAAACTCATCACAATCCCCACCTATGAAAAATATCAAGAACCCTTGGTAAAACCACCATGGTATAATGAAAATCACCTTTGTGATTTCCATAAGATCAAGGGACACACAACTGCTAGTTGTATGAGGTTGAAAAAATGTATTCAAGACCTTATTGATGATAAAATAATAAACATGGAACAACTGGAAGGAACTCAAAACCTTAAGATCTACACAAATCCGATACCTAATCATAACAAAGGGAACAATAACAATGACAAGGGGAAGGGTACCTTCAAGAGTGTGAATCATGCATATGACCATGTCGTCACATCCCTAGATAAATATTGTGCTACTATCACCATCAAAGGATCCCATGTTAATTGTGAAGTCACCACAAGAGGTGGGAAAATTACCATCATAGGGTCATCTCAGCCTTCTAGAGCACCCACTTCCAACCCAAGATCTGTTCCCAATGGCTATAATGTCCTTAAACAATTGAAAATAACCCTAGCTCAGATCTCCATCATGGAGTTGCTGAAAATTTAATTTCCCCATAGGAAAATCCTTGAAGAAGCATTGGCTTCATCTACCGTCTCTGTGGATCTTGATGCTGAACAATTCCAAGCTATGGTCAGAAACAAGATTACCCCAAATCTTCTTGCATTCTCCTATCAAGATTTTCCTGCTCAACCATCTCACAACCATGCACTCCATTTGGAGGTCCTAGTACATAAGAACAAAATCAAGAGAGTCTTGGTGGATGGAGGTGTAAAGATATGTGTAGGATCATGATGGGCCAAAAAGTGGCGATATGATGGGTATTTGTAGGGTATGTAGTTGACGACTTTTTTTAACCCAAAATTGACGAATTGAAAAGGGTTTTTAAAGGAGATTCTCATCTTTCCACCAATATAAATTATTTTTTACTTTGAATTTAATAAATAATTATTATTCATTTTCTATTTGAATTATGACTAAAGTCCTAATTGATAGGCTGATTGAAAAACATCTATAGATTTCAAAGCGATATCACATTTTTTCAATCCAAAACATGCATTCTATGCTTCACATACTATGGGATTAAAAAAGTAAAATTGAATTTCATGAAGTTTTGACCAAGTTAAGGTGGTTAGGACATATGAGTTTTTTATATATTTTGTAATAAAAAATTCATAATTAATTATTTGCTTGGAAATAATTACAAAATATATGCATCACACGGACATGTGTCCTCTACTTATGTCTAAAATATTATAAAAAATATTATTATTTTATTATGGTTAGGGTGGTCGGACAAACACCTACTTCTTATTTTTCCCAGATTTAAGTACTCTTGCATTGAAATTTCAAATTTTCACCAAATAGATTTTTTTTTAAAAATAAACCTAGTGTTTAGAAACTACATTCAATTTGCTACATATTCTATTCATACATATTTTTGAAATAATATAGATAACTTATTCAGATTTTTATGTCAAGTTGCCTAACTCTGATTTTTTGAAATTTTTTGCCACTTAAGGCCCTATTTTTTCCATGACAATCTTGCACATACCTGCGGGTTTAAACATTTGTTCCCTCAAGCTCATAAATAATATGAAAATCTCAGAAGATTCCATTGAAAAAGGAAAATGCATCACAATCAGGGTGTACGATGATCAAGAAAGAGTGTCTCAAGGCACTATACAACTCCCTATTCAAGTAGGGACAATAATTATGGAAACTGCCTATCAGGTCCTGGACCTTGATTTTCCTTACAACATTGTCCTGGGATGTCCGTGGATCCATGCGATGCAAGCAATAGAATCAAACTTCCACCAATGTGTCAAGTTCACATACCAAGGCCAAGAGGTCACTATCCATGGGGATCCCAAACCATTCTCTTACTGCAAGAGCCTAGAGGAAAAATATTACAAAATCCCTCAAGTGCCTAGAAATGATGAGGGCCCATCAACACCATAAATTGACCTAGCTACTCTCGCTTCCACTTTTGTGATAGAGAAACCCGCCATTCCTGCCATCCCCGCCATCTCTGATATCAAGGTCATAATTTGGGACAATGGGTGTGGGCACTATACAATTCCAAAGAATTATTTTGAGGTAGGAGAGTTACCATAATCTCCCAGGTCACAAGGACAACCAAAATCAAATGGCACCTCCTCATCCTAAACATTCACTGCAGGATCTTCCAGCTTCAGAAGTTGGGGAGATCTCGGTCGGGAAGTAATAGAGGAGGACCCATCCCATCTCCTGTACCAAGACAATAGACCAACAACCGATCTACCAATGGATGACAGTAGTAAAGGCTTACAAATGATACTCACCATGGGCTATGACAGAAACATAAAGCTAGTATAAAATGACAATGGGCTTCTAATACCCATCATTCTTGAGACGTGAATGAGAAATCCTAGCCTCGGATGTACCCCTTTGAGTATAACCATATGTGGAAGAAATCCCATGGTTAAGAAGGTCAAAACTCCTCAACAAACAACAACTGCCCTTCAATTTCCTGTATCCATTGGTCTGCCCTTAGACAATTTCACCTTTGACATCACTGAGGTGTGTAGTCATGAGGATGACAAACCCGAGATAGGTATACCCGCAACTATTTGAAGACTCTAACCTCTTTATGATCAACACCTCATATTATGAGTATGAAAACCAATCCCATGAGATAAAGCTAGTATACCCCCAAGTCATCGATCACGACCAACGAGGATCGCCAATTCTTGACACATTCAAAAACAATGAGGCACTCTCAAAATTTATGGGACTACGAAGCACGATACCATGTGGGGATCATAAAGCAGGATTTATCATTGAGCTGGACACACATGCATACTATGGGGAAACGATTGAATCCCTCAGTCGCAAAAGAAAAAAATTAAAAATAATCTATAGGTCCTTGAGTGAAAACCACAATGTGGCACTCTCTGACCCAAAAATAGTAAAAATAAAGGATGCATCTAATGGTGACAACCTCTCTAAGGCACCCAAGGATGGGGGATTCAATATTCCGCTTAGAGCTCTACATTAGGAAAAATTAAAAGTTCTAGTTGAAAAATGCAACCCAGTCAACTTGGGAACAACAGAGACACCCCACATCACATTCTATGTAGAGTCATTGCTATCAGAAGAACAAGAGCTCCTAGTTTCCTTTTTAAGAGAACAAAAAGTTAACTTTGCATGGAGCTATGCCAACATGCTCGAGCTTGATCTGGAGATTGTGGTCCACCATCTAGCAGTCTACCCTAAAGAAAAGCCTGTCAAACAAAAACTCAGGAAAATGCATCCCTAGATAGCCTTGTTGGTTAAAATGGAATTGAAGAAACTACTTGATGTAGGGTTCAATCAACCAATTGACTATCCCGAGTGGGTATCAAATCTAGTTCCTATTTCAAAACCCAATGGGGGAATCCATATATGCACAGACTTTAGAGACCTAAACAAGGCATGTCCAAAAGAAAACTTCCCACTCCCTAACATTGATATGATTGCAGACATGACATCGAGTCATGAAATTCTCTCTGATGGATGGTTTCTTTGGGTGCAACCTATTGGCTATTTTTCTATGTAAACCAGGTTGGTCTCCTATTCTACCTATGGAGTAGCCAACTCCAATCAAGGGCAACTCGGAGGACCTGGACCAACTGACAAGATTCAGTCAAAGACTGAGATCTTCTACACTTTAGGCTCTATAGAACCAGGGCGGGTATACCCACACAATGCCTCAAAGAAGACTAGACATTGCTTTTTATAGCAGATGACTCTTGATGCCAAGTGTTGAGAACATCAAATAGGGCTAGATTCTCAGTTACAAAACACCTGAAGCAACAAGGAGGTAGGACAAGACATCAAGAAAAAGATATTCAATGATTTATATGAATTGAGGTTTCTGAGAGGGACCAGGCTGCAAAATAGATTAGTGCCTAGTTTTGGGCCACGGAGTCAAACACAAAATATGGAATTCATCTACAAACAGGACTCAATCAGTGGATTTTGTTTTTCTAATGCCTTACATCAGTTATCAGTGTCTTACACTAACAATCCAGCTCTTGTATCAACTAGACTATTCTTACCAAATCCAACCTGCAAACAAGTAATCATTGCTATCTATTCAAAGGATTTAACTGCTTCCTTGAAGCAAACCTATCAACAAATAACACAGTCCCATGAAGTATGAGAAGATGAACAAAAACACCTTATGCATTTATTCAAATGATTAAAAGCCTACAAATGTGGAGACAATCTGATGATATGCATGAAAGATAAGCATCTTCATGTATTCCTGCTTAACTAATTGCATTTATAGAGGAATTCAACATTACAGTTTACAAACTCAAAAATGACCTAAGATCAAACCCTAATCTATCCTAGGCTAATCCCAGAACTCAAAAAAATGGAACTGAACCAAGGGAACCAAACCCAAGGAACCGAACCCTTCACACTAGCCATTAAATCTCCCTTTATAGGAATAGGGAGAACAACAAGCAACTAGCCAGGGTGACTTTACATGTCATCAGTTAACCGAACAAACCCTAAACAGCACACAAGCCACATCACCAGTCCACGTCAGACCCCAACTGCATCGCGACCAATCAAAACCCTCGCTGTGACCTCACACCGATGGCATTACACTAGGGGTAGCAAAAGGATTTCGGGGAGACCAAGGGGAGTTAGGAAGACCTCACCTCGAGTGGACACCAACACACCGATGGGAAAATCCCATCGGTGAGACACAAAAAAGTTAGGGAAACATCTCCCCAACACAACCAACACAGGCTGATGGAAAAGAGACCTCGGGGAGACAACACGGGGTCACCGAGAGGTTATCTCGAGTGCCAGAGGTCACAACAAAAGCAATGCAGGGCCGGTGAAAATGGTAACAAGGGGCCGATTAAAGACGAGAGAAAGGGACTTGGGGGGAACTTAAGTTACAGGTACACTGGCCAGGCAGGTCAATGAATCAAAAGGCAAGCGGAATGGGAACCAAACAAGGTTAGAGCCGGAACCAAGAAAGAGACGAAGGCAGAGCCGGAGTAGGGGACAAAAAGGAACAAAAAGGACCGGGAACAAAAACCATCCCGCCCTGCCTCCGCAAAAGACCATGGAGGCAGAGCCAGAACCAACACAAGATAGAGAAGCCATGGGGTCGGGGTCGGAGTAAAACCCGAAACCATAAGCATGAGAAAGGTTCCAAAACCGGCATCCATTCTAATCCCGCCTCTGCCTGAGGAAACAAAATTCAACAAGAAAAGAAAAGGTGTGGAACCGGAGGCGGAATGAAACCCAAGAGAGGAGCGAAAGGAAAAATCCTGATCCTGATTTCGCTTCGATCCCGCCTCTGCCAGACAAGGAAAAACACAAGGCAAGGAAGAAAAGGAAAATCTGGCCACCTGAGACATGAAGACATGGCACGCTGAGCTCAACCCTTGTGGGAGCCCACTTACCCCACGTGCCAAAGTGATAGAAAGATCCCAAGCTAAAGATTGGTCAAGGAAATAAAAGGCAAACAACTGGAAAATGAGAGACAACCAAAATAGGCACTAACACAACCAAATAATGATTGCTAAAGAATACCAACATAAAACAACCTTTACTTGTCCATGGGGAACATACTATTGGAACATGATGCCATTCGGCTTAAAGAATGTTGGGGCCACCTATCAAAGGGATATGGTGTTAATCTTACATGGCATGATCCATTAAACTATCGAAGATTACATTGATGGCATACTAGCAAAATCTAGAAAGAGGAGAGATCACATAGCAACCTTGAGTGCTATTTTCAATAGGCTAGAGGAATACAAAGTTTGTTTAAATCCAAAGAAGTGTGTCTTCAATGTACAATTAGGAAAGCTACTAGGATACATAGTGTCAATGAGGGGTATTGAAATAGATCCCACCAAGGTAAAAGCAATCCTTGAGATGGAGGCACCCAAAACATTGAAATAGTTGAGAGGCCTCCAAGGCAGGCTTCAGTCCATTCGCAGATTCATAGCACAACTAGCAGACAAGAAAAACCTGTATTCTCACCTACTATATAAGGGAGTAGTGTATAAATGGGATGAAAAATCTAACCAAGCCTTCACAAAAATCAAATAATATTTGCTCACACCTTTGGTCCTCATGCCAGCAATCCCAAGAAATCCTCTCATCCTTTACGTATTAGCAACAACACCATCCCTCAGTGCCCTCCTAGCTCAACACAATGAAAATGGTATAGATATATCCATCTAATACATCAATCAGACCATGGTAGGGCATGAGTTGAACTACTCATTCATCGAAAAAGTCTATCTAGCAGTAGTGTTTGCTTCAAAAAAATTTAGACAATACATGTTGGAACACAAAATCAAACTCATCACCAAGATCAACCCCATCAAGTACCTATTATCAAAGGAAATGCTCATAGGAAGGATGGCCAAGTGGGTCATGATTCTATCTAAATATGACATCGAGTACATGGGATTGAAAGAAATCAAAGGCCAAGTGATCGTAGATCAGCTTGCATAAGCACCCATGTATTTAGAGAATCCACTTATATCAGAGTTTCCAGATGAATCCATCTTCAATCTCAGCATAGCCGACCACTGGAAACTCTACTTTGATGGTTCCTACATGCAGCATGGGTCAGGAGCTAGGGTCTTTTTCATCACTCCACAGGGAGAGTACATACCAAGGTCCAACAAGTTGGCATTTCCCTACATAAACAATATCGCAAAATATGAGGCTCTAACCATAGGACTTAGAATAGCAGTGCAGTGACATATCATGGCTCTCAAGGTATATGGGGATTCATAGCTAATAATCAATCAAGTGAATGATGACTACCAAACAAAAGGATGGTAGAGAGTCTGAAGGAATCATTCATTGATATCACATTTGAGCAAATACCTAGAGCAAACAACAGAGCAACAAATGCCATGGAAACAACTGGATCCCTAATGAATATCGCTCGCAATGTCCCAAAGCATGAATTCCTAGTAGAGTAGTTTCTTGTGCCTGCATTCGAGGTACCAGAGTTGGAATTCATGTGCAAAATCATTGTTCCTAGTGATCCTTGGTACCATGACATATACAATTATCTAAAAATAGGAGTCCTCCCAGCTGACATAACCTCAAACCTTAAGAAAACCTTTGTCAAGAAAGCATCCCACTTTGTCATCCTAGGAAATACCCTTTATCGTAGGAGCATAGAAGGAACCTTATTACGTTGCTTAAATGTTGAGGAGGCATGACTGCCTTAATTGAGGTACATAACGGTATTTGTGGTTCACACTCGAGCAGAATGACCTTGGCCAAGAAATTGCTAAGGACGGGGTATTATTGGCCTACTATGGAAAGAGAAGCACATGACTACATCAAAAGATGTCTACAATGTCAACAACATGGGGACCTCATCCATGCTCCATCTCAAGAGCTCCATCATATTGTCACACCAAGGCCCCTTTCATAGTGGGGGCTCGATCTTATTGGAAAAATCACTTCCACCTCATCCAATGGCCACAAGTTTATCATTACCACCACTGAGTACTTCACCAAGTGGGTGGAAGCCATCCCCATGACATATATCACTGGAAAGTAGATATCAAAGTTCATCCTGAACTACCTCATATGTCGTTATAGTGTCCCACAAGCCATTATCTTAGATAATGGGACACCATTTAAAAATTAGGAGGTCCGTGACCTTTGTGACAAATTAAAAATCCAACATCACTTTTCCACTCCATATTATCCCCAAGGAAATGGCCAAGCAAAAGCCACCAAAAAACCATTCTAAAAATCCTCAAAAAGCTAATCAATGACACAGGTCGTGACTAGCATCTATAGCTAAATCCCATCCTCTAGGCCTATCGAACCAACATCCGCACACCAATAGGTGCCACCCCCTTCTCCCTAGTCTACAGATCAGAAGCCATATTTTCCATTGAGATTGAGCTCCTGACACTAAGAATATCACTGCAGAACCTCATCACAGATGAAAAACATCACTCATAATAAATCAATCCATCCATCCCCATCTCACTTTCACCCACAATAAACATCACTCATAATAAATCAATTGTCATCCTCAACTAGAAACAAGTCTAGTAGATCAACAGTGAAAACTCAAAACATCAAAGTCTCAAGTCTAGGTTAGTACGTAAACAAGTTGGTCAACTCTTTGTGTCAATAGCCTATCATCCAATCAGTTCCAAATCAATCATATGATATTGTCATGTCCTAGGATGCATCTTTCCTACAATGGACATCAGCATTAGGCATCACCATAGTTTAGTCTTGGCTAGTGGTATTGAAGAAAATTAGCTTTTTTTTTGCTTTATCTTTGTATTTTGTCTTATCTTATTGCACTCATTTCGATGAACTCTCAATGATGTCCCAAATGAAGGGACTTAGAGAGAAAGGAATGGGGCAGCTATAATTATATTTTTATCTGTTGTTCTTGTTGGATATTCTTGTAATATAACCTCGGTCATGCGTACTTTGTTGGGTTTGTAGGGAGGGTGTTTTAGGTTTCTTGTTGACCACATAGGAAGGCTTTCCTTTCTATGTTTTAGTCTGAGATGTTTGAAATATCTAAACTACATTTTAAATGAGGTTTCGTATGTTAGGTGTGAACAGGAGTACTCCTATTTGATTTTCGAGTCAAATTCCATCACACTAGGTACAACGCCATTCTGGTTCTTTATACCTCGATGCATCGTTCCTATGTGTGTTATCAAACATAAGATAATTGGCCCTTTTAAAATCTCAACTCCTCGATATGCATCATCATCATCATCCCATGCCTTGTTGGAATCTCTTTCTTTCTTCTATCCTCTTTCACGCTAACATGGTACCATGACAGTTAATCACAAATCATTATTGTCATTGCACTCATCTCGCATCCACAAATCATTATAGCATATTGTATATCATATAGAAAATATTAAATCATACCACATGCATTACATTTCCATCACTTGCATACTATAGATTGGTTAGCATTTCATCATTTACACATTTGCATTCACTTGCATCATCACATTCATAAATCATATAAAAAATATGTTGCATTCATCATATCATATCATTGTCATAATATCCATCGACCATACATAAGCATCATATCATCATCATAAGCATCATATAAATAAATCACTATATAATGCATGAGAAAAGAAAAGAAAAAAAGATGGCATTTCATCCATTAGGGGCATAATATAGATCTGTTAGTCACATAATCATTGCATTTTGCATCATCATATCATAAAAAGAAAAGATATCAAAAAATAAAGCATCGCATCTCATTTGCATCATCACATTGAACATAATAAACATCATTGCATCACATCATAAAGTCACACATCACATAGCATCATCATCACATAAAGCATTATATGAGAAAACATCATAGCATTATTTACATCACATTGCATAACATATAGAAATGAAATCCATCCATAATGCATAAAGTAGAATAGGACACATCATAATCAAATAAGTATCATCTCATATATCATCAAAATAAATATATTGTCATGGTATAAAAGAATCAGATCAAATTTCTATCAAATACATAAGTACAATGACCCACTCAAGCTATCAAAAATGAGCCCATGGGGCACAAAAAGAATCCTATCTCTGATCAAAATTGAAGGCTAGTCCTACTAGCTGCTGCCCTCGCCGCCTACTCTCTACCCGTGATCCTTTACAGTTCTGTGGCATGTCCTCTAGAAAAAAATTGGCACTCGAACTGCTCTTAGCATGGCCTGATAATAATGCAACCTATAGTAGTCGGCCTCCTGAATGGCCTCCATGCATGATCAAAGTGATACTATGCTCCATAGCCTGTCTTTGTTGGACCACCTGGTCTTGCTCTACTAGTATCTGATCCCTCTCAGCTATTAGTTCCTATACTTGGGCATGTAATTGAAAAATCTGGCCATATCTAGGGTCTAGTTGGAGAGGTGGCTACACAACTAGTTGATCTTGGCCCCCATCTCTGGGTGGTGTCGAGACCCTATCCTGTCATCCTTGATCTTGATCCTACCACCCTGGGTCTGGATCTTGTCTCTACTAGCCCACCTGTGGATCTGGGAGTGGCTGATCATGTGGTCTCCTACCCTGATCTAGTTGATCTAGTGTTAGTCCTCCACCTCCTCGGCCCCTGTCTCCATCCCCACGGCCCTATCCTACTCCCCTGCCTCTAGCTCTGTATCGGCCAGATGGTGCCCTTGCCACTGTCAGTCTAAGTGGGGGCCTGAACTAGTCTCTATATGCCTGCATGGTCCCTAGATTTTCCTGTCCTTGGTCATATGGCCATGGATTGGCCACCAGTTGCATGAAACTCTACATTGCCTCATGTGTAGGTATATATCGGCCCCAGGAGCTCTAGCTCGTCAGTCATGCAAAAATGGCCACATACTGATCATTTGGCCTATCCTATCGCTCTTTGAACTACCTCTAAACCCTGCCTAGTAGGTACATCTCGAGCATCGTGTGCTCCCTGCCCTGAATCAATTTGTCCTAGCGGGTGAAGAAAAGTTGTTGTACATCATCATACCATGCAGGCCATCCAAGATATGGCCGCCAAGTAAAAGCGCACATATGATCGAGAACTCTCCTCCAATGAGGAATCTCGTGCTTTCCTATGTGGGTAATGGATACACCTTTGTGGTATCACCAAACAACTAGATTTTCTAGCTCCATCGCAACTAGAACAAGTCTCAGACAAAGCACAACAATGTGCTCCCAAGCCTAGATGTGAAGTAGTGTAACGCCAACCCTAAGTGCTTGGATGTCAAGATAGGAAAACTCATGAAGATCCCTATATAGTGAGGCTAGAAGAACTAGCTCCCAAGGAAAGCATGTCTGTCGCTGAACTATGCGCTCCTAAGTGAACCCCCATCCGAGACTGAAGTATTGGCCCCGTTGATCTGGTGTGATGAGACCCGATATGATGGCTACAATAACAAGGCAGAAGGGTGATATAAAGAGCTTATAACACTATAACTCAATCTGACACTCGTAGAAAACAATCTCATCAACGCCCATAATATCATAGTAGGCCTCCCTCCTGGAATCCACGTTGTAAATCATGCACTCTCCGTGGATGGGAAATTTGTGGATCCACCACACATCCTCTAGTGTGATAGTTGACTCACCTATTGAGAGGTGGAAATAGGATGTCTCGTTATGCCATCTCTCAGCGAGTGTCGTTAGTATACCCAAGTGAGTCCTCACAAATGGTGCATAAGCAATGTACCAAAGTACCATCTGCCCTAAGTACTCTGACTGCCGATAGGGTAGATCATTCAAAATGCTGAAAAGATCTTAGGACCTGTGCTCGCGTGAGTAGAGTATCATCGCCTCCTCCTGCATTAGGAAAGCCACCACATTAAAAATCATTTAAAAAATCCTGATCCTGGTTTGTTTCAGCATCCTGAAGCACCCTCAACATCATTATCTATGGGTGCGGTGCAGTTTGCAAACTCCAAACTGTGTGGCTAGGAGTGTTTGAACCTCAAACTTTGTCGCGACATCACAATTTGAGAAGGTGACTCAGTTTAAGAGGAAACCCTAATTTCAAAGAGGGCCACAACGGTGCACTTTGAATATGTAGTTGGGTTTGGAATTTAAACCCTAATTCTAAACTATGTCGTGACATCACTACTTGCAACTGCAGCGTAGTTTGAGGTCGTACAGCACCAAAAGAGAGTTTGGAGTGGCACTATATTGGATCGCTCCTAAAAGCTAAACTTCCTAGCCTAATAAATGCACACAAAAATAAAAAATGAAGCTAGGTCAAGTTGACTCACTGGTGGTCCACTTCTAGGAAGCCTCTTGTGTGTCTGTACTCTATTGGAAATGTGCCAAGGAAGCTATCGTTGCACCATCCCTCCGAAGGGCTAGATCTCAAATTTGAAAAATCTCTAAAGGCTGAAAGTGAAAATGAATTGGAAGTGGCCCCTCAAGGCCTATTTAAGCTTGAAAATTAGGGTTTTTTGACCCCGTTTAGCTGTCATGTTAAGGTTTTGGTCCTATGATCCCATTTTCGCCCAACCGAAGGCCGTTTTGCACCCTTTTTTGTGTTTTATTTCATTTTTTTGGCGTTCTGGAGCCTTTCTGGACCCATCGAGCACCCTGTCCTCTTTTTTTTGGTGAGATCACCCAAAAATCCAAATTTTCGTTCGATCTCTCGAGGGGGCAGCAGTGGGGCAATTTTTGAAATCAATTTTTTTTTACTTTGATCAAGACAGTTTATTCTTTGAACCAATGTAACGAGTTCTTTGCTTCAAAGAGGGGAAAAATGTAGACATGGAAAATATACTGACACACTTGATCCTAATTACTAACACCATTTCATCCTAAATCATCTTCTTAACTTATCATCACTCTTCATCCCTTAATTAAATAAATAATCATTTATCTGATTAAGTCATTCTCCCTTGTTAATTAAATCAATTAATCTGATCTAATTAACCCTAGGTCTCTATTTAATTAACCATCATATCCTTTAGTTAAATAAATCAAATCATTTATTTAATTAAATATAAATCACATTATTCTCATCCTTTGATTTAAATCAACCCATAAATCTAAATCAAATAGTCACATCATCTAATCCCTCATTAAATTAATTAAACCTTGATTAATTTAATCCTAATCTCCAATTTCTCTAGATTTTTCCACTTGCGCATGAAAATACATTTAATTCATTTATTAAATCTCTATTTTCTCTCAACTTGGCATCTTTAGACAATATTCTTCCAAATTTGAAACCCCTCCAAGTGGACTTTGTCCTTCCAACAAGACATTCATTCCTTCTTACATGTCCTTGTGCATTGAGCCAAGTGGCATTTAAGTCATTCCTTTTTCCCTCTTACATGTCATTTCACTATTTTCAAATTCCACCTAATTTCATTTATGGGAACATTCATCAAAATGTGCACATCCTTGTCCCATTCATCTCTTGACAAGTGGCACTTTCCCATTGGGTGTTGAATGATCCCACATTCATTCCATTTTGCATCTCTCCATCTCATCTTTCTATAAACAAGAGGTTTCTCTCCTCATTTGATCATCCACAATTTGAGAAAAATTATTATACTCAATTTCATCTTCAAGCATCATCATTTTCATCTATTTTATCAAAATCTTAGCTAGGTTATGTAGGTTTTTCATCATGGAGCTCAACTGAATATTCAACAAAGTGGATCAACCTTCATCACTCATCAACATTGTATCATAAGAGTTGGGAAAGGGCCAATTTTCACATCAAATTGGCACCGATTCCCCCATGGGATCAAGAGCTTGCATGTTTAATTAGGATTTCATTGCTTTCTTATTGTGTTCTTCATTTCATTTCCTAGATTGAGCATTGCTAATTTATTTCATGGGGAATCTTAATTCTTACTTTCATTTGATCTAACTATGTATTTTTTCTTTGTGTTTTGTAGGTATTAGGATTGGGATTCTACAATTGTAAAATTGGGGTATTCGAAAGATTTTCTCTCAAGAATGCAAATCACCTAATTTTTAGGAGATTTTTCTATTGGAGTGTTACCTAGGCCTTGGTAAGTTGCATAAATAAATTTAGAGTATTTTGGATTAATTTGGCTGATTTATTGTGAAATTATCTAGACCTTCTTTACAAAAAAAAGAAGCCACAAAAAAGGAGAAAAAGAAAAAGGAACAAGTAGAACAAGAAAAGAGAAAGAGAAAGAGAAAGAGAAAGAGAAAGAGAAAGAGAAAGAGAAAGAGAAAGAGAAAGAGAAAGAGAAAGAGAAAGAGAAAGAGAAAGAGAAAGAGAAAGAGAAAGAGAAAGAGAAAGAGAAAGAGAAAGAAGAAGAGTAAGAATAAAAACAAGAGTAAGAGAAAGAGAAAGGTTTAAGAGAAAGAGCAAGAGCAAGAACACTTGAGGAAGAAAAAATCATGAACAAGAAGAAGAAGAACAAGAAGTAGTAGTAGAAGAAGAAGCAGAAGTAAAAAAGAGAAAGAGAAAGAACAAGAACAAGAGAGACAAGAGTAGGAACAAGCAACAACAGTAGAAAAAGAAGCAATAGTAAAAAGAAGATGAAAAAGAAGAAAAAGAAAAATGTTACCATTGAGAATAATGCTTTTGTAAAGAGGAGGGTAATGTTATGCCCTTACCCCTATATGTTGTATTGGGTTATGAGTAGTTAGCTTGTGGCTACCTTAACTCTTAATTAAGTCATATTATGATTATTATATTGTCATTTAGTTAGTTAGGTTGGCCTAGGGCTTATATATGGTTATCTAAGTTGGTATGGGTGATATCCTACGCATAAATAGGTATATATAGGAGGTTGTGAGTCTTATTTCATCATCATGTTGATTATTGTGTTCTTAGTGATGACTATTGGAGGTATCCCCCTTGAAGTGGCATATTATTATCAAGTATTTTTAGAATATTTCATATTATATCTTTCTTGTACAAATTGTTTCATTATAGATTTCATTTAGCTACTATATAATTTCAAGGAAAGGAAGTCTATTAGGTAAATATTTTGGAAAAATAGTGTTGCATAGGTGAACCATATATTTTGATGATAATGGTACCTAAGTATAGATACCAATCACCCCAGTTGTGATTTATCGCCTTCTTAGCATCTCTTTCATTCACCCTTAGGAATTTCATTATATTTAAGAGAACCTCTTTGTATATGGAAACACTAAAATTTTTAAGGAATGCTTGATTAAATAACTCTTCAATATCCACATAACTGGTAGCATTATAGTGCATATCCCAAACATGAGTTCATGTCTACACAAGCATCTTGACTCCATCATTCACCATTCTTAGCCTCATGGGGCCACTCCAAATCTCCCTGCCAATATGTAGAATTAGGTGACATAACAAATAATACCACCTAAAATTGATGGATTAATCCTTGTTTGAGATGGCCTTCAATTGTAAATGCATCCCCTCTACAATATATGATGCATAGTCAAACCCTCTATTTAAGTCCCTACATGTTGCACATCACCAGCAAGCATTATCATATAGACATTTTTAACATTTTTGTCTTCACCCAAGACCTAGCATAAAGCATAATATGTGTTCACAAAATAATCCTCAAAGATGTCATGTAGTTGAATAGTTCAACTTCATCTTTAGAGAATTTGACTATTTGTCTTTTTGCATCTCTTCTCTTATGTTGGGGTAACCATATAACCTTGTAGTTGTTATTATCTTGAGAAAAAAAATTGTTTAAAGCACTTAAATTGATTAGAACATTTGTAGTTACATTGAGGCTAAAAACCAAGGTGATATAGTACCTGGTTAAATGTAGGACACCTACATGCCTATTTCTAGTTAAAAAATATGCACCATACCTTCGAGCAATGGATCTAATGAATTTTATACTCATAAATACATTTAGTAAAACTATTTTTTCCAAGTCAATGAACCATAGGTTTGAATTTTTTCTATTTGCAAGGCTTCTCTTATAACCATATCCAAACAAATTCCACCCTTATGGAGGGATGACAACATCCCTAACAACACTAGCCTTATCCAAAAACTAATCTATTACAACCCCAATGCCCTAAGAATGTTTTTATATTTTAGAGGATCCACTTGTAGTTTTTGTATTAGGTATTCCTTAAGACTCATCTTAACTCCATGAGACTTGGTAGAAGATTGTCTCATTTTATAGGTGTTTCTTAATATACTAGGGTTTTTAGGGTTTTAACCTAACTCTAAGGTTTTTCCTTATGATACTAGAAAATTATTTATGTCTTTTGTAAACTATAATTCACATGATTCTCAAATAAAGAATACAATTTAGAATATATAGTGATTTTACTTACCTATTTATATGCTCTGAAACCCTAATTTTTCTTTTGAAAGCCTATAATAGTTGCATCACTGCTTGAAATCCCTTTTCATGAATTCTTGATAGCTTTTAGCAATAATGAATTGCTTAACCTTTCTTCATATAATGGTGGTAGGAAATGGCAATTCACTGCAAGAATGATGACACACAATAGTCTATGGAATTGTCACACATTAGAAAGAGTGTGGTGAACATGAAAATGCATTGTATAGGAGACATGTGACCAATTAGGATCTGACAGATGGCACCATATAGTAGTGTCACAACTTATATTTGCGATGGAGGATATGAAACTACCTATGATAGACTAAGAAAAAACAGCACAATGAGAATATGACTTGCAGCCTATTAGTGGGGACCACTCAAGTGAGCCCTTAATAGGTAACTTAAGTGTTTTAAAATACATGAGTAAATGTTGATAGGAGGTCGCTAGGAAACATAGCTAGTAAAAGAATGAATATAAAGGCTTGAGATGGTTACTTAAGTTACTTCAATGGGTTCCAACAATTCAATGGTGAAAAAAAGAAAAGCAATAGCACCATGGGAATAGCTAGGGTTTTAGACTTAGGGCATAAAACCTTGAAAAATATTAAAAGGAAAATCCTAGGAAATTGGACAAGCTCCATCAACCACAATGGAGCATATGCTTATCCTAGTGTCTCATGTTCTCTAATATGTGTTTTTTTCTATTGAGGGTTGCATCATCATATTTATTTACCTATGTTAAAGGATAAATTATATTCCTTCACACTTATCTCCACCCATTATGTTTACCATGCTTATCATTCAAAATATTGTATCTACAAGTGTTACATAACACATTTATTGCAATCACTACTTTACATGATTTGCATAATTACTTGTTTACCATGCATTTACATTTCATGTACTATTTTTCCCTCCTCAAATTCCTTACATCTAATGGATGCAACTAATTAAAGGGAGGTTTATCTTGTCACTAAAATTCCTCTTTCACAAATACCCATCCATATTTCAAGTAGATCATTACCATAGAACATTTTTTCACCCAACATGTCATATTATCCTATGGTCACCAAATAGGGCATATCATTTAGCAATTTCCATATAAAAAAAAATTATAATTGTATTGTTCCCTTCTTCTAAGCCTTGTGATTGATGTGTCTCTAGAAGGTTAGATACTAGAATTTTTTTTGTCTTACTTTGACTATGTATCATATTTGTGACACTTAGCTTCCTATTGAAGAATACAATAAAGACGGTGTGATTAATGTCTCAAAGCCTTTCCTCATGGCTAGGATATTCCTAATGTCTAAGGAAATCTAAATGATCACAATTCTATAACACCTCCTAGTGCTATAGCTCTTGCTAGTTAGTGGTCTTGTTTCTTCTTTCTCTCTTTGATTTTGTTGCCCAAGACATAATCTTAAATAGACTTTTCGAACATGTGACATTTTCCACCTACATTTGTTATGATATATGTAATATAAATCAATATAAAACACTTATTAAAAAAAAACTACATAAAATTATTGATTTTCATCATTTAATTTTTTTAATTGTCACTTTCATAATTATTTATTTTTCCTGACAATTAGGTTTTGAGTTCAAAGGTATACTAAAAATATTATGTAATCCACTCAATTATTGAATAGTTAAAACAGGCAATTGCACCTTGGTGTGCAATGGGTACACCGAAAAGGTGTGGAAGGTTAATTAGGAAAATTTTGCTCTATTTTTTGTATACATTTGTGTAGCACATGAGGTTAATTGGTAGGTCATTTAGAAAATGATGTTTTTTGTGCACCAAATGTCTCAATGGATAAGTGATAGCTTCAAATAAACTATGTATCCAAATATAGGGATCCAAACATGACTAAAATATACCTTTGAATTGAAAAGATAACCAATCTCCATTGTCAAAAGGATAATGTAATGCTTGCAATATGGAGAGAGGGAGAGATAG